>CM069148.1:7479208-7531708 GCA_035221665.1 Okamejei kenojei | reverse complement strand
TGGATACTCCACGCTGAGCAGAAATGCAAACGCAAAAACCTACATCTATTGTAGTATGTGTCGGAAGGGACTGCAGACGCTAGTTTCAACCGAGGATAGACACCAAAAGCTGGAGTAACTCAGAGGGACAGGCAGCATCTCTGGCGAGAAGGAATAGGCGATGTTTCGGGATGAGTCCCTTCGTTTCTGCGCATCAACTATCCGAGTAGGGCACCGGGGTACACAAAAAGCTGAGAAACTCAGCGGGTCAGCAGATCTAGGCGAAGGAGATAGGCGACGTTTCGGGTCGAGACCCTTCTTCAGAGACTGGTCACTTTCTGCGGATCAAAACATAGATTAGTATGAGGGGAGCACCGCATCTTTTGAGATGTCGGTATATGTTACGGGCATTATAGCTGCCCAATGCGGTTTCACGGGGGCTTTTATAATGGACATTGTTATTCCTTTATGAAAACAAGATGATTAGTCGGCGGTTCGTTTATCATTGGATCTTGCAGCTGGTAGTACCTGACTCACCGGAACTGTCCCAAGGCGAACATCGGTCCCAATGCTGGTTTATTGCGGGATCTAAAGAAGGCTCTCGACCCGAAACGTCACCCGTTCCTTCTCTCCACGGATGCTGCCTGTCCCGCTGAGTTACTCCAGCTTTTTGTGTCTTCCTTCGGTTCTAAAGCACGCTGCCCTGTAAGCATTCGGGGGGGGGGGGGTATTCTGAGTCTACCACGTTTCATTAAAGTAAAATACAACACATCGTCCTAGTTTGGCTTATAATGTCATTTACTTGACTGAGATTCTAGTTTTCAGGAGAGAGTTAGATTTAGCTCTTGGGGCTTACGGAATCAATGGATTATGGGGGGGGGGGGGGGGGGGGGGGGGTTCTGGGAGCAGGAACAGGGGGGGGATGTGAGTTTGGATGATGATCAGCCATGATCATATTGAATAGCGGTGCTGTCTCGAAGGGCCGAATGGCCTACTCCTGCACCTATTTTCTATGTTTCTATGAATTCCCTTGATCTCCCGGAGTGGAACTGTTGCAGGGTGTGACACATCGGACCCAGATGCCAAAGGACAAAGTTATCAGCGAAATAATGCCTTGAACCGCAACTCTAGCCGGTTCCATGTCCGGAGTCGCTAAACTTGTGTTCGGAAATCAATCCGGAGGCATAAGTAGTTGATCTCCAGGAAAGCTGTCATCTTGTTTCACCGTCTCTGGGGTAGCCAACCCTTTCGCCACATTTGCAAGGGTTTATCCTCGCACGCGTCACTTCCCATGAAAGCCCAGTGACAAAATGCAATCCTAATTCGTTGCGCCGGCTAGAAACTAGACTCAAATTTGTTTTCTTAAGACCACAAAGCGGTTTAAATTGTCACCCTTCTCTCAACCTTTTGTGCCTTGTGTATCCCCCGATATCCCATTAAGAGTAATGAACTGCTGCATGGCCTCAACCGGGATTAATTGGAATTAGTAGTTGAATAGGCAGCACCAGAACGCTGCACTTAACACAAACAGCGCACAAATCTTGTTTTTTTTTTAAATAACATGGTGATTATCATTGTTTAGAGTACGCAGAGAACAACTCGTGTGCAAAGACCATCTTGCAATCACCTGTGTCATCTGAGCTTCAACTATCTCAGATGAAAGCAAAGATCTTAAATGGTTAAGAAGATTTATGGATGTTGAGACCGGCAATAAAAAATGTTAAACGGAGCGACTGCTAGCCATCTATCTGAAATAATAATTCTTATTCAAGAGCAAAATAAATAGCGGAGGAAACAGATAGACACAAAATGCTGGAGTGACTCAGCGGACCAGGCAGCATCTCTGGCGGGAAGGAATGGATGACTCGGGTCGAGTTAGGAAACGTTTTGGAAACGCTAGGAAAGTTATGACTGAGGCGAAACAAAAAAAACGTCAAAAGAACCGCAGACTCTCAGTCTGAAGAAGGGTCTCGACCCGAAAAGTCACATATTCCTTCTCTCCCAGAGATGCTATCTAACCCGCTGAGTTACTCCAGCTTTTATTTTTTGGTCTCTCTTCGGTTTAAACCAGCATCTGCGGTTCCTTCCTACGCAAAAACAAAGAAGATGCTCCCGTTTGGAACAAGCGCTTTGGAAGTCGTTTGATGTGAAATGCAGTGGGATGTGGACTCTTGCAAAATTAAGGGGACTCTACAGTTCAAAGCCAATAACGTTCTCTGGAGACTGACGCCAAAAGAAATGCTGGAGTAACGCAGCGGGTCAGGCAGCATCCCTGGAGTAAATGTATCGCTGACGTTTTGGGGCGAGACCCTACTTCAGACCGAGAGACCGGGGGAAGTTCTCTGGGGTGGCTTCGACTTTTTGTTTCGCCTTTTAGTCAAAACTTTTTTTAAATTTCCTAACTTTCGTAATCACGTGTATACGTTGTGTACGCAAGCAAAGCATCTCACTGTGCGTAGTCACATGTGACAATAAAAGTATTTCTATTCCTTTTCCCATTCCTATTCAGTTCGCCAGGGTTTTATAATTGGAATATGTTGGCTGTGAAGATCATGTCCTGGCGTTTTGTCACAACTCGCGTCATCCTCTGCCGTTACATCGGGGCATTGTTCCAAGCGCCTCTCTTCACCCCTGTTCCTCCTTTCAGGTATCTTGGAAATAACTGCTGTCGATGTAGGAGTGGTGGCGATCAAGGGGTTGTTTTCGGGTAGATATTTGGCCATGAACAGAAGAGGCCGCGTGTACGCGTCGGTAAGTTGATTATTTCATATTAAATATGTGTTCATATTGCTTTGGGGAAGTCATGCCTCGCTAGGTTGCCATATATATGCAGAGTGCTTGAAGAACTTGTATTTCCCACCGTGTATATCAATGAGAAATTCCTTCACTTGTGAATTCCTGCATCCATTCATTCATTAAATGGTATTTAATTAAATATCCTAAAAGAAAAGGAACTCGATATTTTACACGGCTACCTTATGGCAGATGGACAATGCACCTGTTAACGTTTCTTTATATAAGGAACCGATGTCTGCTATTAACAATAACACTTAAAAAAACACACAGCCAAAACAACTATTGATGAGGGAAAGTGTGGGTGCACCAGGTCTGAAGGAGGGTCTCGACCCGAAACGTCACCCATTCCTTCTATCCAGAGACGCTGTCTGTCCCGCTGAGTTACTCCAGCATTTTGTGTCTGTCTTCGGTGTAAACCAGCATCTGCAGTTCCTTCCTACACACCCACCATGTCTGTCAACATGTTTTGTCAACTCGCTCCTTCTCACTTCCACTATAATGGGGGGGAAAAAAATCAACGGGGTTGTACAAATATTCATGCAGTTTAGTGTATTTGGTGATTCCTGAGATCCCGAGAGTGCTGTAGAATAATCTGACGAAGAACAGCCCCGCGGGTGGCAAGCCACGAGTTTGAAGTTGATTTCAGAGGGTAGAAGCATTTCAAGTGTAGTGATTCGCTGAATACTAAGGAGGTGCACATACCAGTAAAGGGATTCGCCGGGAGAAAGCTACAAGCAGGAGCGAGAATGGAGATTCTGGTTCTCAAAGTTCCTAACAAACTGTAAATGCTAGAATGTGCTTGAGTAAAACACACAAACTCATCGGGGCGAGGCAGCATCTCATCCTTCATCTTCTGTAACCTCTCTCGCTCTCACTTGGAACTACAGAAGATTCGACGAAGCAGTGAGCCACGTGTAATCAGAACGCCTTTTTCACGAGCAAAACAGAAAGTGACTCAGCGGGTCAGGCAGCATCTGTGGAGGGAATGGACAGGCAACTTCGGACCCTTCTGCACACTGCCTGTCCAGTCTCTGAGGCAGATGCTGCCTAGCCCGTTATGTTGCTCCAGCTCCTTGTGTTTTGGTCAAGTTTCCAGCTACTCCAGTTCTTGATATCTCCTAGAATGGCTTTCAAGGCCGTTTGTGACCGGCGGTAAACGTTTGGCATGAATGTCGCGAATGGAATAGACCGTTTCCCTTTTCGCTACTGAAGTCCCCAACACGCCTGCAGCCATTTCCCGACGGGTCAGCGTCTAGTTAAACCCCTTCCTACGACACTCCCACCTCTGCAAGAACAAGGTGTGCGGTGCTCCCCGCGTCAGCCCCCACACACACACACACACAACCACTGTGGAACATCACCAAACTTTCAAATCCTGTCTGAAGGAGGGTTCAAGGTTCCCACCCGAAACGTCACCCATTCCTTCTCTCCAGAGATGCTGCCTGTCCCGCTGAGTTACTCCAGCACTTTATGTCTATCTTCGGTGTAAATCAGCATCCTATACATTCTCATTCCGACAAGCAGAAATACACCTTTTGACGTTTAAAGTATATTTCCACCACTCTCTGTGTGAAAACGTTGCCCCTCCAGTCCCTATTATATATTCCCCCTTCTCATCTTAACTTCTCATCCTCGCATCAAACTTACAAATCAACGATCTCACAGACAAATGTTGATACGCCATTTCCAATTCGCACTAGAATCAGACTCTAGCCCGGCTTGGCTGTATCTTCAAGGCACATAGTTAGCTGGGTTCAGGCTATGCACAGTGTCTGTACAAGTGTGGAAAAGTTAACTGTGTGCGTTTACATTCAACATGACACTTGAAGCTGGGCCCTGGTCTTTTCTCGCATCCAATTCTTCTCCCCTAATTTAGTTCTGAATATCCGGTCCGAAACGTCACCTATCCACCCCCTTTTCTCCAGAGATGCTGCCTGGCCCGTTGAGTTACTCCAGCACTTTGTGTCTATTTTTAGGATAAACCAGCATCTGCAGTTCCCTTCCTACACAAGTAAAGGTTGTGCATGGAAAACACTAACCCACTGACCAAGAGGTCTTTGCCAAAGCCAATGCCTTTCAAACGTGTCCCGCTGAGTCACTCCAGCATTCCTTCCTATCGTATCCGAACTGTTCATTCCCGGTTGTTAAAGAAGGAACTGCAGATGCTGGAGAATCGAGGGTTACACAAAAAGCTGGAGAAACTCAGCGGGTGCAGCAGCATCTAAGGGTCTGAAGAAGGGTCTCGACCCGAAACGTCGCCTATCTCCTTCGCCCCTTAGATGCTGCTGCACCCGCTGTGTTCATTCCCGGTTGCTAGTTTGTACCCTTTTCTCATGTCATTCTGAGATGTGTGCGCCAAGATTTGATCTAAAGAGTGTGGGCACACACTTCATATTCCGTTTCATCTCCTCCCCTCCCCCCGCTCCTCCCCCCCCTTCTCCCCCTTTCCCTCCCCTCCCCTTCCCCACTCCCCCCCCCCCTCTCCCCCTCCTCCCCCCCTCCCCTCCCTCCCCTCCACTCCCCCCCTCCTCCTCCCCTCCACCCTCCCCCCTCTCCCTCCCCCCCTCCCCTCCACTCCCCTCCACTCCCCCCCCCCCCCCCCTCCCCCCCCTCCCCTCCCCTCCCCCCCCTCCCCCCTCCCTCCCCTCCCCCTCCCCTCCCCTCCCCTCCACTCCCCTCCACTCCCCTCCCCTCCCCTCCTCCTCCCCCCTCCCCTCCCCTCCCCTCCCCTCCCCTCCCCTCCCCTCCCCTACCCCGTACGGTCTTTTCCCTGATATCAGGGGCTTCAAATCTCTTTATCGGTTCAAAGTAGGACTGCACACAGAAACGGTTCACACGCTGCAACTCTCTTATCTGTGATCAGATTGCTGCCGTCCTAATGGCCGCCTGTTCAATGTGCCCCACTGTTTCAATCAATGCAGTTCTATCCTTGATCAGCTGATATCCCTGCAGACACATCAATGAGCAAAAGTGGTGGTTCCCATCAGGTTTGATCATCTGATGTGTACCATGTATTCTTTCCTTTGGGGGGGGGGGGGGGTAAGAAAGCAATTAGCAATCACCACTTCCGACTATTTTTTTTATTTGATAAGTGCTTTTGAAATTCAATGTGCAATTACTACAACAACAAAAAAAGCCTGTTTTATAAGGTCGAGGTTGTTAACTTTGAGGGCGGGGGAGTGGGGAGGGGGAGGGGGAGGGAGGAGGGGGTGTGAGTGTGAGAGAGAAGCAATGTCCTTTACACCTACATAATTAGGACACCAGCTACAAACTCGTCGCTAGCCCTGATTGTCATTCATTACTGGGAAATATCCATATACAATATTATCTGATTTAATTGGACAGCAAGCAAACAAAGGCTTATAAGTGTTTAAGAAGGAACTGCAGATGCTGGAAAATCGAAGGTAGACAAAAGTGCTGGAGAAACTCAGCGGGTGCAGCAGCATCTACGGAGCGAAGGAAATAGGCGACGTTTCTGGGTGAAACCCTGAAGGAAATAGGCAACGTTTCGGGCCGAAACCCGCAAGGTTGCCTATTTCCTTCGCTCCAGAGATGCTGCTGCACCCGCTGAGTTTCTCCAGCGCTTTTGTCTACAAACACAAGCTTATTACTGTGTTACTTGTCTAAGGATTTCGACCCTTCTTCAATGGTCAGGGATCAGGGAAACTAAGACGGTAACAAAAAAGTATCATGATAAGGGAACAAGCCATGTAAGACACTGGGTGGGGGAGTGGAGATAGTGGAATGCTGCAGCAAGTTAACAGAATTTTCAATGTTCAAGCCCAAGAAGATTGAGGTGCTGCAGGCCGTGGAGGAGGCAAGGGCCAAGTGCTGATCACCAAGCTGTTCGGCGAAACGATCGCCAAGCCTCCGCTACCGAATATCATCTGCATCTGGAACGAACTGGACCTCAACTACCTTCTGTGGCAGAGAATTCCACAGATTCACCACCTCTCTGTGTGAAAAACGATTTTCTCATCTCGGTCCTAAAAGACTTCCCCCTTATCCTTAAACTGTGACCCCTTGTCCTGGACTTCCCCAACATCGGGAACAATCTTCCTGCATCTAGCCTGTCCAACCCCTTAAGAATTTTATAAGTCTCTATGAGATCCCCCCTCAATCTTCTAAATTCCAGCGAGTACAAGCCATGTCTATCCAGTCTTTCTTCATATGGAAGTCGTGCCATCCCGGGAATCAGTCTGGTGAACCTTCTCTGTACTCCCTCTATGGCAAGAATGTCTTTCCTCAGATTAGGAGACCAAAACTGTACGCAATACTCCAGCTGTGGCCTCACCAAGAGCTATTCCAACATTAAATGCTGGAATAGCTCAGCTGGTCAGGCAGCGTCTCTGGAGATAAAGGAGTAGATGACGTTCCTACAGAGATGCTGCCTGATCCACGGAGTTACTCCAGCTTTCTGTGTCTATCTTCTGTTTAGACCAGTCTGAAGAAGGGTCTTGACCCAAAACGTCACCCATTCCTGCTATCCAGAGGTGCTGCCTGTGTCGCTGAGTTTAGTCCAGCGTGTTGTGTCTATCTGCAGTTCCTTGCTACACAATGTATTAGAGGCACCAAACATAGAATATTGAACATGGAACGTAGAACAGTTCAGCACAGGAACAGGCCCTTTGGACCACAATGTCCGTGCTGATCATGATGCCCAGTTAAACTGATCACGTCTGCTTGTACCTGACCCACATCCCTCAATCCTTTGCACTTCCATGTGCCGATCTCAAAACCTCTTAAATGCCACAGTCGTATCTACCTCCACCACCACCACCACAGCAATGCTGGCATCGATTTTCATTGCAAAGCAATTAAGGTAACATTCGTAACTGGGCTTGAGTGAAATTTGAGAGGAAAATAACCTAAGGAGTCATTATAATTTCAACACGTTATCTAGTTGGCCTTCGTTAAAGTTGGCTAAATTGGCTCAATATGGGGTCGACTTGCTGCATATATTTTGGTCACCCGAACGGCCGGAGTGCAGTAGGTGACCAAGTACTGGCCATGTTGTTCGCTTTGTGTGAGAAGTGAACTGCAGATGCTGGTTTACACCGAAGATAGACGCAAAATTCTGGAGTAACTCAACGGGACAGGCAGCGCCCCTGGAGAGAAGAAATGGGTGGCGTTTCGGGTCGAGGCTCTTCTTCAGGCTGAGAGCCAGGGGAGGGGGAGACTTGAGATATGCTGGGGTAAGATGTGAAGACGACAGATCAAAGGAGACAAGGATTAAGGGAATGTGGTTTGGTCACAAAACGCTGGAGTTACCCAGCGGGTTATTCAGCGGGTCCCGCCGAGCTACTCCAGCATTTTGTGTCTATCTTAAATTAAACTAGCATCTGCAGTTCCTTCCCACACACATGTAGAACGGCTCATTGTTAGCTGAGGAGAAGGTGGCAATGAGGCATACAATCAGTAAAATATCAGTAACATTCATCAGGAGGACAGTGACACTAGTCGACAAACTAGTGTGGGGGAGAGAGGGGAGAAGTAAGGGTTACTTGGTTAGATAAATCAATAGTCGTACTGTTGGAAGGAGGGTCTGAAGAAGGGTCTCGACCCGAAACATCACCCATTCCTTCTCGCCAGAGATGCTGCCTGTCCCGCTGAGTTCCTCCAGCATTTTGTGTCATAGTGCTGGCCCTCCAATTTGCACCGGGCCTCACTCTGATTCGCTTTGTTCCATTCAGGTACAAAGTTGTTTTCACTCCTTCCAATGGGGAACTATGAGGCGTAGACACCCCTGCTATTTAGATATGTGTTTTCCAAATACGTCAAATTGAAAAGTTTATTTTCAAAAATAAACTTTATTTGGAATTTAAAAATGTAGACAAAATCAAAAACTGTTCAAAAACTCATTCTCAATGTCCATACATTCAATAGTGTCATACTCTGTTCGCATCTATCTTTACACAAAACATCTTTGCTGCCTATATGGCCCCTGGGGTGATATGTCTTTCCTTCTTTGAGGGGTGTCTCCACCACACCCTGCCCCCCCCCCCCCCCCCCAATGTGCAGCAGCTGAAGAACCCTAGACTGTAGTCCTCCCCCACAGAGCCTTCAAGATATTAAAACACCAGAAGACAGCTTGTCCTTACAGAAGGATCTGGATGCTCTCTGTGAGTGGGGAAAAACCTGGCAGATGTCATTCAATACAACCAAATGTTATACCATGCATGTCTCACTCAAGACTAAACCACTTTTATCATGGGTAGCCATACATTGCTTGCTGTCGACCATCATCCATATCTTGGAGTCAAATTAAGTAAAGATTTAAGTTGGGCGACGCATATTTGTCAAGTGTCCAACAAAGCAAAGAGCACTCTCAGCCTACTCAAAAGAAATGTTCACGCATGTAGTACATCCATCAAAGAGAATGCCTACAAGTCCTTGGTCAGGTCCAAATTGGAGTATTGTGGAGCCGTGTGGGATCCTCTCAACAACAAGATCACCCTGGAGAAAGTACATCGCTGAGCAGCCCGCTTTGTATGTAATAGACAATAGACAATAGACAATAGCCAATAGACAATAGACAATAGACAATAGACAATAGACAATGGGTGCAGGAGTAGGTCATTCGGCCCTTCGAGTCAGCACTGCCATTCAATGTGATCATGGCTGATCATCCCCGATCAGTACCCCGTTCCTGCCTTCTCCCCATATCCCCTGACTCTGTTATTTTTAAGAGCCCTATCTAGCTCACTCTTGAAAGCATCCAGAGAACCTGTCTCCACCGCCCTCTGAGGCAGGGAATTCCAGACACATTACACAGACTGTAATGACTACAAGCGCAAATCAAGCGTGAATAATATGCTGACTTCTCTCGGATGGGATACCCTAGAGCTCCGCAGAATCAGGCTAAGACTTATTGCAATTTACAAGGAGATTCACAAGATCACGCCATCAAATCTCCCGTCATCCCAGAGCACCAACTGTCATGAAACAAGACAAAATAACAGTCCCTACATCATCAACCCGCTAAATTTCAATAAATATTCCCTTTACCCAAGGACGATGAGGGAATGGATTATGTTATCACCCAACACACCCGCTGCTCCCGATGTTAAGTCATTTAACAAGGGGATTGAGCAACTAGATCTCCTCAACTTGGTCAAAAAGGTCCACTTCAAAATTTAATCACTACTCTACTCACTCCGACCTGAGCAAGATAACCACTGATGAGGTGTTTGCGCAGTAATCAACCAGAACCAGGCATTGGCTGCACCGAGCTTCAGTGCGTCCCTCAGCACGTAATTCCGTCGTCTGGAGCTGGCCAGTCAGCAACATTCCCCGACGGTCATCTTGCTCTGCTGGGAGATCAGCAAGTTTCAGACAGAGCAGAGAGAATTGATGACCTTCCTGCAGCTCTCCGAATGTGCTGCTGCGAACCGCCCGTAAATCAGAGAGTCCTCTTCACGGAGCTGTTTGGGATGAATGGTCAAATTGACAATCATCACCAGTGGTCACCAATATTGATGTGTCTATTATTGACGGATCATGTGCTCAGCAAGTGTGGTCTCATCCTGAAACATCACTCAATCCTTCTCTCCCGAGATGCTGCCTTCCCGATGAGTTACTCCAGTATTTTGCCCAGGGTATGGGAATCAAGAACTAGAAGACATAGGCTAAAGGTGAGGGGGGAGATTTAATAGGAACCCGGTGGGCGCTTTTTCACACAAAGGGTGGTGGGTGTATGCAGCAAGCTGCCAGAGAAGGTACTTGAGGAAGGTATGACAACAACAATTAAAAGGCAGTTGGACAGGTGCATGGCCAGGAAATGTTTAGAGGGTCTCGATCTGAACCATCATCAACCATTCTTTCTCACTGGAGATGCTGTCTGTCCTGCCGAGTTACTCCAGCATTTAGTGTCTATCATAGCCTTAGTACAGGGGTTCCCAACCGTTTTCATCCCATTTACCCCAGGCAACTTGAGTAGCACATAACAATGCTATTTCACTTATTTACCAAAACCAAACACAGTCAGTCAATGAGAAAACATATGTACAAATCCAGAATCAACACAGTTACCCCCTGGGTAGGCAACATTTCACCCCAGGTTGGGAACCCTTGGCTTCGTGGGATACGGGCCAAACACGGGCAAGTGGGACTAGCGTAGAGGGAGAATCTTGGTCGGCATGGGCAGGTTGGGCCGAAGGGCCTGTTTCTGTGCTGTATGACCACAGGACTATACGGACCAGTGAACACAACACACTATCTCAGCTCTAAACCTTTATGGACTGACTTTGATTGACATGGTCAATGGCTTTTTTTGTACTGGTACTGTTCTTAACAATTTGTTGGATTTTATTGTTTATTATATTTTAGCTCTGTGTATTGTGTTTATAAACAATAGACAATAGGTGCAGGAGTAGGCCATTCGGCCCTTCGAGCCAGCACCGCCATTCAATGTGATCAGGACTGATCATCCCCAATCAATTCCCCGTTCCTGCCTTCTCCCCATATCCCCTGACTCTGCTATTTTTAAGAGCCCTATCTAGTTCTCTCTGAAAGCATCCAGAGAACCAGCCTCCACCACCCTCTGAGGCAGAGAATTCCACAGACATAGGCATGTTATGTTGCCGCAAGTAAGGATTGTTTCGTTGTCGGTACATATGAGAATTGAACACAAAATGCTGGAGTAACTCAGCGGGTCAGGCAACATCTCTGGAGAAAAGTAATAGGTCCTGGCGGTGCTGGCTCGAAGGGCCGAATGGCCTACTCCCGCACCTATTGTCTATTGTCTAATGTCCTACTCATTCCACGGTTTGCATCATTGTATCCCTCTCGTTAGCATAGCTTCCCCAGCCAACAATGGGCCACTATGGGCTCCACCCTTCCTGAGGTCTTTTGTTGCCGGCACTGAATAGTTCTGGTCTTCTCTCGCCTCCATTTTCCCTCTCCCCTCCCACCCCCCCTCCCTCCCCACCTCTATATATCAGCCTGAAGAAAGGTTCCGACCCAAAACGTCACCTTTTCCCTTTTCTCCAGAGATACTGTCTGACTCGCTGAGTTACTCCAGCATTTTGTGTCAGTCTGCAGCATAAACCAGCATCGGCAGTTAATTCCCAAATAATTAAACACCCCTGACAACCTCCCTAATGATGGGAAGAGGTTAGACTAGATAAGTGGTTAGGAAGGAACTGCAGATGTTGGTCTAAACAGAAGATAGATACAAAAAAGCTGGAGTAACTCAGCGGGACAAGCAGCATCTCTGGAGACGGAATGGGTGATGTTTTGGTTATTTAATGGTCACAAATAGAAATGTCACCCATTCCTTCTCTCCCGAGATGCAGCCTGTCCCGCTGAGTTACTCCAGCTTCTTGCTTCTATCTTAGATAAGTGGTTAGGTGTATATACCTTAAGGGCCTGTCCCACTTTCATGACCTGATTCACGACCTTTTTTATTCGTGGACATTTTTCATCATGTTGAAAAAACGCCCCGACCTACTTGATGCCACGAGTACCTACGACTAGCATCGCGACCTGCCTACGGCCTTGTGACGACCACGCTGCGAGTACAAGTCAAGGGCAAACTCAGGCAGAGGTCGTGAATTAGGCCGTGAAAGTGGGACAGGCCCTTAAAGAGAAATGTATTTGTATCGACAATGTACGTTCTATAACTGGCTATCCTCTGTCTCTCTGGGTTTGCAGGAAGTCTACACTCCAGAGTGTGAGTTTGTCGAGCGGATCCACGAGCTGGGATACAACACCTACGCCTCGAGATCCTACAAGACCATCCCGAGCTCAGCGGGATCAAGGCGGCGGAACACCGCCGAGAGACTCTGGTACGTGTCCATCAACGGCAAGGGCCGACCGAGGAGAGGGTTCAAAACCCGCAAGACTCAGAAATCCTCCCTTTTCTTGCCGAGGGTGCTGGACGGCAAAGACCATGAAATCGTCCGGCTATTCCGCACGAACTCCAAATATCGAGAGGACTTGGTGAAATCTCCGAGCAAGGCCGAGAAAACGAGAGCTTCCCAATAGCGGTCAACATCGCTGCAATAACAGGCCCTTGGAGCGGAAAGCTTGGACTCTATTGGGATGGAGATAGGGCATTTTTAAAATTTCTAGAACGATGGGCCTAGGACTGCGAAACCATCTATGATATAATAATTAATGTAAATATGTAAATCTGGTTTATATTTTCAAATTTCCCGCTACTTCCAAAAGGGACAATTAATGTATATCATCCTTGGTGTCTTATTCGAACTCAGTAGGGACTAGTAGCCAGTGGTTTTTGTTTTGAAACATCTATTTTTGCATCTCAAGAAAATACAATGGATTAGTAGAACATCTACCGACGACCCATTTACTTCCCACGTTTCCCAATGAATACTTCTTTATACTTATGCGGTATGATTAATGGTTTACGATTGAGCAGGTCATTTCAAGATCGACGGGGAGGAACTGCCAGTGGAGTGGTGGTGTCATCTGGAAAATCAATTCATGGTTGAATGCCAAAGTGGGGTGCGATTGTGGAGTTATGGGGAGAGAGCAAGGGAGCGGGACTGCTTGTAGCCCTTTCAAAGGAGCCAGCACGGGCACGATGGGCCAAAGGGCCGCCTTCTGGGCTGTGCCATTCTATGATACTGTACTATTAAACTCAGCCGAGCGAAGGAAGTCAGAAAGCGCACTGAACAATGTACTCAAGAACTGACCTTTATCTGTCCAGTTATATTTATTTTAAATAAATATCTACAAATGGAGTACTTTGGTGTAACGAGTGGTCCGTGGTGCATTATGGAAACACAAAGGTATAAGGGTGAAGCGATCCACACTTTTGTTTTTATTCCATTGATAGAAATCCTTGTGAACCTAGGGACCAAATATTTGCTAGGGACTCTGCATATTCCAATGGAATACATGTCCTTTGTCTTACAAATGGATAGTTAGCAAGGGTGCCAGACATCCACAAGCAATTCTTTCAGCGAAATGCTCTAGGATTTTGTACACGATTCAAAGCAATAAACGGGGACGTTTACAGATGGTCATTATTGGATAAACTGTGCTCTCGATCATCTTGTTTCTCTGAGCATATCTGAATTATACATACATTTCCACCTTTACACTTTTACAAAGTTCCGATTCTGCCAGAGAAAGTGGCCTATGGAGTAGAAGATGTTTCTTTATGTAACCAATCGCCAATATGTCTTTATTTCACTGATTGATAATGGAAAAGATCTAGGTAGATAGATACTGAGAGAGAGAGGCAGAGACAGACAGACAGACAGACAGACAGACAGACAGACAGACAGACAGACAGACAGACAGACAGATAGATAGATAGATAGATAGATAGATAGATAGATAGATAGATAGATAGATAGATAGATAGATAGATAGATAGATAGATAGATAGATAGATAGATAGATAGATAGATAGATAGATAGATAGATAGATAGATAGACAGATAGATAGATAGATAGATAGATAGATAGATAGATAGATAGATAGATAGATAGATAGATAGATAGATAGATAGATAGATAGATAGATAGATAGATAGATAGATAGATAGATAGATAGATAGATAGATAGATAGATAGATAGATAGATAGATAGATAGATAGATAGATAGATAGATAGATAGATAGATAGACAGATGGACGGACAGACAGACGGACAAATAAACAGATAGATAGATAGATAGATAGATAGACAGACAGACAGACAGACAGACAGACAGACAGACAGACAGACAGACAGACAGACAGACAGACAGACAGACAGATAGATAGATAGAGCAATACTCGGTGCACCTTTCTACAGAGTCACACATTGTTTCTCAGGTACAGATTAATTTAACAGGAGGCTTCACATAATGTCCATTCCACTTAATGCCTCTACCATCAGCACCAACCGAGACAACACCAAACCCCCAGGGAAATGGTTTAGAGGATGTACCGATTTCACGTGACATGTACTGCGTCTGAAAATAATTACATTTTAGAGGACTTTAGCTACAAAGCATTGCCATTTAAAAAAAAATGTGTATTGCTTTGTAGCTTGGAATTAGATTTGAGTAATTTATTTCCCATGTTTATTTAGATCCTGATTTGAAATTGATTTCAGTATAGGAGTAAAGAGGTTCTTCTGAAGTTGTATAGGGTTCTGGTGAAACCACATCTGGAGTATTGTGTACAGTTTTGGTCTCCTAATTTGAGGAAGGACATCCTTGTGATTGAGGCAATGCAGCGTAGGTTCACGAGATTGATCCCTGGGATGACGGGACTGTTATATGAGGAAAGATTGAAAAGTCTAGGCTTGTATTCACTGGAGTTTAGAAGGATGATAGGGGGGATCTTATAGAAATATATAAAATTATAAAAGGACCGGACGAGTTAGATGCAGGAAAAATGTTCCCAATGTTGGGCGAGTCCAGAACCAGGGGCCACAGTCTTAGAATAAAGGGGAGGTCATTTAAGACTGAGGTGAGAAAAAACTTTTCACCCAGAGAGTTGTGAATTTATGGAATTCCCTGCCACAGAGGGCAGTGGAGGCCAAGTCACTGGATGGATTTAAGAGAGAGTTAGTCTAGGGGCTAGTGGAGTCAAGGGATATGGGGAGAAGGCAGGCACGGGTTATTGATAGGGGACGATCAGCCATGATCACAATGAATGGCGGTGCTGGCTCGAAGGGCCGAATGGCCTCCTCCTGCACCTATTTTCTATGTTTCTATGTTTCTATGGTTGCCCTCAGACTGTAGCAGATCCCAGTTATGTGTAGGAAGGAACTGCAGATACTGGTTTACACCGAAGATAGACGCAAAATGCCGGAGTAACTCAGCGGGGCAGGCGGCATCTCAGGAGAAAAGGAATGGGAGACGTTTCTAGTCGAGACCCTTCTTCAGTCTGAAGAAGGGTCTCGACCCAAAACGTCACCCATTCCTTCAAACCAGAGATGCTGCCTGTCCCTCTGAGTTACTCCGGCAGATCAGAGTTATCCAGCTGACAATCTATTTCGTCCTGTCTTGCCTTGCCGGATTATCTCCCTTCGAATTAGGCCCTTGTAATGTTTTGGCAAAATCAAGGCTGATCAACAGAAGCAAACCGCTTCTCTGGCCGCCAAACATCTAATCACTGAACCACATTGACTGAGCTCTCGAAACGTTCCCCAACCACAGGGAGATTCCTGCTTGAAGCTCTTAAAGAAGAAAAATTGCAAGAATGTCCTTCCTCAAATTAGGGGACCAAAACTGCACACAATACTGCATTTCCACAAAAATGCAACACTTTACACGATTATTACAAAATGGTCAAAAAGTGATCCATTTTGTAAATGGTGTTCATTTAGAAACCGACATGAAACAATGATAATCCTCGTTACGACTAAACGGCCGCAGAAACCAACCATGTCCGATGTCAGATACCTGTTAAATTTTTACAATATATACGGTACCGGCATTATCAATTGATTATCGGTCATTCTTAGTTCGCAATATGATATTCATGGGCTTTATATTTCAAAATTAGTTGAAAATGCACAATTTTATATAATTACAAATTTAAGGAGTAACGCCGTTGCGGTCATTCTTAGTTCGGGTCAGGCAACATCTCTGGAGAAAAATAATAGGTGATGTTTCGGGTCGTGACCCTTCTTCTACTTCGATCCGAAACGTCGTCTAATCCTTCTCTCCAGAGATGCTGCCTGACCCGCTGAGTTACTCCAGCATATTGTGTTTATCTTCGGTTTAAACCAGCATCTGCAGTTCCTTCCTACACATACTTAATGTGTAATTCTGACAAGCAGAACCACACTCTATAACCATATAATATAACCATATAACAATGACAGCACGGAAACAGGCCTTCTCGGCCCTTCCAGTCCGTGCCGATCATTTATTTTCCCGTAATCCCATCTACCTGCACTCAGACCATACCCCTCCATTCCCTTCCCGTCCATATACCTATCCACTTTACTTTTAAATGTTAAAATCGATCCTGCCTCCACCACTTCTGCTGGAAGCTCATTCCACACAGCCACCACCCTCTGAGTAAAGAAGTTCCCCCACATGTTACCCCTAAACCTCTGGCCCTTAATTCGCATGTCATGCCCTCTTGTTTGAATCTTCCCTACCCTTAATGGGAAAAGCTTATCCATGTCCAACTCTGTCTATCCCTTTCATCATTTTAAAGACCTCAATCAAGTCCCCCCTTAACCTTCTGTGCTCCAAAGAATAAAGACCTAACTTGTTCAACCTTTCTCTGTAACTTAGTTGCTGAACCCAGGCAACATTCTAGTAAATCTCCTCTGTACTCTCTCTATTTTGTTGACATCCTTCCTATAATTAGGCGACCAAAATTGTACACCATACTCCAGAATTGGTCTTACCAATGCCTTGTACAATTTTAACATTACTTCCCTACTCCTATATTCAATGCTCTGATTTATAAAGGGCAGCACACCAAAGGCTTTCTTTACCACCCCATCTACATGCGATTCCACCTTCAGGGAACTATGCACAGTTATTCCTAGATCCCTCTGTTCCAGAGCATCCCTCAATTCCCTACCATTTACCATGTACGTCCTATTTTGATTTGTCCTGCCAAGATGTAGCACTTCACACTTATCAGCATTAAACTCCAGTTTTGCAGTTAAACTTTGCAGTTGAAGTATATTTCCACCACTCTCGGTGTGAGAAAGATGCCCCTCACGTTCCTTTTAAATAGGCAATAAACAGTTAAGCTTATCGAGCTTGATATTACAATCTCTACTATAATTGGTACCTTCTCAATATATTATATATAAAACAATAGACAATAGATAATAGACAATAGGTGCAGGAGTAGGCCATTCAGCCCTTCGAGTCAGTACCACCATTCAATGTGATCATGGCTGATCATCCCCAATCAGTACCCCTTTCCTGCCTTTAAGAGCCCTATCTAGCTCTCTCTTGGAAGTATCCAGAGAACCGGCCTCCACCACCTGAGGCAGAGAATTCCACAGACCTAGGCATGTTATGTTGCCGCAAGTAAGGATTGTTTCATGGTCGGTACATGAGAATTGAACACAAAATGCTGGAGCAACTCAGCGGGTCAGGCAACATCTGTGGAGAAAAGTAATATGTCCTACAGAATTTCACAGACTCATAACTCTCTGTGAGAAAAAGTGTTTTCTCGCCTCTGTTCTAAATGGCTCACTCTTTATTCTTAAACTGTGGCCCCTGGTTCTGGACCCCCCCAACACCGGGAACATGTTTCCTGCCTCTAGCGTGTCCAAACCTTTAATAATCTTATATGTTTCAATAAGATCCCCTCTCATCCTTCTAAACTCCAGAAGGTACAAGTCCAGCCGCTCCATTCTCTCAGCATATGACAGTCCCGCCATCCCGGGAATTAACCTGCACTCCCTCAATAGCAAGAATGTCCTTCCTCAAATTAGGGGACCAAAACTGCACACAATACTCCAGGTGTGGTCTCACTAGGGCCCTGTAGAACAGCAGATATAAATCTTCTCCCTTCTCTTCTGAAACCTATATCTGATTCTTGATTTTCCTAACCTGGGTAAATTACTCTGCTTTCACACTATGAATTCCCCGCATGATTTTTTAAATAATCACATCTTTATAAGATTTCCTCTTAGTCCCCTGAGCTCCAAAGTGTAAAGTCATTGGTTGCCCAATTTCTCCGAAGAGTTTGGGCTCTGGAGTTCTGGCAAAATCCTCTAAATCTGAGTTGGGTCAGGAGAACCTCGCATCTTCACCCGTTTCTTTCATCGTAACTTCATAACTGATATAAGCAGAATTAGGCCATTCGGCCCATCAAGTTTACTCGGCCATTCAATCATGGCTGATCTATCTTTTCCTCTCAACCCCATTCTCCTGCCTTCTCCCCATACTCCATGACACCAGTTATTTTGATCTGCCTTCACTTATCTCCACATGGTTCAGTTTCAGACCTCCACCGCCCTCCCTCCTTCCTTCCAGCTCTGCTTGAAAAACTTTAGCCCCCTCTACTCTCTGCCTCCCGCTCCCAAGTCTGAGTATAGTAAGGGTCGCCGGCCTGAAAGGTGGACTGGTTTCTCTTTCCACATATACTGCGGGATTGGTTGAGATCTTCCAGCATTTCTGTTTTCCTTCGAGTTTAGTTTAGTTTAGTTTAGTTTAGAGATACAGCGCGAAAACAGGCCCTTCGGCCCACCGAAACTGCACCGACCAACGATCCCCGCTTTCTGTGGAGAGAAGGGATGGGCGACGATTCGGGTCGAGGCCCTTCTTCAAACCGAGAGTCCGGGGAGAGTGAAACGCAGAGAAAAGGGAGTGTCAGGTGTGACAACGAGACATCAAATGGGAAATGATTCTAATCGGGTTATTGCACCCATTTGAGTGTCAAATGGAAAGGGAAATTTTGCACACAAAGGGTGGTGGGTGTAATGAACAAGCTGCCAGAGGAGGTAGTTGAGGCTGGGACTATCCCGACATTAAAGCTGTCAGACGGGCCCATGGATAGGGCTGGGTTGGAAGGATATGGAACAAACACAAGCAGGTGTAACTAGTTTAGCTGGGACATGTTGGCCGGTGTGGGCAGGTTGGGCCGAACGGCTTCTTTCAACACTGTATCTTGAAAGTTCTTCAGCAAATAATCTTTATATATATTTAATTCACATTTGTGTAGAAATGACAAATCGGCGCTGCACACCCGATTGCTGGTGTTTTACGTGAATTAAAATATAACCGGTTAAAATATATATTTTTTAATTCAACATGATAAAAGATATGGCATGGAAACAGGGTCTTTGGTGGACAGTCCACGCTGACCATTTATCACCGGTTTACACCAGAGTGGGTGAGTGAGTGAGTGAGTGAGTGAGTGAGTGAGTGAGTGAGTGAGTGAGTGAGTGAGTGAGTGAGTGAGTGAGTGAGTGAGTGAGTGAGTGAGTGAGTGAGTGAGTGAGTGAGTGAGTGAGTGAGTGGGTGAGTGAGTGAGTGAGTGAGTGAGTGAGTGAGTGAGTGAGTGAGTGAGTGAGTGAGTGAGTGAGTGAGTGAGTGAGTGAGTGAGTGAGTGAGTGAGTGAGTGAGTGAGTGAGTGAGTGAGTGAGTGAGTGAGTGAGTGAGTGAGTGAGTGAGTGAGTGAGTGAGTGAGTGAGTGAGTGAGTGAGTGAGTGAGTGAGTGAGTGAGTGAGTGAGTGAGTGAGTGAGTGAGTGAGTGTGTGAGTGAGTGAGTGAGTGAGTGAGTGAGTGAGTGAGTGAGTGAGTGAGTGAGTGAGTGAGTGAGTGAGTGAGTGAGTGAGTGAGTGAGTGAGTGAGTGAGTGAGTGAGTGAGTGAGTGAGTGAGTGAGTGAGTGAGTGAGTGAGTGAGTGAGTGAGTGAGTGAGTGAGTGAGTGAGTGAGTGAGTGAGTGAGTGAGTGGGTGAGTGAGTGAGTGAGTGAGTGAGTGAGTGAGTGAGTGAGTGAGTGAGTGAGTGAGTGAGTGAAAGCTACAACATGAAAACAGGCCCTTCGGTCCATCAAATCCATACCGACCATCCATGACCCGTTCACATTAGTTCTGCGTTATCTCAATTTCGCATCCACAGCCTGCACATAAGGGACAATTTACAGAGGCCAATTAACCTACAAACCTTTTGTCTTTGTGGTGTGGGTGGAAACCAGAGCACCCGGAGGAAATCTATACACTCACAGGGAGACAGGCAACAGGCAGCACCCGTGGTCAGGATCGAACCCGGGTCCCTGGTGCCGAGAGGCAGCAACTCTACCGCTGCGCCACTGTGCCGCTCTAAATAAATATAATCGATAAAGTTAATTGAATTGAATAAATTTTATTAGCCAAGTATGTATACTTACAAGGAATTTGCCTTGGTGTAATCCTGTTAACTGGAGAAATATATATATATTTAATATATATTAAATATATGTTATGGGTGGACGTAGGCCGGTGGGATATTCACACAAATCGACCAGGCAGGACAATATTTTAGCTTCACTGTAGTGAAGCATAGTTAGGATGTTTACTTTATAAGAAGATTTGCGGGGCAGGTTTTTATTTTCACAGAGGGGGGCGCGTACTTAGAACGCGCTGCCGGAAATGGTGGTGGAGGCAGATACGATAGTGGCTTTTAAGAGACTTTCGGATAGACACATGGACATGTGGGGAATGGGGGAAAGTTTAGTTCAGTTTAGTTTATTGTCACGTGTACCGAGGTACAGTGAAAAGCTGTGGTTGCGTGCTAACCAGTCAGCGGAAAGACAATACATGATTACAATCGAGCCGTCCACAGTGTACAGATACACGAAAAGGGAATGACGTTTACTGCAAGATAAAGCCAACAAAAGTCCGATCAAAGAAAGTCTGAGGGTCACGAATGAGGTAGACACTGGTTCAGCACTGCTCTCTAGTTGTGATAGGGTGGTTCAGTTGCCTGACAACGGCTGGGAAGAAATTCCCTGAATCTGGAGGTGTGCGTTTTCACATTTCTACATATTTTGCCCGATGGGAGAGGGGGGAAGAGCCCACTGAGTCCGTGCTGACCAGCAATCTGCACACAATAACACTATCCTACACACTCGGGACAATTTGCAATTATACCAAGCCAATTAACCTACAAACTGATACATCTTGCATTCAAGATGAATTCAAGATGAATTCAAGATACACAGTAGCTCTTAGGGCTAACGGAATCAATGGAGATGGGGAGAAACGTGGAACGGGGTAGTCAGCCATGATCATATTGAATGGTGGTGCTGGCTCGAAGGGCCGAATAGCCAACTCCTGCACCTATTGTATATGCTTCTAGTTTCTATCTTTGGAGTGTGGGAGAAAACCGGAGCTCCTGGAGAAAACCGGTGCAGATCACGGGGAAAATGTACAAACTCCGTATGGACAGGTGACAGTGGCGCTGTGAGGCAGCAACTCTACTGCTGCTTAGAAATACTTAGTGATAGAATTACTGTATCATTTCAAATTTGCTACATCAAAATACAAAGATGGCTGGCCTATCCAGTAATCGCTAGGGCGACACGAAAGATGTGGGATTAGGCAGGCGAGCACTGTGATCGTCAGTGTGAATGTATTGAGGGTTTTCAAGTCTGGACGAAAACATGTTACTTTCAAATGAATTGGGTAGGTATGGGGCGAGGGGCGAGAGTTGGGGAAACCACAATTTAAAAAGAAACACAGCTAGCTGAACTAAACCCCCCCCCCCCCCCCCCACCAAACATTCCAAGGTAGGGCTTGTTGAAAAGACGGTAATGAGTCTACCTTGTTGTCCATTGCAGTCCACGGCACAGAATATCGTGCAACAAAATGCATAAGTAAAGCTCAGCGGCACATCATAAGGTCATAAGTGATGGGAGTAGAATTATGCCATTCCGCTTATCAAGTCTACTCCGCCATTCAATCATGGCTGATCTATCGCTCCCTCCTAACCCCATTCTCCTGCGTTTGCCCCGTAACACCTGACACCAAAATGTATCTATCTCTGCCTTAAAAATATCCACTGACTTGGCCTCAGCCTTCTGCAGCAAAGAATTCCACAGATTCACCACCCTCTGACTAAAGAAACCTCTCCTCGCCTCCTTCCTAAAAGAACGTCCATTAATTCTGAGGCTACGACCGTTGATACTAGACCCTCCCACTAGTGGAAACATCCTCTCCACATCCACTCTATCCAAGCCTTTCACTATTCTGTATGTTTCAATGAGGTTCCCCCCTCATTCTTATAAACTCCAGTGAGTAGAGGTCCAGTGCCGACAAACGCTCATCGTAGGTTAACCTACTCATACATGGGACCGTTCTTGTAAACCTCCTCTGGACCCTCTCCATAGCCAGCACATCCTTCCTTAGATAGGGTGCCCAAAATTGCTCACAATATTACAAAAGCAGCCTTACCAATGCCTTATAGAGCCCCAGCATTATAGACAATAGACAATAGACAATAGACAATAGACAATAGACAACAGGTGCAGGAGTAGGCCATTTGGCCCCTCTAGCCAGCACCGCCATTCAATGTGATCATGGCTGATCATCCCAAATCAGTACCCCGTTCCTGCCTTCTCCCCATATCCCCTGACTCCGCTATCTTTAAGAGCCCTATCTAGCTCTCTCTTGAAAGCTTCCAGAGAACCGGCCTCCACCGCCCTCTGAGGCAGAGAATTCCGCAGACGCACCACTCTCTGTGAGGAAAAGTGTTTCCTCGTCTCCGTTTTAAATGGCTTACTCCTTATTCTTATTACATCCCTGTTTTTGTATACAAGCCCCCTTGGATTAAATGCTAGCAATGAGTTTGTTTCATTTACTACCGATTCGACTTGCGGTCTGCTGGGTTGCTCTCGCCAGCCTCCCACCGGCCCCTATTTGTTCTCGGCCCCCCGCCGGGCCCCTGCATTCTCGGCCTCCCGTCTGCCAGGTTATTCTTGGCACGCCGATCACTCGGCTGCACACTGTGCATCCCGGTAATCTCCTGCCGCCACAGGTCACATCCCGGGAGTCTTCATGGAAGCACCATCTCCACATCTGGCTTGTCAAATCCTTTCACAATCTCTGATTCACAGCCTCTGCCAGGGCACCTTTTGGTGCCCATTTTACTGAGAAAAGAGCTGCCGCTAGTTTAAATCTTTCCTGATACCCTAGATCTCTGCGTTCTGATGGAATTCCAGTAAACATTATTCTTGTCCCATCTCCAATTCTTCCAAAGACGTGCATCTCGGTGGACAGATTGCACAGGATGCCTTGTCAATGAGACACAGACAAAAAGCTGGAGCAACTCAGCGGGACTGGCAGCATCTCTGGAGAGAAGGAGTGGGTGACGTCTCAGGGTCGAGACCCTTCTTCAGACTGAGAGTCAGGGGAGAGTCAGGGAAACAAGAGATGTGGAAGGATAAGGTGTGAAAACGAGCGATCAAGTGGGACAAAGATGCAGGAAAGTGTAGAATAGATCATTATTAGCTGGGGTAAGGTGACAGCGAGGCAGGCAATGTAAAATTTAATCTGGATGGGGGCTGTCAGACTGGTCGTAGAACTAGGATGTGGAGGGACGGGGCGATTTGTTCTTTGTACAGCAATTTGTTCTTCTCCCGCACAATTAAAGCATGGAATAATCTCCACCCTACTATAGTTAAATTCCATTTGGAATATTTTGGAGGACCAAGAAACCAAGAAGTGGAAAAGCGAGGGTTAGCTGAAGTTCGCGAAGTCAATATTCACACTGCTGGGTTGTTAGCTGCGATGAGAGTGGGTAGCACACGTCACCTCAGTAGATATCTGCCAAATGTGTGCAGTGCAGACAGATCATGTCATCAGTATGCAAGATGTTCAGATAAACCTTAGCTGGAAAGTTAGGGTCCTATGTGGCAATGCTGTCATAAAACCCATGTTGCCATCTGCTGACTTCCTGACCTCCTGTTCCCCATCCCTCTGGCAGACATTAAGACATGAAGCCAGTGACAAGCTACCTGCCGTCATCCATATGGCATCAAAGAAACCCATCCCACAAATGTGCAAGAAGGATCAGCAGATGCCGGTTTACACCGAAGGTAGACGCAAAACGCTGGCGTAACTCAGCGGGTCAGGCAGCATCTCTGGAGAAAAAGGAATAGGTGACGTCTTGCTCGAGACCCTTGATCAGGCTGAGAGCCAGGGAGGGGGAAAACTAGAGGTGCCCGAAGGCACAGAACAAACCAGAGCCTGCATCGATACCTCAGGAACGGGGGAGCCCACAATGGTCCACTGGGGATGAGGTGATAACGAAGAAACACAAAGGGTGAAATTAGCAAGAGGACTACGGTGGGGGGGGGGGGGGGGGGGGGACGAGAAACACTCTCTTTATTCCCTTCAAATCCAATGACAACCTCAGCAAATCCAGGAGGATAAAATTTATTTCATGCGTTATCTATTCAGACTAGCATCATTGGTGATAAAACTGGCAGATGCTAAACAACCACAATGTTGAAATATGAAAACTCTGCATAGATTTTTTTGTTCTTTCAATGTTGGCCAACCTCCAAATACCAATAAAAATAATTCACGATCCTCATAAAGAGAGATCAGGAGGGATGGTAATCACAAAAATGTTTCCACCATCTGTACCAAGTTATTCTCTCCGCATGGACACTCATCTTGGACATAGTGTTGTCTTCTTTACTGGAGAAGGCTGTAGAGAGACCACAAATACACTCGCACTGCCCAAACAAGTAGTGAAGTCAAGTCAAGTCAATTTTATTTCTATAGCACATTTAAAAACAATTCTCGTTGACCAAAGTGCTTCACATCAGTGCAGGTACTAACGTGCTACTTACAGTGGTACATAGATCTAACAATACATACGTAAATACACACATACAGCGCTCCCTCAAAGGACCTCAAGAGACGCTTGTGAGTAGAAATAAGTTTTAAGTCTCGACTTAAAGGAGTGGATGGAGGGGGCAGTTCTGATGAGAAGGGGATGCTGTTCCACAGTCTAGGTGCTGCAACTGCAAAGGCGCGGTCGCCCCTGAGCTTAAACCTGGACCGCGAGATAGTCAGTAGCCCCATGTCGGCCGACCTGAGGCACCTGGAGGTGGGTTAGCAGATTTTGGATGTAGGTGGGGGCAAGCCCGTTAAAGGATTTGTATACATAAAGGAGGAGCTTGAAATTGATTCTGAACCGCACTGGGAGCCAGTGGAGAGAGGCCAGGATCGGGGTGATGTGGTCCCTTTTTTAGGGCGCCCGTCAGAGGTCTCGCTGCGGCGTTTTGGACCAATTGCAGGCGGGACAGGGATGATTGGCTGATGCCAGTGTAAAGGGAGTTGCAGTAATCAAGGCGGGAGGAGATAAATGATCTTTTCAAGGTTGTCAAATTGGAGGAATGGTTTGATTTGAGCCATCGTGCGAAGCTGGAAGATGCTAGCTTTTACCACAGCATTGACTTATCTGTCAAACTTCAATGCGGAGTCAAATATCACAGCAAGGTTTTTGACGTGAGGTTTGAGTAAGGAGGTTAGTGCGTCGCTTATTCCATTATTTCAACTGATGTACAATTAAATTAATAACTGGACTGTATTTAAATCATTTATGCACGTGTTGCCTATCTGGTTTGCTATCTTAAGGGCTTGTTCCACTCAGGCGATTTTTTTTTAGACGACTGCCGGCGACTAATCTGTCGCCACATGGTCGCCGGGGTGTCGCCTCAGTCGCCTAAAGAGTCGTAGCGTCTTTCTGGTCGCCGCTGGATTTTCAACACGTTGAAACATTTTCTGTGACAGT
Organism: Okamejei kenojei; assembly: GCA_035221665.1. NCBI lineage: Eukaryota > Metazoa > Chordata > Chondrichthyes > Rajiformes > Rajidae > Okamejei > Okamejei kenojei. The sequence continues at coordinate 7,505,751 of CM069148.1, read as the reverse complement.
CGGCGACAGTGGGTTTGAGGCCAATGAGCGTAGCTTGACTTCTCCTGATGTAGCTGCTGTCGTAGTTGTCGCCAGGTTAACGCAGGTTGTCGCCGGTGCTGACTTCATTTTTGTTGTTAAAGTAATGATTCTATTTCAAATTTTATGTCTAAATTTTATGTTCCCAGTCTCCTTTTTTCGGCGAGCTGCTATGACCATGACAGTTGCCGGCAGTCGCCTCAAAATAGCCTAAGTGGGACAGGCCCTTTAGTGTAGAAACCGGCAATATTGTCCTGATGATTTGTGTAGTCTACGCAAATACAAATAGAATTTATAGCATAAATGAAAGCATCTTGCCCCGGCTAGCAGAGAAGCACAAAATACTGGGGTAACTCGGCGGGACAGGAGAAAGGGAATAGGTGATGTTTTGGGTTGAAACCCTTCATCAGACTCATAGCCTCGGCCAGTCTATATCGGAATTTGTGCTCCACTCACAGTCTTCTCCCCACTCTATCTTAACACACCCCTTTCATTTGTCCTTCATGTACTTATTTAGCATTCCATTCAATGGTTCAGAAATTCATAGGTTCATGCGATAGGAGCAGAATTAGGCCATTCGGCCCATTCAATCATGGCTGATCTATCTCTCTCTCCTAATTCCATTCTTCTGCCTTCTCCCCATAACCCGTGACACCTGTACCAATCAAGAATCTATCTACTGTATCTCTGCCTTCAAAATATCCATTGACCTGGCCTTCTCAGACTTCTGTGGCAATGAATTCTACAGATTCACCTGGCTATGATTAAAGAAATTCCTCCTCATCTCTTTCCTAAAGGAACATCCTATAATTCTGAGGCTATGACCTCTGGTCCTCAACTCTCCCACTGGTGGAAACATCCTCTCCACATCCACTCTATCCAGGCCTGTTACTATTCAATAAGTTTCAATGAGGTCCCAACTCATCCTTCTAAACTACAGTGAGTAGAGGCCCAGTGTCATCAAATGCTCATCATCATATGTTAACCCACTCGTTTCTGGGATCATTCTTGTAAACCTCCTGTGCACCCTCTCCAGCACCATCACATCAATGGTATTCACCACTGCCACTGCATGTCAAACCACCTGCCATGTTCTGTTTCTTCCCTGGTAATTACTTGAAATAATTAGGACGGCATGTTGGCACAGCTGCAGACTTGCTGCCTCATAGTGTCAAAGGCCCGGGTTCGATCCTGACAAAGTGTGCTGCCTGTACGGAGTTTGTACCTTCTCCCTGTGACCACGTGGGTTTTCTCCGGGTGCTCCGGATACCTCCAAAACTCCAAAGACATACATGTATGTAGGTTAATTGGCTTCGGTAAAATTGTAAATTGTCCCTGGTGTGTGTAGGATAGTGCTGTTGTGCGGGGATCGCCGGTCGGTGCGGACTCAGTGGGACAAAGGGCCTGTTTCCGCACTATATCTCTAAACTGCACTAAACTAAACTAACAGAGTAAGTGAATGAGGAAAAGTTAAAAGTATCTCCAGGCATCAAATGTGACAGAAGTGGTTGGTTGAGTTCTGATATCGTGCAATGCGATGGTACATAGAGAGATCAGAGAGTGATCAGAACTATTATCTACCTCATTGTAGACCCTCGGACTAACTTTGATCAGCTTTTAGTGCCTTTATCTCGTACTGAACGTTATTCACATTTTTCTCTTCATCATGTATCTGACGACAGTGGATGGCCCGTTTGTAATCATGTATTGACTTTCTGCCGACTGGTCAGCACGCAACCTCGGTACACGTGACAGTAAACTAAACTAAACTAAACTAAATAATGGAGACAACCGGTCAATAGCAACTTACTGTGCTGCACATTTCATAAGATCATAAATGATAGGTGTCGAATTAGGCTATTCGGCCCATCAAGTCCACTCTGCCATTCAATCATGGCTGATGTATCTCACCCTCCAAACCCCATTCTCCTGTCTTCTCCCCATAACCTCTGATACCTATATTAATCACATATCTGTCTATCTCTGCCTTAAATATATCCACTGACTTTGCCTCCACAGCCTTCCGTGGCAAGTAATTCCACAGATTCACCATTTAGATTTAAAGAAATCCTTCTGCATCTCCTTCCTAAAAGAATGTCAACAAAATAGAGAGAGTACAGAGGAAATTTACTAGAATGTTGCCAGGGTTCCAGCAACTATGTTACAGAGAAAGGTTGAACAAGTTAGGTCTTTATTCTTTGGAGCGCAGAAGGTTAAGGGGGGACTTGATTGAGGTCTTTAAAATGATGAAAGGGATAGACAGAGTTGACGTGGATACATTTTTCCCATTGAGGGTAGGGAAGATTCACACAAGAGGGCATGACATGAGAATTAAGGGACAGAAGTTTAGGGGTAACGTGAGGGGGAACTTCTTTACTCAGAGGGTGGTGGCTGTGTGGAATGAGCTTCCAGCAGAAGTGGTGGAGGCAGGATCGATTTTAACATTTTAAAGTAAAGTGGATAGGTATATGGACGTGAAGGGAATGGAGGGGTATGGTCTGAGTGCAGGTAGAGGGGACTAGGGGAAAACAAATGGTCGGCACGGACTGGAAGGGCCGAGAGGGCCTGTTTCCATGCTGTAATTGTTATATGGTTAATGTCCTTTAATTCTGAGTCTATGACCTCTAGTCCTAGACTCTCCCACTAGTGGAAACGTCTCTTCACATCCACTCTATCCAAGCCCTCACCATTCTGTATATCTTTGTATCATGAGAAAATGTCACCCAAAACTCGATGTCCAGTCGTAGTATGAGGAAGATAGACACAAAAAGCTGGAGTAACTCAGCGGGACAGGCAGCATCTCTGGAGAGAAGGAATGGGCGACGTTTCGTGTCGAGACCCTTCTTCAGACTCTAATGACATTACGAAACATCACCAATTCCTTCTCTCCAGAGATGCTGCCTGTCCCACTGAGTTACTCCAGCTTTTTGTGTCTATCTTCGGTTTAAACCAGCATCTGCAGTTCCTCCCTACACATGTGGCGTGAGGAAGTTCCATTCAGTTCATTGCTTTCCATGAATCTAGACCATGGTTGAAAAAACCGCTGGTAAGCAATGAAATAGCAGAATAATCACCAAAACCAAATTAAAGCCAAGACTCCTGGTCACTCTTTTGATGAAGAAGTGAAAGACGGCATGCTGCAAATAGAGGATAAGATACCAACCAACGGGGGGGGGGGGGGGGGGGGTGGGGGGGGGGATCCAGTTAACAGTGAGAGAAGCATGATGATATCATGCATTAGTTCCAATGGAGACTTCATAGAGATGTTATGGTACAGAGGTTTTCCCACAGATGTAAAATCTGAAATTAGTAGAGATCACATGTAGGATGGAAATTAGTGTGCCAAATGGATGGAAAGTGGAAGTGATGAGAGATTACAAGACCAGAACTCATCTTCACAAATTAATCATTACATCTGAGATGGAAGTACTGCACACTGCGTGGATGTGGAAAAATAATGGTGAATGGCAGCGGAGCGATCCTCCCTCTCTCCCCCACCCAAGTCTTCCTACCTGTTTCCTTGTATCCCTCTTGATATCACACCTTCTCCAGCCAACAATGGCTCCACCTTTCCTGAGGTCATCTGTTGCTGGCCCTGAATTGTTCTGGCCTTTTCTCGCCTCAGGTTTATTACCCTACTCCCCTATCCTCCCTCCCCCCCTTCCCCACCCATCCTTACCCTACTTTCAGTCTGAAGAAGGTTTCTGACCCGAAACATCACCTATTCTTTTTCTCCAGAGATGCTGCCTGAAACGTTAAATTACTCCAGCATTTGGTGTCTACCTTTGGTATAAACCAGCATCTGCAGTTCCCTTCCTGCACAGGAGAGGTTATGCATGGCCAACACTAACCCACTGACCAAGAGGTCTTTGCTAAATGCCTTTCAAAACTGTCCCGCTTAGTTACTCCAGCATTTTGTGTTTATCTTCGGTGTAAACCAGCATCTGCAGTTCCTTCGTACACATCTTGTTTGCTCCACTGCAAAATCTCCTCAAGGTATGCCTAATTTGAAGATTTGTTCTTCTCTCTCCGATGATGTCTGAAGAAGGTTCTCGCCCTGAAATGTCACCCATTCCTTCTCTCCAGAGATGCTGCCTGGCCCGCTGAGTTACTCCAGCATATTGTGCCTCTCAAGACTATCTCTATAGACTGATGAAGGGGTTTCAACCTGAGGGGATTAACCGTTTTACTCTGACCACAGATACTGCCTGAGCTGCTTTAGAATTCCAGCATTTGCTGGGTTTATTTTAAATTTCCAGCATCTAAAGATCTATTAAAAAATTGTATTGCTTTATTGTTTAGAACATCAATATGCGTATCTACCTTTCTCTCTTTTAAGATGACAACATCTTACTTAGAATATCGTCACCAAAGCTGAACACTATACTCTCAATGTGATCTCACCAATGTTTTACACAACTGTAACATGAACTGCCAACTTGTGTATACTCAACAGACTCAAAATGCTGGAGCAACTCAGCGGGACAGGCAGCATCTCTGGAGAGAAGGAACGGGTGACTTTTCGGATCGAGACCCTTCTTCAGACTGAGAGGCAGGGGAGACAGAGATATAGAAGGGTACAAAGAGCATGCAAGGTGTGAAAAGGACAGATCAAAGCAGACGATGATCAAGGAAATGTACGATGGTTCATTGTTGGCTGAGGGGAAGGTGACAACGAGGCGTACAATCAGTAAAATTAATCAAGAGGACCATAAAATCTAGTAGGAGAACTAGGATGGGGGAGGGACAGAGAGAGAGAGAAAGCAAGGGTTACATGAAGTTACTCTGACTGATGAAAGCCATTGCGCCTAAGGCCTTTTTGACCACCCTATCTACCTGTGAAGCCACTCTCAAGGAGCTATGTACATGCACTCCTCGACCCCTCAGCTCTACAACACTCCCCAGAGCCCTGCCATTCACTGCCCTTGTTAGACTTAGAATAATGCAGGAGGAAAAATATCATTAAACTCAATAGGTACAATGTGACTTCAAATGGTGGTCTTGTCTATGGCCATTTCAACACAATCGATCCAGAGCCCGTATCTTCTTCTTCACTGTAGCTTTGCAGTTTCAAAGAACAAAAAGCTGGTAAAAATCGAGTATCCCTGTCAGCGTTTTAACTTTTTTGATGTGCTCAGATCATCACTATTGGCACATTGGTGTGCATTGAATCCATCAACACATTTTTAACATCAATGACACTAAACCCAATTTAATACAGCATTACGGTATCAGATTCATACGGGACTATTACATTGCTGCCTGCCCTCATAAATCTGAAAGCCTCACATACCTCGGCCATTGTCTACTAGAAAAGAGCCCATTTAGAGTATCGTGCATGTGGTGGAAACGTGAATCCAGTTTTAACAATAAAGAGCATTTTGGATGGTTTCAAAAGATAGGAGGTTCACATGAAAGCTTCATTATGAAGAGCACATCTTTCAAACTGCCCAACAACAATTTGATTGTAAAAGTTGTGAAAGACTCACATTTCTTCTGTTGTCCGTGCTACTCTCAATTGACTGCTGGGTTGTGCGTGGAAATAGCTTGTATGTAACATCGTCCCTTTAAATTATAAACACATTTCCTCTGTTGTCTGCTGACTTCTGGATTGTGTGCAGAAATATCTTCTCCATAACATTGTTCTAAACATCACATTTATTTTGTTGTCTGTGCTACAATGAATTAACTTCTGGATTGTATGCAGATATATATCTTGTCCTTGACATTGTCCCTTTAAGTTATATAACCACTTATCCGTAGGGAGGTATCATTAGGCAGTCTTATGGAAGGCGTACAAAATTAGGTAATGGGAGGCACAAATTCATTCCAGAGGGATTAATAAAAAAATATAATTCATTGGATTCCATATGGCTCAGTTTTCACAGACACCATTCCCTGCAACCCATCCCCTTCCCCTCCCTCCTTTTACCCAAATACAAAACAACAGGAAGGATGTGTGGTGTAGAACAATTCTTAATTCTTTCCTGTTTAACTGTTGCAAGGTACAGTTAGTGGTTTTGATATATCGCGCTGAAGATTTAGATCAATTTAATATTACTTCACGACTGGATGGTTAAAGACAAAACAGATTTCAAGGGAAGTCAGGACATATTGACAGAGCCTTAATTATAATTAATCTCTGGAAGCAGCTAAAATTAATTTAAACTAGGGACCTGAGCAGTTAAATACATCCCGAATTGTTCAATTTGCTTACTTCACAATGTTTAGTTTAGGGATACAGCCCTTCGGCCCACCGGGTCCGCACCGACCAGCGATCCCCGCACGCTAACACTATCCTACACACACCAGGGACAATTTACATTTATACCGAGCCAATTAACCTACAAACCTGGACGTCTTTGGAGTGTGGGAGGAAGCCGAAGATCTCTGAGGAAACCCACGCGGGCCACGGGGCGGACCTGGGTCCCGGAGCTCTGGCGCTGTGAGGCAGCAACTCTACCACTGCGCCACCGTGCTGCCCTAATAATGTAATGATGTAAATTTATATCCTTGCCAGCATCCTACATGTGGCGACTCTTTGCACACTTGTGTGCGCAGTACAAAATAATCTCACTGTGACATGTCACATTTGATAATAAAGTATCATTTATTCATAGTGATACTGCATTCATAGTAATTAAAACAGAAAACCATGAGACATGATGGTGATGAAAAAGACTGGAGGACTAAAAGTTTTAGTATTTTTAGTTTTCAGAGCTGCACTTGGAAACAGGCCCTTCGGCCCATCGAGTCCATGCCAAACGTTTTTCACCCGTTCACAGTAGTTCTGTTATCCCACCTTCTCATCCACCTCTCACACACTAGGGGCGATTTACGGAGACCATTTCAGCTACAAACCCGCACGTCTTTGGGATGTGGGAGATAACTGGAGGACCCGGAGGAAACCCACGCGGTCGCATGGAGACTGTGCAAACTCCAGACGTACAGCAGCCGAGGTCAGGATCGAACCTGGATCTCTGATGCCGTGAGGCAGCAGCTCCACCAACTGGGCCAATGGGGGAATTGGGGCAAAAGGGAAAAGATGTCAGTCATTATCTAAAATAAACAAATCAAGAAAGGCATGACTTAGTCAGAAAGACGTGACTCTCAAGAGAGAGTTAGATAGACCTCTTAAAGATAGCGGTCAAGGGATATGGGGAGAAGGCAGGATCGGGGTGCTGATTGGGGATGATCAGCCATGATCACAGTGAATGGCGGTGCTAGCTCGAGGGGCCGAATGGCCTACTCCTGCACCTATTGTCTATTGTCTATTGTCTATTGTCTGCAGTTGAGTTAATTACTGTTTTTGGGAAGTGATTCAAAGAAGGGATCAAAAGATGTGGAGAGAAGGCAGGAACAGAACACCAATTTCAGTCCACAACCCTGTTGCATGGTGGAGCAGTGCTTCCAAGGGCTAGATGGCCCGCTCTTGCTCTAAGACTCTGTTTCCTATATATTTAGTTATGCCTAAAAGCTACCAACCAAATGTGTAGAAAGGAACTGCAGATGCTGGTGTATTCTGAAGATAGACACAAACCTGCTGGTTCTCTGGATATTTTCAAGGGAGAGTTAGATAGAGCTCTTAAAGATAGCGGAGTCAGGGGATATGAGGAGAAGGCAGGAACGGGGTACTGATTGGGGATGATCAGCCACGATCACAGTGAATGGCGGTGCTGGCTGGAAGGGCCGAATGGCCTACTCCTGCACCTATTGTCCATTGTAAGAACGGCCCCGACCCGATACATCACCTATCCTTTTTTCTCCAGAGAACGAGTGTGAACGAGTGGTGATCAATGGTCACCATGGTCTCGGTGGGCCTGTTTTCACGCTGTGTCTTTCAATCAATGAAAAAACAGTCCGGACACAAAATGCTGGAGTAACTCGGCGGGACTGGGAGCATCTCTGGAGAGAAAGAATGGGTGACCATTCTTCAGACTTCTTCATCTCCAGAGGTGCTGCCTGCCCCGCTGAGTTCCTCTAGCAATTGTGTCTGCCTTCGGTTCAAACCAGCATCCGCAGTTCCTTCCTCCAAAGAAGAGTACAGGACCGGAACAGGCTCTTTAGCACACGATGGCTGCTAATTTGATCCACGCAAGTTCAACTTCTTCACAATCCCTGCCTGTTCATGTGCTGTATCTGTCGAAAATGCTCTGAAATTCACAGCCGACGACTGCTAAGGTCAAGTTGGCGTTTGTTAAACTCCATGAACATCTCAGAGACAATCGGGTACCCGCTTGCAGACCAGATTAAACGTCTGGCTGGCTGTCTTTTTGACGACCCTGCTTTATTCGTGTGGAGCCTGGAGAACACGTGCACGGCACACACTGCACAAGGCGACTAATGACAATCAGATGGCAGAATGAGTTCAGCGATGCTCTCATTCATTCATTAAATAAAAAAGCTGACAGGCCAAGCAGAGATTGTCGGATTGCAACAGTACAGTTAGCAGTTAGCAGAAGGTCTGGTGGACAGTTTGCAAATGCCTTTCATGATGCAAAGTGATTTTGTGGTTAGTTGAAAACGATAGCTTTGAATCCAACCGGAAAAGCTGTGCTTATTAAACATGTGGAAAATGCAAATGACATGTTCAACATAAGCAAGGCTGGCAAATAAATCTTCACAATTAGGGCGGCACGGTGGCGCAGCGGTAGAGTGGCTGCCTCACAGCGCCAGAGACCCGGGTTCGATCCTGACTACGGGTGCTGTCTGTTCGGAGTTTGTACGTTCTCCCCGTGACCTGCGTGGGTTTTCTCCGGCTGCTCCGGTTTCCTCCCACACTAAATTAAACCAATCTCCAACATGGTGTGTTTAAGAAAGAACTGTAGATGCTGGAAAAATCGAAGGTAGACAAAAATGCTGGAGAAACTCAGCGGGTGAGGATCTACGGAGTGAAGGAATATTCCTTGGTTATTTCCTTCTCTCCATAGATGCTGCCTCACCCGCTGAGTTTCTCCAGCAATTTTGTCCAATATGGTGTGTATCATTCAGCTGGCATTGAAGTAAAAGCTAGTTGAGCCATGCTTGAACAAATTGCTCCTCAAAATGACATGAGGATAAAGATTACATAGAAAGGTGCAGGAGGAGGCCATTCGGCCCTTCGAGCCAGCACCGCCATTCATTGTGATCATGGCTGATCGTCCGCTATCAATAACCTGTGCCTGCCTTCTCCCCATATCCCTTGACTCCACCAGCCCCTAGAGCTCCATCTAACTCTCTCTTAAATCCATCCAGTGACTTGGCCTCCACTGCCCTCTGTGGCAGGGAATTCCATAAATTCACAACTCTCTGGGTGAAAAAGTGTTTTCTCACCTCAGTCATAAATGACCGCCCCTATATTCTAAGTTGAATTTGTACCTCATTAAAGTAAAGTTCTACCTCATTCATATCATTTTGCCATTCATAAACTCGTACGGATAGCAAATGGGATCTTCACCTCACAATCTACCTCAATGCAGTGATGTCACTTATTTGTACATGCGCTTTCTGTGTAGCTAACCTCTGAACTCCACTTTCTGTTTTGCTCTACATGTTATACTCTTGTATGGCAGGAGTACACAACGTACGGTGCTGCCTGACCCGCTGAGTTATTAAACCCCTGTCCCACTTAGGAGACCTAAACAGCAACCTCTGGTGGCCTTTCCCGCCACCCAAAAAAAAAAAAATCAAGGTCGAGGTGACCTGCAACCTCCTACCACCTCCCACGCATATGTTGAAAACCTTCCTCGACTATGAAGAAAACCTTTGACTAGACATGCGATTAAAAAAATATCGATTTTTAAAACGGCAACCTATTTTTAGTCGAGGCCGGTTTTAAACATGATGAAAAAAAATAGCAGCAACCTAGATGAAGCCTCGACCACACGGAAACCACTTTCGACCATTAGGGAGAATGACCAACACGTCCGGTGACCTCATGGAAACCTTGGGTGGCGGGCAATGTCACCAGAGGTTGCTGTTTAGGTCTCCTAAGTGGGACAGGGGCTTTACTCAGCACTCTGTACCTATCTTTGTTATAAACTAGCATTTGCAGTTTTTCGTGTCTACACTACTAAAAAAGTCCGAAGAAGGGTGCCGACCTGAAGCGTCGCCTAAAGATGTCCCCCAGAGATGCTGCCTGACCCTTTGAGTTACTCAAAATTGCTGGAGGAATTCAGCGGGTGAGGTAGCATCTGTGGAGAGAAGAAATAGACAACTTCTTCAGTCTATTAATTCTCTCCATAGATGCTGCCTCACCCGCTGAGTTCCTCCAGCATTTTTGTCTACCTTCGATTTTTACAGCATCTGAGGTTCATTCTTAATAACTTTGAGTTACTCCAGCACTTTGGGTCTTTTTTTTTGGTAAACCATCATCTGCAGTTCCTAGTGTGGGACGTCCTCACTGTATCTCGATACAGCATCTCAGCCCACCTAACGATAATAAGCCAACACCGGTACAATAGGTACTATTGACCTTTTAAGAGCACTGCATTATCCTGCAACTATAAAAATAGTCTTGTGAGGACATGTGTCTGATTTTTTTCCCTTGAGATTCACTACTTATCGTTTCAATATATAAACATTGTCAATGCAATCCTCCACCTCTTGGCTCCTAATTGCAAATTCCCAGTCTGAAGTTGTTGTTTCGAGGCAGAGGTAACGGGATATTACTGCATGGAAATGTGGCCAAAGTGTAGACATGGAATTCTATGAAATTACATGGCATTTTACAGCAGGGAAAAAGCCATTCAGCCCAAGTAGTCTCTGCCAACGTTTGGGCTCCACATGTGCCTCCCCGCCCACCCATTCTTCTAATCCTTTTGACATTTACTTCCTAATGACCTGCTCCCTTCCTACCTCCCTTCCTCCCTTCCTTCCTTCCTTCTTCCCTCCCTTCCTTCCTTCCACAGCAGCACGAGAAGGCAATTGCCTTATTGCTTCATCTGCCTTGCAAACATTCTTGTGCTCTCTTTCTGTTAACTTTGAACACGTTCCCTGTGCGGGAAAAAAAACGTTTTAAAATGAAATTAAACACAATGCTTTCAGAAAAAAAAGATACGACACGAAAAGCTGGAGTGACTTGGCGGGTCAGGCAGCATCCTCGGAGAACACGGACAGGCGACGTTTCAGATCGTGAGCTTTTTCAGAGTGATTGGAGTAGAGGAGGAAACGCAATCTCGATCCGAAACGTCGCCTGTCCATGTTCTCCAGAGATGCAGTCTGACCAGCTGAGTTACTCCAGCTACTAGTGTCTATCTTCGGTTGAAACCAACATCTGCAGTCCCTTGTGTAGGAAGGAACTGCAGATGCTGGTTCAAACCGAAGATAGGCACTTAATGCTGGAGTAACTCAGCGGGAGAGCCAGCACCGTCTGAAGGACCAGTCTGAAGAAGGGTCCATCCCTTCTCTTCAGAGATGCTGCCTGTCCCGCTGAGTTACTCCGGCTTTTGAATGAAGGAATGAAGGAATGAAGGAATAAATGAATGAATGAATGAATGAATGAATGAATGAATGAATGAATGAATGAATGAATGAATGAATGGATGGATGAATACATTTGGTGTCGACCTGCAGTTCCTTCCTACACTTTAGGGAAATAAAAGATTCAGAAAAATACTCCTCTCCACTCTCGCTCCTTGCTTGATGTACGACTTGTATTGAAGTGAGTGCTGTCAGGACAAGATAGGCACTCGTGTTAACGAAGAAACTGCAGATGCTGGAGAATCGAGGGTTACACAAAATGCTGGAGAAACTCAGCGGGTGCAGCAGCATCTAAGGAGCGAAGGAGATAGGCGACGTTTCGGGTCGAGACCCTTCTTCTAGGCACTCCACCGGTTGGAGGGAAGGCATGGTTTTGCTCACAGCTGCAGATGAAAGCGTAGCCTGGGGCAATAATCTTCGTCCCAGCACCAAACAAAGGTTCAGCAGTGGCTTCCTGCGCACGCTGGAGTTCCTGTACTACTTGTCCGCGCTAGGGGCCATGCAACCTCACATCAGGTTTGGCCACTTTTTTTTCACCCCCCCCCCCCCCCAAAAAAAAAAACCTTTCTTATTTTTGGCACCTAATTTTAGAATCTTTGCAATACACTGAGTGTGTCATGCATACTTTCAGCAGCTAATATATAAAGGGTTACGCACAAAAAAGCTAATATATAAATGTGTGTGGTAACGTTGCCTATTTCCTTCGCTCCATAGATGCTGCTGCACCCGCTGAGTTTCTCCAGCACTTTTGTCTACCTTCGATTTTCCAACACCTGCAGTTCCTTCTTAAACATGATGCCAAGTCAAACTGATCTCACCTGCTTGTACATGATCCATATCCCTCTATTCCCTGTACTTCCATGTGCCTGTCTAAAAGCCTCTTAAACGTCATTGTCGTATCTTCCTCCAACACCACCTCTGGTTCCAGGCACCCACCACTCTCCGTGTAATACGACATGTCCACCACATTTGCATTAAACCCCCCCCCCCCCTCTCACCTTATCGCTATGCCCCCAAGTGTTGGATATTTCCACCCTAGAGAAACAGTGCTGACTATCTATGCTATATATATATATATATGTCTATGGATACTTCCCTCAATCTCTGACCTTCAAGCGAAACCAATCCATGTCTATTGAACCCCTTCCCTGTAGCTGATCCCTCTAATCCAGGCAATATTCCGGTAAACTGCACCCTCTCCAAAGCCTCAGCGTCTTTCCTGTAAAGGGGCGACCAGAACTGCACGCAATACCCCAAATGCAGCCTATCCAAAGTCCTATAGATCTGCATCTGAAGAAGAGTCCGATGCGAAACGTCATCTATCCATGTTCTCCAGAGATGCTGCTTGACCCTCTGAGTCATTCACTCCAGGACTTTGTGTCATCTTGAAAATGTCTTTAGCCTGCTGAAGTCACAATAAATTATAGACTTTACAATAGACAATAGACAATAGACAATAGGTGCAGGAGTAGGCCATTCGGCCCTTCGAGCCAGCACCGCCATTCAATGTGATCATGGCTGATCATCCCCAATCAGTACCCTGTTCCTGCCTTCTCCCCATATCACCTGACTCCGCTATCTTTAAGAGCCCTATCTAGCTCTCTCTTGAAAGTATCCAGAGAATCGACCTCCATTTGCAGATAATTCCACAGACTCACAACTCTCTGTATGAAAAAGTGTTTCCTCATCTCTGTTCTAAATGGCTTACCCGTTATTCTTAAACTGTGGCCCCTGGTTCTGGACTCCCCCAACATCAGGAACATGTTTCCTGCCTCTAGCGTGTCCAAACCCTTAATAATCTTATATGTTTCAATAACATCCTCTCTCATCTTTCTAAACTCCAGAGTGTACAAGCCCAGGCACTCCATTCTCTCAGCATATGACAGTCTCGCCTTGTAAACCTACGCTGCACTCCCTCAATAGCAAGAATGTCCTTCCTCAAATTAGGGGAACAAAACGGCACACAATATTCCAGGTGTGGTCTCACTAAGGCCCTATACAACTGCAGAAGGACTTGTTTGTTCCTATACTCAACTCCTCTTGTTATAAAGGCCAACGTGCCATTCGCTTTCTTCACTGCCTGCTGTATCCATGCACTTGGCCTCGAAAGCCGTCTGTGGCAGTGAATTCCACAGACTCACCAACCACTGACTGAAGAAATTCCTCCTCATCCTCCTTCCCAAAGGTACGACCTTTTATTCTGAAGCTGCGCCCTCTGGTCCTAGACTCTCCCACTAGTTGAAACATCCTCTCTGCATTTAATATATTATCTGTGTATAACGATATAATGTACCCTGCTTTCAAACAAGAGCATTTTGTGATGGTTGCAATAAAACTGGTCCCAGCTTTAGAACGGAAAAATATTTTGACATATCGATCTATCTCATCACTGGATTTAGACAATAGTAATAGACAATAGACAATAGGTGCAAGAGTAGGCCATTCGGCCCTTCGAGCCAGCATCGCCATTCAATGTGATCATGGCTGATCATCCCCAATCAAGTTCCTGACTTCTCCCCATATTCCCTGACTCTGCTATTTTAAGAGCCCTATCCAGCTCTCTCGTGAAAGCAGAGATGGTCTCACTAGGGCTCTGTACAACTACAGAAGGACCTCTTTGCTCCTATATTCAATTCCTCTTGTTATAAAGGCCAACACGCCATTCGCTTTCTTCTCTGCCTGCTGTACCTGCATGCTTACTTTCATTTACTACACCAAGTAAGTTGAGAATCGATTCAGATCTTATCAAAGTGAAATGATTGGCAATAATGCTGGCTTGCAGATACCTGACTTGCCTTTATCAAGTCGTTCTCACTTCTACTTTGATGAGTGTTTCATCCAGTTTATGTTAAATAGTTAGCAGTTGCCTCTGTCAAAAATCACTATTTTGAGGCAGGAATATGATGTGAATGAGTTTATCCTTTGTGTGATAACACTGTTTATGGTGCTTTTCAAGGTCTTTTGAGGGACTGAACTCACCTTGGTTATAAGAGTTAAGTTAGTGTGGCACGGTGGCGCAGCGATAGAATCACTGCCTTACAGCGCCAGAGACCCGTATTCAACCCCTGACTGCGGGTACTGTCACGTTATCTCTGTGACCACGTGGGTTTTCTCCGGGTGCTGTGCTTCCCTCCCACATTCCACAGACATGCAGGTTTGCAGGTTAATTGGCTTTTGTAAACTGTCCTTAGTGTGTAGGATAGAAACTGGTATATGGGAGACCGTTGGTCAGCGCGGATTCGGTGGGTCGAAGGGCCTGTTTCCGCACTGTATATCTAAACTAAACTAAACTAAACTAAACTTTTGAGAGACTGAACTCACCTTGGTTATAAAATTTATTAAGTTAGTGTGGTAATGTTGTATAATGTTAGTACCTCCACCAATGTAAAGCATTTTGGCCAACGAGAGTTGTTTTTTAAATATGCTATAGAAATAAAAGTGACTTGACGTGACTTGACATGACTTGATAAGACAGAAATAATTATCAAAGGTAAAGCATGTGGGGAATTAAAGACATGTGGTATTGAATATTTTTTAAATGTGACGAATGAGTAAACGGGCACATGGAAATGCAGGGAATGGAGGTATATGGATCATATGCAGATTATATTAGGTTATCTTGGCATGATGGTTGACACAGATATTGTGGGCTGAAGGGCCTGTTCCCGTGCTGTACTGTTCTGTGTTCTATCTTTAAGTGGCGGCGGACAAGATGGCATAAGGGGCATAATCTTATAAGTAGGTAAGCCTACTTTAAGAGCGTAGATCTCATTGGGCAGTAGACCAAACCCAAGGGCTCCAATGGTCTAGGACGGAACTGCAGATGCTGGTTTAAACCGAAGATAGACACAAAAGGCTGGAGTAACTCAGCGAGACAGGCAGCATCTCCGGAGAGAAGGAATGATGAAGGGTCTCAACCCAAAACGTCACCCATCCCTTCTCTCCAGAGATGCTGCCTGTCCCCGCTGAGTTACTCCGGCATTTTGTGTCTATCTTCGGCTCCAGCGGTCCGACCTGATTCCGTTCCGCTCACAATGTTTACTAATTATTTATGGAGATTGGGTAAAAATGTAATTTGTCAAAACACAAAATGGAAATTGGAAAATGTGGGAACAGAACATGCTTGTTTAGTTTCGGGATACAGCGCAGAAAGAGGCCCTTCACCCCACCGAGCCCACACCGACCAGCGATCTAACACAATCCTACACACACACTAGGGGCCAATTTACAATTTTACTGAAGCCAATTAACCGGCAGGTCTTTGGAGTGTGTGAGGAATCCGTAGCAGTAGCACCCTCTAATCCAGGCATCGTTTCAGTGAACCATCTCTGCATCCTTAGTTTTTTTATACTCCCCTTATCAATATCCCACATCTCTGAGTTGTATAATGCAGTTCCAGCCACGTTTCCACGAGGCTCCTTGAGGATCATCTTACATCTTGAGTTTATCTGCGTTTGTCCACTGTCCACTTCAACCCATAGTTGGCCTTGACCCATTATCCCCATACAAAGTGCACCAGATATGTCCAGTTGTCTGGACATCTACATGGACCTTTCTTTGCTATTCCTGTTGCCACCATTTTCTTGCTTACGTGAATTTCACCAAGCGAGAGGCCAATTATCTCTTACAATGGACCCAATGAAAGGAGAAGATGCGCGCAAAATTCTGGAACAACTCAGCGGGACAGGCAGTATCTCTGGAGAAAAGGAATGGGTGATGTTTCGGCCTGAGACCCTTCTTCTGAAGAACGGTTTTGACTTGAAACATCACAATAGACAATAGACAATAGATGCAGGAGTAGGCCATTCGGCCCTTGGAGAAACATGCCCAACTTTCCATGCGATCATGGCTGATCATCCCCAATCAGTACCGCGTTCCAGCCTTCTCCCCATATCCCCCCGCTCCGCTATCTTTAAGAGCCCTATCCAGATCTCTCTTGAAAGCATCCAGAGAACCTGCTCCAGCCGCCCTCTGAGGCAGAGAATTCCACACACTCACAATTCTCTGTGAGAAAAAGTGTTTCCTCGTCTCCGTTCTAAATGGCTTACTCCTTCTTCTTAAACTTTGGCCTAGAAGCATCTGCACTTCCTTCCTACATCAAAGAAATGAGAATATCTGAGCTGGCACCATGATCAACATGAATCCTACAGCGTTGGAACAGTTGACCTTCACAGAACAGGAGACATTACCTTATCCAGCTTCATGTCCTGAGGGACAGGTGAAAACCCTGAGTAAGATAGAACTGTGAAGGTGAAAATGGTTTAGAATGATCATTTTGCCCTTTATAAATTGTTACTCACAAATGCATGAGTCACACCCTTTTACAGCCCAATCCCTCTTAGTGCCACTGGCATGCTCCCTCCTTCCATCAGCAGGGAATAGGCCAATCCTGTGACCTCTTACCATGAGCTTTACTTCATAAACTTCAGAGATTTAGTGTAGTTTAGCTTTAGTTTAGAGATACAGTGCGGGAACAGGCCCTTCGGCCCACCAAGTCCGCGCCGACCAGCGATCCCTTTACACCAGCACCATCCTACACACTAGGGACAATTTACAATTGATAGAAGCCAATTAACCTACAAAACCTGTATGTCTTTGTGGTGTGGGAGGAAACCTGAGCACCTGGAGAAAACTCACGCGGTTACTGGGAAAACGTACAAACTCCTTACAGACAGCACCCATAGTCTGAATCAAACTCGGGTCTCCGACGCTGTAAGGCAGTACTCTACCGTTACTCCACTGTGTCACCCTTGTGGAGTATCTTTTGTGAACGCCCCTCTTGTGAAGGCTCTTTACAAGGCATTTCACCTATTGTGAGGTATCTTTACACCTCTGTTCAACACATTTAATCAATTGCCTCAATAATACAACCAAATTGAAAGTCTGTCAAATATCAAAATTACAATATATTGAGGATTGAAGTTAAGTTGTACTAGTTACAGTCATGACAACAGAGGATAATTGATCAGGAACCATGGAAATAATTGTATCTCAGTTAAGAAGGATATGGAATCCCCCAAATAATGCTGTCCCAGAATGTTGCACTTCTCAGCAATTTGCTTACACATTTGTTCCGCTGTTCTCCGCACACAGGTTGAAGTTCTTGAGTAGACACAAGGAACTGCAGATGCTAGTTTACAAAAGAAAGACACAAAGTGCTGGAGTAACTCAACGGGTCAGGCAGAATCTTGTGAGGACATGGATAAAGAAGGGTCCTGACCTGAAATTCCATTGATCCATGATCTCCAGAGATGCTGCTTGACCCGTCGAGTTACTCCAGCACTCGGTGTCTTTTTTTGGAACTCTTGACGACAATCCAAGCATCGTGTGCCCCATTTCCCGACTTCAGTTCCCATGGTCGTATTTGATGGTTCTTCTATAATCCCTCTCAAAGTTGGGCATGTTTCTCCAATCAAAATTGCCACTGCCTCCTCTCTCCTTTTATAGTGTCTCAGTGCTATTAGAAAAAAATATTAAGCTGTCCCTCACTTTTTAAGCCATCTTTCAGGATTTGCTAAAGCATCATATTTCCATGTAACTTTCAATGTCATCTGCTCATCCATCTTGTTCTCCAGCGTAACTTAGCTTGGGTGAGAGATGCAGTGTGGAAATAGGCCCTTCTGCCCACCTGGTCCATGCCAACCAACAATCACCCATACACTGGTTCCATCCTAAACATCGGGGCCAATTTACAGAAGCTAAGTAACGTACAAACCTGCACATCTTTGGGATGTGGGAGGAAACTGGAGCATCCTGGAGAAAACCCAGGGAGAATGTACAAACTCCGCACAGACAGCACCCGTAGTCAGGATCGAACCCGGGTCCCTGGCTGCGCAAGGCTGCAACTCTACCGTTGCCACTGCGCCGCTCCACAAAGCTCCTCACATATAGGTGTATAATCATTAAATCCAGCAAGATTCAGTGTCATTTCCTCATTCATCTTCTCGAATTTCCTTACAGATCGGATTATACCATTAAATCCAGCAAGATTCTTCTATATTTTGGTTTATTTTCCTGTTCTTGTTTGCTTTGCTCACAGGTCAAAGCTCATGTTTTGCAACATTTGGATATGCAATATTTCAGGTCAAAGGCGAGGCAATGTTTCAGTTCAGGACCCTTTTTCACACCTGAAATGTCATCCATCCATTCCCTCCAAAGATGCTGCCTGAACCCGCAGAATTTTTCCAACATGTTGTTTCTTAATCCTGAACAAATGCCGAAGTCTTTCGTAAGATTTGCCATCTTCCAGATAAGATGTTAAATGGCGGCTCACTGGATGGAGATAGCTTACCCAGGGAACTTACTCAAGAATAGCAGAATTCGGCTAGATAACAGTGAGTAGTTTGAAAAGGTGCTTTATTCTAGAATTAAGTTTAGAGATTGCGAAAAGGCTCCTAATCATTTTTAAACCCACATCATGGTTTATAGTTTAATTTAGAGATGCAACATGAAAACAGGTCAAGGAAAGGCACAAAGTGTTGGAGTAACTCAGCTGGTCAGGCACCATCCCCGGAGAATGTGGATAGGTGATGGTTCAGGTCGGGACCCTTCTACAGGCTGATTGCGGGGTGGGGAAGTGAGCAGCGAAGTGGGCCAGGTCAAAGCATGGCAGGAAATGTACTCGGCTTGTAATCCTGGATTTTAGAAGATTGAGGGGGGATCTCATAGAGACTTACAAAATTCTTAAGGGGTTGGACAGGCTAGATGCAGGAAGATTGTTCCCGATGTTGGGGAAGTCCAGGACAAAGGGTCACAGTTTAAGGATAAGGGGGAAGTCTTTTAGGACCGAGATGACTCCTGAAAATCGTTTTTTTCACACAGAGAGTGGTTAATCTGTGGAATTCACTGCCACAGAAGGTAGTTGAGGCCAGTTCGTTGGCCATATTTAAGAGGGAGTTAAATGTGGCCCTTGTGGCTGAAGGGATCAGGGGGTATGGAGAGAAGGCAGGTACGGGATACTGAGTCGGATGATCAGCCATGATCATATTGAATGGCGGTGCAGGCTTGAAGGGCCGATGGCCTGCTCCTGCACCTAATTTCTATGTTTCTATGTTTCTATGAAACAGGCCAATCGGCCTACTGAATCCACGCCATCCATCGATCAGCTTTTCAAACGAGTTCTACATTATCCCGCTTCCAATTTTCCAGAGTCACTGACTTGGGCAGCTTACACCCCGGCGGTATGAATATTGATTTCTCTAACTTCAAGTCACACTTGTATCGTCTCTCTCTCCATCCCTTCCTCATCCTAGTTGTCAAACTGGTCTCACTGCTGTCCTGTTGAGTTTCACTGTCTGTTTAACTCGTTATCATGGATAATCAGCCATGATCACATTGAATGGCACTGCTGGCTCTGGAGATGGTCCAGAGGAGGTTTACAAGAATGATCCCAGAAATGAGTAGGTTAACATATGATGAGCGTTTGACGGCACTGGGCCTGTTCTCGCTTAGTTTAGAAGAATGAGGGAGGACCTCATTGAAATGTACAGAAAGGCTTGGATAGAGTGGATGTGGAGAGGATGTTTCCACTAGTGGGAGAGTCTAGGATTAGAGGTCATAGCCTCAGAATTAAAGGCCGTTCTATTAGGAAGGAAATTAGGAGTAATTTCTTTAGTCAGAGGGTGGTGAATCTGCGAAATTCTTTGCCACAGAAAGTTGTCAATGGATATATTTAAGGCAGAGATAGATAGGTTCTTGATTAGTATAGGCGACAGAGGATATGGGGAGAAGGTATGAGAATGGGGATAGGAGGGAGAGGTAGATCAGCCATGATTGATGGACCGAATGGCCTAATTCTGCTCCCATCTCTTATGATCTTATGATCACCGTCTATAGCTCTCATTTCCCTTTCCCCTGAGTCTCAGTCGGAAGAAGGGTCTGGACCCGAGACGTCACCACCCCCTTTTCTCCAGAGATGTTGACTGACCCGCTGAGTTACTCCAGCTTTCTGTGTCTATCAATGCTCATCTGAACCCTCGAGACAATGGAGGGAAGATTTACTGACTCTTGCTTAGCTGCCCGGTATCATTCACCTCCATCTGTTTGGGGCATTATCCACTCTCAGGTTCCTGGGATCCCCACACCTGTTGGGACACGTCCAGTTCTTTATTAGTTGTCTGTGTCTGGGCTGACCAGAGTCAGACCGTTGAGCCAGTCAGTCTTTGAAACACCAACCTTCCTGGCAACTCTCTGCTTTCCAAGCAAGTTCTGTCTGATCACAGCTATCGTCAACAACAGCACCCAAGTTAAATACAGATGAAGCTACGGAGGCGGTGGAATAAAGGCATTGAAGACTGACGTGCAGTGCGCATGGTGGTGGGATTAAATAACATAACAGCCCAGACCTGGAAGATGGGAATGGGATGTAATAAATCTTCCACAGGGATTGTTGCAATCTTGCTTGGCCCACCAGGAGAGAGACCAACATTCCTGGTCTAACCTGCAAGTAAATTGACTTCTTGTATGAATGATACAGAATTGGCCTGTTGTGAATGCGGGAAAACATTGTAGGTCTAATCGTCCAGTGGCGGCTTTCACCTTGCATTATCCTGTATCTGTACACTGTAAATGGCTCGGTTGTAATCATGTATTGTCTTCCTGCTGACTGGTTAGCACGCGACAAAAGCTTTTCACTGTACCCTGGTGCCCGTGATAATAAACTAACTGATAATATCAACTGAAATGATTATTAAAGTCTTGTAGGGACATCCTTAACAATGGAACAAACTCAGGCTGACTGTTTTTTTTTAAGATAGGGCTGGGTTAGAGAATTTTATTCTCCAAGAATATCAAGACTCCTACCACCAAGGTCCAATCGAAGCATCGAATAGAGAAGGATTATAAACAAGTTGATGGGTTTTGGGACCTCCCAGAAAAAGGCCATTTGCCCCATCTTGCCGGTGCTAGATTGTTTGAAGGCCCACTCACTCCACTGCTTTCTTTATACCCCTCCACGCTCCCATCTCACAACATGCACTCCTTATAAAAAGGTATATTCATGCTTTTGTATAACTTTTGATCGATTTGATAGAGGGAGGTGAATCTGTGAAATTCTGCGCAGCAGATGGCTGTGGAGTCCAAGTCAATGGGTATTTTTATGGTGGAGATTGATGGATTCCTGATTAGTGTGGGTGTCAGGGGGAGAAGGCAGGAGAATGGGGTTGAGAGAGAATGATAGATCAGCCATGATTGAATGGCGGAGTAGAGTTGATGGGCCGAATGGCCTAATTTGCTCTTACAACGTATGAACTTGTGAACTTATAATTTCTACATTGTTCAGAATGTTTCATCCAACTAATAAAAATTGTTGACACAAGGAACTGCAAGTGCAGGAATCTTCAGCGAAACACAAAGTGCTGGAGGAACTCGGTGGGTCGGGCGGCATCTGTGGAGGGAATAAATAAGAAGCAGGGTCTAAAGAAGTGTCCAAACCCAAAATATTGCCTGTCCATTCCCTCCACAGATGCTGCCTGACCAGTTTTGTTCCTCCAGCACTTTGTGTTTTGCTCAAGATTGCAGCATCTGCAGTTCCTTTTACCAACATTTTCTTTTATTGGCCTTGCAGATGACCCCGAAAACTGTAAAGTCCAGGTTCAGGAGCAACTTATGTCTGAAAAAGAGTCTCGACCCGAAAAGTCACCTATTCCTTTTCTCCAGAGATGCTGCCTGCACCGCTGAGTTACTTCAGCATGTTGTGCCTATCTTCAGGAGTAGTGTCTTCACTGCAACAATCAGGCTATTAAACACTGCAACCTCTAAATAGGCTCACAACTATATAGACGGGGCATTATTTTTGATTTTGCACTATTATTGTCTCTTAATTTTTCAATTTTTGTATATATATATATATATAATATATACTGAACTTTTGTTTAAGAAAGAACTGCAGATGCTGGAAAAATCGAAGGTAGACAAAAAATGCTGGAGAAACAGCGGGTGAGGCAGCATCTGTGGCGAGAAGGAATTGGCGACATTTCGGGAGAGTCTGAAGAAGGGTCTCGACCCGAAACGTCGCCAATTCCGTCTTTCCATAGATGCTGCCTCACCCGCTGAGTTTCTCCTGGATTTTTTGTCGACCCTGAATTTTTGTTGTTTATGATGGGTTTTACGGAGTAATATGTTTACTATGTTGAGTTGGAAGAAGGGTCTTGACCGGAAACATCACCCATTACTTCTCTCTTGAGATGCTGCCTGTCCTGCTGGGTAGGGTGGTGAATCCGTGGAATTGTTTGTCACAGAATGCTGTGGAGGCCAGGTCAATGGATATTTTTTAAGGCAGAGATAGATAGATTGTCGATTAGTACGGGTGTCAGTGGTTATGGGGAGAAGGCAGGAAAATGGGATTAAGAGGGAAAGATAGATCAGCCACGATTGAATGGCGTGGTAGACTTGATGGGTCGAATGGCCTAATTATTTCCTATCATTTATGACCTTACGAACTCACTTATGAACGTCAGCATTTTGTGTTCATCTACAATGTTTACTGACCTGTTGTGCTGAGAATGTCATCGTTCCATTTGGGGGACATTTGATCACTCTGGACACTTTGCCTTTTGCCCAGCAACAAAGCAAGTCCGTGATTTAGAAGCGCGCTGGAGCAAATTGATGCAATTGCGTCAAATTTCACCGCCAAGCCTTTCAGAATGAAGGGAGCCGTGCATATAAATGGTGACTGCACCAAATCCCACTCTGAAGGCCAATCGATTCATGTATACTATATTCTGTTGTGCTGCAGCAAGCAAGAATGTCATTGTCCTATCTGGGACACAGATAGGACAATAAACTGTCTTGACTTGACTTGACTTGGTATATGCTGGACCCTGACAAGGAGTGGGTGGGAGGGGGGGGGGGGGTGACACACGTTCTAACGCTCACTGATAAATGAGTCAGGACTAAAAAAAGACAGCGGGCGGCATCAGAAGGTCACTCGCTCGGTGAAGGCAACTCCACTGGGCTGTCGCCTGCCTCACCGTTGGGCATTGCAATGCATCTCGCCCGGGCCAGCGGGGAGTCCACCCCATCAACGGCGTTGCGCCTACAGTGACAAAGACAGGGTTGCCGCTGAGCTACACGCAGCAAGACCTGACTCACTTTTAATACGGCGCGCGTCCAAACCGCTGCCTCGACCAAGCGATCCGACATGTGCGGCACCTGTTGACTTTAAAACACTGGCGCTCCGTGCATTTGTCACGCAGAAGATGACATTTGGTGCGCCTTTTGAGAACAAATTCAACGCATTTCATACCGCTGAGAAAAAATGCTCCCTCGCCATAACTCATTTGATCCAAAACAGACCAATATGAAGGGTTTTGCAAAGGGTTTATTTAATCTCCACTCACTTGAGCGTTCTGAATGGTACATCTGAATTCGACATTTATCAAGCATAAATATAACGGGAAAGTTTCAAACCCCGAATCGTAGTACCATATTCTGTAGACGCAAGGAACAGCGAACTGTCTTGGTTGCATCTGAGACTTCGAGTTTTTATTTTGCAATAATATATATTTTTAGTTTATTTGACTTTTTTTGTCTATTATGTTATCTGTGAGTATTGTGTTTGCAGATCTGTTGTTCTGATGCAAGTGGAAACTATTCATTGTTCCGTTTGGTTTCGGTACACGTTTCAGTTCAGAGATACAGCGCGGAAACAGGCCCTTCGGCCCACACCGACCAGCGATCCCCAAACACTAACACTACCCTACACACACTAAGGAGAATTTACATATATACCGAAAAAAAACGACAAACCTGTAAGTGTGGGAGGAAACCGGAGCACCCGGAGAAAACCCACGCGGGTCGCGGGGAGAACGGTACCGGCAACCCCCGTGGTGAGGATCGAACCCGGGTCCCTGGCGCTCTACAGCTGCGCCACCTTGACATACGACAACAAAACACACTTAAAACACTGAACCTGGCACATCTCCGAAGCTGTGATTGGGACATGCACCCTGTCGGTGGTCAGAAGCCTCGCCGTTCTCTCTTCCTCACACCTTGCCCGAGTGAGGAGACTAACTTCAATTCCTCGTCTGTGATTTTGGATATGGATATATGCCTAAGTGACAAATACGTTGCTGTTCGCATTCAAGACTATCATTTCATAAAGTAAACTCATAACACAGTCGTTTAAACCCAGCATGGAAGTGACATTTATATGTGAGAATATAGTCTGTACATTTAGCTATACTTATTATGTGTGTGTGCACAGTCAAACACACGCACATATATGTACACACACATATATGTACAGTACACACACATAGTGTATGTACACACACACACACACATATATACATATATATGTATATATATGCACACACGCATATATATATTTGTATATATATATATATGAGCGTATGTACATATATATATGTTTGTGCGCGCACGTGTGTGTATATATAACTATATATAACAATACATATATAAACAGCAATATATATAGTTATATTTATATCTTTATTGTTATATATTGTTATATATATATATATCAATGTTACACTGGATATTACTATATATTGAATATATATTGCTAACACATATACATGTATTGCACATATATGCAGCTATTTGCTATATATATGGCCACATTTTACAGATTATGTACAGTTAAATTTACAAAATATAGATCGACTATATAGATTTATCCGAATATGCGCTTCCATATATATATATATATATATATATATATATATACATATTCTGCTTATATATTAAAAGATACAGCCCGCCTGTGCACATATTCTTGCACACGGGCGGGCGCACACACACACGCATGAACACACATGCAGGCAAAGTTTAAAACAAAATAAGTTCACTTCAAAACAAGTCTATTCAGGGTGAAGCCACTGGTCCGTGAGCCTGCCGATGATGCGGCAGATGATGTGACTAGGAGTGAGTGAGCGTGGAGTGGGCTAGGTGGTGATGTAATAGGTAACCGTACAGATGGGTATAAATATCATGGTCAGACGGTAAGTCAGTATGGCCGTAGCGTCGAGAGAAGAACACTTGACAGAGGGCTTCCCCCCTCCCCACCCTCCCCAACACCACCACCCCTCCCCTCCCCGAGTCCAAAGTTGACCATTTGGAGCGGTTGGCAAGTTGGAATCAAGGCAGCTGTTGCGGACGGACCTTCATCGCAGCCCCGCAATGTAAAGAGCGCATCCACTGCGCCTTCAGCATTTGCCTTTCATTTTAATGTGCGCTCGAAATAAAAGCGAGAAAGTGGAGCTAGAGCCGAGGTATTTTTAGTGCAATAGATTCCCAACCACGTGTGCGCACGTTGATCGAGATGTACTGCAACACAGCGATTCAGTCGGCCTCCTTGCCAATCCTCTTCCTTGGACTCGTGTCGGATCTGGTGCGCTGTGCTCCCCTCTCCGCCCGACACAACGCTACCTTGGAGCGCAAATGGGAGACGCTGCTGTCCCGCTCCAT
This sequence comes from Okamejei kenojei, assembly GCA_035221665.1. Classification (NCBI taxonomy): domain Eukaryota; kingdom Metazoa; phylum Chordata; class Chondrichthyes; order Rajiformes; family Rajidae; genus Okamejei; species Okamejei kenojei. Next base: position 7,479,843 of record CM069148.1, on the reverse strand, counting down.
GCCTCGACTCCCCCCCGGCGACAGGAGGGCCATCAGCCGGGAGACGGACTATCTGCTGGGCATCAAGCGACTGCGACGCCTTTACTGTAACGTGGGCATCGGCTTTCACCTCCAAGTGCTGCCCGACGGGAAGATTAATGGCACACACAGCGAGAATCTACACAGTGAGTGAGCTACCACTAAATCTTGTCCCAACGGTATTCGGTGTCTCCCCGATCCGAAGAGGGATCCCGACCCGAATCATCACCTGCCCAAGATGCTGACTGACCCGCTGAGTTACTCCAGCACTTTGTGTGTGTGTGTGTTTTCCCCCCATGTAAACCAGCATCTGCAGTTCCTACTGCCAATACATGTCAATGATTGGTGAAGAAGGGTCTCGACCCATTCCTTCTCTCCAGAGATGTTACCCTGGCATTTTGTATCTATCTTCTTTTGTTCTTTATAGATGTGTGTAGGAAGGAACTGCAGATGCTGGTTTACACCGGAGATAGACACAAACATGCTGGAGTAACACAACGGGACGGGCAGCATCTCTGGAGAAAAGGGAACAGGTGACGTTTCTGGACGAGACCCTTCTTTGGACCTTGTTCTCCAGAGAAACTGGCTGGCCAGCTGAGTTACTCCAGCAGATAGAC
>CM069148.1:7329208-7474208 GCA_035221665.1 Okamejei kenojei | reverse complement strand
AACTTTAAATTCAAACAATCTGTTTGGGAGAAATGCGGAGGGAGAGAAAAAAATATTTTCATAATTTGAAGAGATAAGGAAGCAAAAAAAATGCCATCCCATCGAGTGTTGGAATTGGAGGGTCTGGTTACGTGGTTCATATGGGGACTGCCATAAATTGCAGACAGAAATTCTAAAGCCCTTGTTAAAATGTCTTCTGCTGTTCTCTTTGCAGCTAAGATGGCAAAGCAAGAAAAAATAAAAAATGTCACTATAAATCTTGGGTTTGACACTTATGGATCTGACATTAGAAACGATTAGTTCAGTTTTCAACATTCCTTTCGATAAGCTGCTACTCATCTTACTCGAACTTTTAAAGCTGTTAAATCTTTTAGGTAGATTGACCTTGGGGAAGAAAGCTACTCGGAACCAAAACATACAGAGATATGAGGAAAATATTCCAGGACAAGGCCCACCCTTGCTGCATGTATGCATGTTAAAGCATCTACTTTCTAATCCTCTGCTTGTCCCTCGGTGAGGTTAGTCTGTGAACGTTTGGTGACTGAATTACTGGTGTTATGTGCTCCTTCCAATACTATACAGTATGCACAAAGTGAACCATTGTCACACCATCCAAAGGCATAAATGTCTGCTGGTTGCTAAAGGGCCTGCAAGGCTATCAGTTGATTAATTGTTTATACGGCTTTAAGCATTACCAATAATAAACTTAAGATTCAGGTCATAACTGAATGGAACAATGGAGTTGGGAATCTTGTAGGACTTAAATTGCTTACCAGCAGTGAATGAAAATCTAGAATATTTTTAGGATATTAGGAAAAAGAAACTGAAAGATTATCGGAAAATGTTGAAAATGTAAATGAAGCCCGCAGTATTTTTGAGGGAAAATGAAAAAAAATCATAGCGATTAATATCTTGGTGATGTCCTGTAAGAATTTTAATTTCAACATTTAATTTACGCATCATTTACAGGAAAATATAATGTACAATTTATATTTTCACACAAATGAGAAATTCTGACAACATGCCAATTACATTGTTTTCTGAACTCTAATCAATTTGTAATAATGCAAAAAATCTCAGTGGAACCCACACTGCTTCAAAACTTGCAAGTATATTTTCAGCTATTGTTCCTATTCTACAAAGCTATTTTGGTTTTGGTCAAGGTTAGTACAGCGTTTTGAACAGACACTTGGTACATACAGTCACTGGTTCAGTGATAGCCAACTGTTTAAACATACTCAACTGGCCGGTTGTCTTGTAACATCACCATTAGTTATGCCTTGGGATGTATTGGCAATTGAGTTTTTTTAATGTATTACTTGATATAGTTGTCATATGATATTTAAACTTTAAACCCATCGATATGTGTCTGTAGTTTTATACAGCTAATGTTTAATATTGTGGTGTATGTGCTGTGCACATTGGATGGAATTATATAAATGAAAGCTTATCTTTTACATGTGTCAGTGTACGAATTAAAAGTAATTTTAAACTACCTTCCAAAATTTGTGTTGTCGTTTGAAATTTAAATTTAAGCAAAATCATGAAAATTCCACGTGATGAGGGGAAGGAACTATAATGTCCAATCATAAATAAATCATTTCTACATTTTTGTCCTTCTTTGGGTTTCTGCTGTATTCATCTTTTGTTTCAGCGACTAGACTGACAAGTTTGAAAATTTGAAGGCTATACTGAAAATGGTCCAGGATTATTCCCAAATATGAGAGCGCTGGATTAGTTCATAGATAGAGATAGAGATGTAGTGTGGAAAGAGGCCCTTTGGGCCAACGCGTCAACCAACGATCTACATATACTAGCCCTATCCCACACACTAGTGAAATTTAAATTTATACCAACACAATTAACCTACAAACATGCTGTTCTTTGGAGTATGGGGGGAATCTGACATGGTCATGGGGAGAATGTACAAACTCCATACAGACAGCATCCGTAGTCAGGATCAAACCCGAGTCTCTGGTGCTGTAAGTAGGTATGTCACAAAACTTACCTTGAGCGGCGCTGCAGTTCTGCCACTCCCCGTGTGCGCGACTTTGGCGCCTTTCAGAGGGGGGCGGGTTTAAAGTGCCGTTTTTCTCCAGACAGTTCAAATCGATCCATCTCGGGGGATTTCGTTGCTGAAGAGAAATCGCTCCGACATTTGTTTTATAAAGGTATTTTTAAACTAAGCTAGATCATTTATTAGCTGGAGTAATTTAAAAATCATCTTCTAAAGCCGTGAACACCGACAACGGGAAGGATTTTACGTAGGAGATAAAGGAAGATACACAGTTTATTTTTACATTAAAAAGTGCTTCTTAGGAAGCTCATGTTGCGAAAAGGGGACAAAATATATATACGAACTGGCAGTAATTTTCCTGCCGACTCTGGGTTTTTTCACCGCAAACCGCAACGTTCCAATCCACCGCGTTCCGCTAAAACCCACTCGCAAGTTGATTTAAATGGCCATTAATTTATGGGAATTAAACACTAAATTCCTTCCATTTGGCCTATAAATTCATGAAAATTAGATTTAAAAATCATGTTATGTTGGGAATTATTGTGTGAATGTTAGTTGGACACTTAGGCAATGTAAAAATGTTTATCTTTTCTTAAGAAATTGATAGATCTAGTAATTGAATTTTGTAATTAGCTACAATTAGGTTAACTAATTATATGCTTTAATTTCAGGTCATCCAAGTAAGATTGTTTCATATTTGTTTCAGAATGCTTCAATCTATAATAACTGAAAATTTCATTGAGTTCTCTTAATTTTTAAGAAAGTTATGGGCTTTTGACTGTCCTAGATCACAGCTTTAGAGTTAAGTCAATGGAAAGGCAATGGGGAACAAGATGCTAATTTCCGAGTATGAAAATGGCCATAATTTTTTTTAATACTGAAGATATGAAAGTGAATTAGGTGTCAAATTAATCTTCTTTTTATGCTTTATCCGATGGGATAAATTGCAGACTTGATTTTTAAAATCTCAAAATTTTGTAACATTGTAGGCAGCAACTCTACCCCTGCGCCACTGTGCAGCCCCTTTTTAAGAGAAAGAGTTGAGGTTTGTTTTTCTGCCTAGAAAGAAGGGAGATGGGACATGACCTTATACAAGTGAATAGTTTGATTTAGTGTAGAGAGCACAGCACAGAAACAGGCCGTTCAGCCCACCACATCCACGCCGACCAGCGATCCCCACACATTAACACTATCCTACGCACACTAGGGACAATTTACACATGCACCAAGACAATTAACCTACAAACCTGCACGTCTTTAGAGTGTGGGTGGAAACTGAAGATATTGGAGAAAACCCACGTGGGTCACGGGGAAAACATACAAACTCCGTACAGACAGAACCCGTAGTCGGGATCGAACCCTGGTCTCTGGTGCTGCAAGCGCTGCAAGGCAGCAACTCCACCGCTGCGCCACCATGCATAAAATAAGATGCAAAAAAATTCAGGCCCTGGGCTTTATTGTGTATTTACAGTCACAAGATAGACAGAGGAATTTGTCTTGGCGATCTGCGTGCAAAACCGTTGTAAACACTCGAGTTAAAAGTAGTAACACATCATTGCTGGTCAAAATTATACAGCGCATTGTTGATACCTCCTATTCCAAAATAGTATTATTTAATGCAATGGACGTTATTAAGAAAATTATCCTTTTTTTTGTGATATTATGTAAAGGACATATTTGGAAAATACTAAATTGGGTCTAAAGAAGGGTCTCGACCTGAAACGTCACCTATTCCTTCGCTCCATAGATGCTGCCTCACCCGCTGAGTTTTCCAGCATTTTTGTCTACTTTGGAAAATACTAGTACTATCCATCCATTCTGCCCTAGGCTCATATTTATAGCCAGATATGTTATACCATCATCGCCTTGAACCCCAAACTCTATACCAGTCTCCATTGCTTTATTCTGCATCAACCAAACAAAGTTAATGGACAAACGGGTGGAGGAAATCTTCAAGAATGATATTCTTTGAGTCGTTGCCATTCATAGAAAGAATATTAATATGTATGATATTTCAATAACGTTGAACAGTTGCTCAGGGAAAAAAGATCTCTTCTATACTATAGATAGACAAAGAATGCTGGAGTAACTCACCGGGTCAGTCGGCATCTCTGGAGAAAAATAATGGGTAACGTTTCGGTTCGAGGTCACAAAGTTAGGTCTTCAGTTCCGAAGAAGGGTCTTGACCCGAAACGTCATCTATTCCTTTTCTCCAGAGAAGCTGTCTGACCAGCTGAATTACTCCAGCTTTTTGTGTCTATCTTTGGTTTAAACCAGCATCTGCAGTTCCTTCCTGCACATTTCATCTTCTATACTATACGTATTTTAGTTGGCTTTGATATCAGTCTTCTTTTCTAACCCATTCCACAGTAAACAAACTTCTTGATTTAAATTTTGATAAGACACAAAAGAGCAAAGAAGAAACAGACATTTAGTTTGATCTAATGAAAAGGAATTACAGATGCTGGTTTATACCAAAGATAGACACAAAATGCTGGAGTAACTCAACGGGTCAGGTGGCATCTCTGGAGAAAATGGATAGGTGACGTTTCGGGATGGGATCCTTCTTCAGACTGAAAGTTCACTTCAGTTCAGTTCAGTTTATTGTCTTGCGTACCTTCTGAAAAAGAGACCCCATCCGAAATGTCACATGTCCATTTTCTCCAGAGATGCCACCTGACCTGCTGAATTACTCCAGTATTCTGTGTCTTTCTTTGGGTTGAACTTCAGTAAAACAATTCACTAGAATCACTGGCATATGTAGTATTTCAGCTGTTCAATCACTTTTGTTCATTTGACTAATTTCAAGTCTTACAACATGGCTGAACTGATTAAATCTGATGGAAATTAATTTGTCTTCTTATACAGTATAATCTTGACTATTTACGTAATTTTACTTTGTATATTCGCTTGTATGAGTATTTTTTGTTATCCCATTGATAATAGAATTGCTTATACTCCAAATTTGCACAATTTCAATAGCTTCAATAGTATTACAATTATTTACTAGTGTTTCTTATTTATAATGACATTCTGAGAAAATAAACAAATTAAATAAGTTATGTATAATGTAACCGGAGCGCACGACGGAAGTAAGTGGACTGAACAAAAGAAAACGATACTCGACACAAAATGCTGGAGTAACTCAGCAGGTCAGGCAGCATTTCTGAAGAGATGCTGCCAGTCACGCTAAGTTACTCCAGCATTTTGTGTCTTTCTTAGGTGTCAACCAGCTTCTGCAACTCCTTCCTACAAATAAATGATTCCATGCATAAAATTAACCCAGGCTATTATAATAAGATCAAACTGTTTGAATCAATATGATCTGTTTGCCGATGACACGAAGCTGGGGGGCAGTGTTAGCTGCGAGGAGGATGCTAGGAGGCTGCAGGATGACTTGGATAGACTGGGTGAGTGGGCAAATGCATGGCAAATGCAGTATAATGTGGATAAATGTGAGCTTATCCACTTTGGTGGCAAAAACAGGAAGGTAGACTATTATTTGAATGGTGACCGATTAGGAAAAGGGGAGATGCAGCGAGACCTGGGTGTCATGGTACACCAGTCATTGAAAGTAGGCTTGCAGGTGCAGCAGGCTGTGAAGAAAGCAAACGGTATGTTGACATTCATAGCAAAAGGTTTTGAGTACAAGAGCAGGGAGGTTCTACTGCAGTTGTACAGGGTCTTGGTGGGGCCCCACCTGGAGTATTGAGTACAGGTTTGGTCTCCTAATCCGAGGAAAGACATTCTTGCCATAGAGGGAGTACAGAGAAGGTTCACCAGACTGATTCCTGGGATGGCACGACTTCCATATGAAGAAAGACTGGATAGACTCGACTTGTACTTGCTGGAATTTAGAAGATTGAGGGGTGATCTCATAGAAACTTACAAAATTCTTAAGGGGTTGGACAGGGTAGTTGCAGGAAGATTGTTCACGATGTTGGGGAAGTCCAGGACAAGGGGTCACAGTTTAAGGATAAGGGGGAAGTCTTTTAGGACCTAGATGAGAAAATCGTTTTTCACACAGAGAGTGGTGAATCTGTGGAATTCTCTGCCACAGAAGGTAATTGAGGCCAGTTCGTTGGCCATATTTAAGAGGGAGTTGGATGTGGCCCTTGTGGCTAAAGGGATCAGGGGGTATGGAGAGAAGGCAGGTACAGGATACCGAGTTGGATGATCAGCCATGAGCATATTGAATAGCGGTGCAGGCTGGAAGGACCGAATGGCCTGCTCCTGCACCTAATTTCTATGTTTCTATGTTTCTATCTCTTGAATTCCTGGTAGATTCCAAGCAGTGGTGCAGTGTGCAGTGGTTGTGTAGCTGCCTTACAGCGCCAGAAGCCTGGGTTTGATCCTGACCACGGGTGCTGTCTGTATGGAGTTTGTAGGTTCTACCCGCGATCGCGTGGATTTTCCCCAGGTGCTCCGGTTTCCTCCTACACTCCAAAGACGTAGAGGTTTGTTAGTTCATTTGCTCTGGTAAAACTGTAAATTATTCCTAGCATGTAGGATAGAGCTAGTGTATAGAGATCGCTGGTCGGTGTGATCTCAGTGGGCCGAAGGGCCTGTTTCCACCCTGTATCTCTAAACTAAACTACACTAAAATCAATTTGAACAGGTGCATGGTTCCTTGAAGGTCGAGTCGCAGGTAGATAAGGTGGTCAAAAAGGCTTTTGGCCTTCATCAGTCAGAGTATTGAGTATAGAAGTTGGGAGGTCGTGTTGCAGTTGTATAAGACGTTGGTGAGATCACATTTAGAATATTGGGTTCAGTTCTGGACACCATGTCGTAGTAAAGATATTGTCAAGGTTGAAAGGGTTTACATATAAACACAGAAACATAGAAATTAGGTGCATGAGTAGGCCATTCGGCCCTTCGAGCCTGCACCGCCATTCAGTATGTTCATGGCTGATCATCCAACTCAGTATCCCGTACCTGCCTTCTCTCCATACCCTCTGATCCCCTTAGCCACAAGGGCCACATCTAACTCCCTCTTAAATATAGCCAATGAACTGGCCTCAACTACCCTCTGTGGCAGAGAATGCCAGAGACAAAGGATTGAAAGATTTACGAGGTTGTTGCCAGGACTAGAGGGTGTGATCTATAGGGAGAGGTTGAGTAGGCTGGGCCCCTATTCCTGGGAGTGCAGGAGGATGAGGGGTGATCTTATAGACGTGTATAAAATCATGAGAGGAATAGATCGGGTAGATGCACAGAGTCTCTTGCCCAGAGTAGGGGAATCTCAGACCATAGGTTCAAGGAGAATGGGAATAGATTTAAAAGGTAGACAAAAATGCTGGAGAAACTCAGCGGATGATGCAGCATCTATGGAGCGAAGGAAATAAGCAACGTTACGGCCCGAAACATTGCCTATTTCCTTCGCTCCATAGATGCTGCCTCACCCGCTGTTTCTCCAGCATTTTTGTCTACCTTCGATTTTCCAGCATCTGCAGTTCCTTCTTGAAAGATTTAAAAGGAATCTGAGCGGTTGCTTTTTCCACACAAAGGGAGGTGGGTGTATGGAACAAGCTGCCAGATGAAGTAGTTGAGGCTGGGACTATCCCAACATTTAAGAAACAGTTAGACGGGTACATGGATAGGACAGGTTTGGAGGGATATGGACCAAGCGCAGGCAGGTGGGACTCATGTAGCTGGGACATTTTGGTCAGTGTGGACAAGTTGGGCCAAAGGGTCTGTTTCCATGTTGTATCACTCTTTGACTATGAGAAGTTAGATGAAGAGGGATCTCTTAGGTAATATTATATTCCAATCTGTATTCACACCTTCAGTTTTTATTTTTCATCTTCTGTCATAAACCTCTAAGAAAACTACCTGCATCAGCTTGTCATGGTGTAACTGTGTATATTTCTGTTAATTATGGCGTGGCAGTGCCTGTGACAGGTAGGGCCGAGGTATGGGGCAATGGAGGAGCCACTTACAACATAATCTGTTTACGTAGACAAATGGTTCCAATACAACACTGTTCATAGACAACACTGTTTACAGAGAAATGCATGATGCAAAGGAGGAAGTTGCAATAAACTGGCACCTTTCATGAACAAGAATCCCCAAAGGGCATTATAATTAATTAAGTACTTATGAAGTCTAGTCAATGTTGTCATCTAGGTAAAGGGGAACTAATTTGCGCAATGGGGAAGTGTTGGCAGGAAGGACGTGGGATAGTAAATATTAACAGACTATAAATAAAGCACAAAATGCATGGAGAGGGAGTGGACAAGTTGTAAAAAGGTAGTAAAAATGAGGGGTCATATTTCTCGTGAAAGATTGAACAGCTGATGACCATTAGAGGAGTTAGTTTATGATTAGTTTAGTTTTGTTTAGTTTATTGTCATGTGAAAATTCTTTATGTTGTGTGCTATCCCATACGGAAAGACCAAGATTACCTCAAGCTGTCCACAGAATACAGATACAGGATAAAGGGAGTAACGTTTATGACAAGATAATGCTTACATCTGAAGAAGGGTCGCCACCCGAAACGTCACCTATTCCTTCGCTCCATAGATGCTGCCTCACCCGCTGAGTTTCTCCAGCATTTATGTCTACCTAACTTTTATGGCAAGGTAAAGTCCAATTAAAGATAGTCCGAGGGTCACCAAAGAGGTAGACAGTAGTTCAGGACTGCTCTCTGGTTGGGGTAGGATGGTTCAGTTGCCTAATAACAGCCGGGAAGAAACTGTCCCTGAATCTGGAGGTGTGCATTTTCACACTTCTGTACCTCTGGCCCGATGGGAGAGGGGAGAAGAGGGAGTGACCGGGGTGAGACTCATCCTTGATTATGTTGCTGGGGCAACGTGAAGATGGAGTCAATGGAAGGGAGGTTGGTTTGTGTGATGGTCTGGGCTCCGTCCACAATTCTCTGCAATTTGCTGTTATAGGTTTGTTTATATTTTTGATGGGTTTAACACTAGAAAACAAGAGTCAAGAGTCAAGTCAAGAGTGATTAATTGTTATATGTACCGAAATGGAACCATGAAATACTTACATGCAGCAGGACAACATGTTTGTAAGCACACTTCTCATAGGTGACAAAAGAAACTTAATATTAAGGCAAAACCAAAACCTTACAAGTTGGTTACACTTCAACCTTTTGGGAGAATCAATGTTAAAAAGTATTAATACCACAGAGTCAACAATATACCCAATGGGGAAACAAAAAAAACTGTAGATGCTGGTTTATACAAAGATAGATACAAAGTGCTGGAGTAACTCAGCGGGTCAGGCAGCATCTATGGAGAAAAGGGATGGGTGACATCTTCAAACTGAAGATGGGTCCCGACCGGAAACATCACCCATCCTTTTTCTCCGGAGATGCTGCTTTGCATACCCAATGGAACCTGTGGCAGAGATTGTGTAGGGAAGAACGGCAGATGCTGGTTTAAACTGAAGACAGTCGCAGCGGTAGAGTTACTGCCTCACAGCGCCAGAGACCCGGGTTTGATCTAGACTATGGGTGCTGTCTGTACAGAGTTTGTACATTCTCCCCAAGACCTCATGGGTTTTCTCTGAGATCTTTGGTTTCCTCCCACGCTCCGAAGACCTACAGGTTTGTAGGTAAATTGGCTTGGGGTATGTGTAAATTGTCACTAGTAGTGTTTATGTGCGGGGATCGCTGGTTGGTGCGGACTCGGTGGGCTGAAGGACCTGTTTCTGCACTGCATCTCTAAACTGAACTAAGCTAAGCAGACACAAAAAGCTGTAGCAAAAACCTGGACCCGCCGTGTTACTCTAGCTTCTTGTGCCTGTCTGTGGCAGAGACTTCTTTTCATGAAGATATCTGGGTGGAAGCTTCAGTGGAACATCTGCATTCGGTCTGATGCAAAACATCACCTATTCCTTTTCTCCAGAGATGCTGCCTCACCCGCCCAGCTACGCCAGCACTTTGTGTCTATCTTCAGTGTAAAGCAGCATCTGCAGTTCCTTCCTACACATGTATGCAAACCAATTGGGATACTTTGATGTTGCCATTTCCACATGATATAGGTTGTTAAGTATTTGTTTAGCATCTGCGCTTTGTTTAATTTAGTTTAATTTAGAGATACAGCGTGGAAACAGGCCCTTAGGCCCACCGAGGCTGCACTGACCAGCCATCCCCGCACATTAACACTATCCTACACACACTAGGGACAATTTACACTTATACCAAGTCAGTTAACCTACAAATTTGTACGTCTTTAGAGTGTGGAAAAAAAACAAAGATAATAAGATCATGTGATAGGAGCAGAATGAGGCCATTCAGCCCATCAAATCTATTGTGCCATTCATTCATGGCTGATCTACCTTTTCCTCTCAACCCCACTCTCCAGACTTCTCCCCATCACCTCTGACACTTGAACTAATCAAGAAAATCTGGGCGAAAACCCACGCAGCTTTTGTACTTTTGTAAATCAATGCTATGTTGTCTGCACATCTCTCAACATAACTTCAGGTCACAACGAATACCGCAGGCAATTATAACAGTAATTGTAACCCAGTTTGTGCAATGAACGGACAAATTAGAATTACCACTTTAACTCATATGGTCCCACCCTATCAGAGATATTCCCTTTGTCGTATCCATGTTCCCCCCACCTTCACTGCTACTGAAAATTAACTTGCTTTCCCTCTTTACCAAGTCTGGCGAAGGCATTTGAACCTAAAATATTAATTATCTTTCTTTTTCCGTAGATGCCGCCTGACCTGCCAATTGTTTACAGCATTGTTTTTGTTTTTATTTAACGCAATCAAAAATGTTAGTTTCATAGATTATGTAATATGTGACAGAAGTGGGAGTGGTGGGAGAGTCTAGGACCAGAGGGCACAGCATCAGAGTAAAAGGACATACATTTAGATTGGAGAAACGGAGGAATGCCTTTAGTCAGAGGGTGGTGAATCTGTGGAATTCATTGCCACAGACGGCAGTGGAGGTCAAGTTATTGGGTATTTTTAAAGTAAAGGTCAATAGTTTCTTGACTGATAAAGGGCCTATCCCACTTACGCGACCTTTACAGTCGACCTCCGCGATCCGTGAAAGGTCGCCGGAATTTTCAACATGTTGAAAATTCAGCGGCAACCAGAAAGACGCTACGACTCTTTGAAGACCTCTCACGACAATAGGAGACCTCTCGCGACCATACAGGCGACCCCTGGCGACATGTCGCGGGTGGCCTCTCACGTCAATAGGAGACCTCTCACGACCTCTCACGACCTATCACAGGTCACGACAGTCGCCTGTAAAGGTCGCGTAAGTGGGACAGACCTTAAGGGTGTCAAATATTATGGGGAGAAGGCAAGAGAATGGGGTTGAGTAGGGAAAATAGATCAGCCATGATCGAATGGAGACTTGATGAGCCCAAGAGCCTAATCATGATCCTATTGTGAACATGATCCTATTATATAAAAACATCAATTATTAGAAATTAATTCCTGGTTAATTGATGACACTATACTGTACATTGCCTCTGAAATGCAGTTCCATTTACATCACAGAATACAAGTGACAAAGTGTAATGTAAAGCACAATTCAATGATTCAATGTCATAATTCACTGATTCAATGATACTTTATTGCCATTTTGTTTAGATTCATTTTAGTATTTTTATCACATCAACAATGAGTTTATAAACCAGTCTGAAGAAGGGTCTCGACCCGAAACGTCGCCTATCTCCTTCGCTCCTTAGATGCTGCTGCACCCGCTGAGTTTCTCCAGCATTTTGTGTAACCCTCGATTCTCCAGCATCTGCAGTTTCTTCGTTAACAGTTTATAAACCAGGATGGATTCCTAACCAATGGTAAATTAATTCACCAGTCAGGTAAGCCATGTGTAATGTGGGATCTGCTATTGAATGTACACTGTTCTTAATGTTTAAAGCAAAATAAATATATTTTGACTCAGATTTTACAGTAAAATTATTGCAGAATATGCATTCCGAATTTAGCAATGACAACAATGACATTTCAAAAGATTGGAGCTACAGGAGAAGGATGTATGTTTGGGCAAGAACGGATTTGCAGAGTCTGTCGCAGTCGCAAATTCCGTTCAAACAGCAAAGATTCTGAAAAGCAAAAAAAAACGCTGATGCTGGAATTTGAAACCACAACAGATTGTTATCATAAGGATCATAAGACATAGGAGCAGAATTCAGCCATTTGGCCCATCGAGCCTGTTCTGCCATTCGATCATGGCTGATCTATTTTTCCCTCTCAACGCCATTCTCCTGCCTTCTCCTCTCATAAGCTCTTGACACCCTTACTAATCAAGACCAATCCCTGAATCTCCATGTGAAGAAGGGTCTCGGCCCATTCCTTGCACCAGACATGCTGCCTGGCTCGCTGAGTTACTCCAGTAATGTGTGTCTATCTCCAAATTATTGAGCTACCCAGCGGGTCAGGCAGCGTGTGAGGATGAATTACCATTTTACTTCGGAGTCACGTGAGTGACTACGTGAAGACCCCGCCAGCACGCATGCGTGACATATCGTCTACCGCATTGCGCATCGACAGGCTGTGGAAGTGCTACTCCACCAGCGGTAAGTTTGAATCCTGAAGGTAAGTTTTTCAACTTAACTCCAGGTCTGTTTTTCTCCTTGCAGGAAGCTCTGCGCACAGAGTTTCCTGCTGGAGATATTGCGTCCCCAACACCGCGGGGAAATCCCGGCTGCGAGAATCGCGGGGATGCCCGGCTGGAGGGGGAACCCCACCACAGACTTCGCGGGGAATCCCGTCTCCAGGGACTGCGAGGGATCCCGGCTGTGGGAACCATGGAATGGATTCTGCGGGGAACCGCGGGACGATGCTGGCCGCGGGGTGAACCCGGCTGCAGGAAAACCCGGCCGCGGGAACGGGAGCAGCAGGAAGAAACCCGGCTGCAGGAAAACCAGGCCACGGGAGATTCTGGCGCGGGTTAAACCTGGCTGGAGAGAAAACCCGGCGGCGGGAAGTGTGAACCAGGCTGAAGGAAAACCAGGCCGCAGGGACCGTGGGGAGAAGCAAACGTGGATGAACCCGGCTCGGGGAAACCCGGCTGTGTGGACCGCGGGAAGACTACCACGGGATGAACCCAGCTCGGGGGAAACCCGGCTGTGGGGACCGCGGGAAGACCACGGGATGAACCCGGCTCGGGGAAACCCGGCTGCGGGGACCGCGGGAAGGCAAACCGCTGAATGAACCTGGCACGGGGAAACCCGGCCGCAGGGACCGCGTGGGGGGGACCGTGTTACTTGTGGGTGGAGCACCAAGGCAAATTCCTTGTATGTGAATACTTGGCCAATAAACGTAAGGGCCTGTCCCACTGTACGAGGTAATTCAAGAGTTCTCCCGAGTTTTCCCCTGATTCGAACTCGGAGAATGTCCGTAGCGGGTCCGTAGGATTTCGTGGATGTCTCGTAGCGGCTGGTACGAGTAACAAGTAACAATCTTTTTCATCACAAGTATTTTTTTTATTCGTGGACATTTTTCACTGTGTTGAAAAAACATCACGAGTTTACAGGATTTCCCGAGTATCTACCGTTACTCGTACAAGCCACTACGAGACATTCACAAACTCCTATGGACCCCGCTACGGACATTCTCCGAGTTTGAATCAGGGGAAAACTCTGGAGAACTCTTGAATTACCTCGTACAGTGGGACAGGCCCTTTATTTACTTAGTTACTTAAAAGGGAGGATAAGGGAAGAACAATTTACCACACCAAACACTCAACCCCTTACTGTATGTTACAGTCAGGATTCAGACTTCAGGCCAGCACCGTATCAGTGTTTCTTTGATCTTTCACCTCTCTTGTAAAATGTGTTCTTCGAAAAGCAAATAAATCACAGAGAGCTGCTGAATATCATCAGGCATCAATTTCAATAGCACACTCTAGCCCCAACTTGTAGAGTATTGCAAAATTAATATTGTGGGATGTTTGACTAAATACATTTTGCCTATACTGACCACACCTTGATTTTAAAACGCATGTAAAAAAACCCCCTCTGTTTCAATAACCTTCTCCAGCTGTGCAATCGCCCAAAACACACAGTGATTCTCTCACTCTGGCCTCCTTTGCAACCCCCTCCCCTCCCCTCCCCTCTCACATCTCTTTACATCTCCATTGACAGCCCTCACTGCAGTTTATTGCCCTCAAGCTCAGCATTTCCTTTCTTAGATCTCTTTTAAGATGCTCCTCACGATGTACATCTCTGATAAAGCTTCTGTTAACCTGTGCTGGTGCCTCTTCCTTTGGTATCATGCAAACATTTGGCTTGATTACACCCTTCTGAAGTGTCCGGGGGATGTTTAAACGACATTAAAGCCACTGGGCAGCACGGTGGCGCAGTGGTAGAGTTGCTGCCTTACAGCGCCGGAGACCCAGGTTCAGATTACTATCTAAATGGCGTCAAGTTGGGAAAAGGGGAAGTACAACGGGATCTGGGGGTCCTTGTACATCAGTCTATGAAAGTAAGCATGCAGGTACAGCAGGCAGTGAAGAAAGCCAATGGCATGTTGGCCTTTATAACAAGAGGAATCGAATATAGGAGCAAAGAGGTCCTTCTGCAGTTGTACAGAGCCCTAGTGAGACCACACCTGGAGTATTGTGTGCAGTTTTGGTCCCCTAATTTAAGGAAGGACATTCTTGCTATTGATGGAGTGCAGCGTAGGTTTACAAGGTTAATTCCCAGGATGGCGGGGCTGTCATATGCTGAGAGAATGGAGCAGCTGGGCTTGTACACTCTGGAGTTTAGAAGGATGAGAGGGTATCTCATTGAAACTTATAAGATTGTTAAGGGTTTGGACATGCTAGAGGCAGGAAACATGTTCCCGATGTTGGGGGAGTCCAGAACCAGGGGCCACAGTTTACGAATAAGGAGTAAGCCATTTAGAATGGAGACGAGGAAACACTTTTTTTCACAGAGAGTGGTGAGTCCGTGGAATTCTCTGCCTCAGAGGGTGGTGGAGGCAGATTCTCTGGATGCTTTCAAGAGAGAGCTAGATAGGGCTCTTAAAAATAGCGGAGTCAGGGGATATGGGGAGAAGGCAGGAACGGGGTACTGATTGGGGATGATCAGCCATGATCACATTGAATGGCAGTGCTGGCTCGAAGGGCCGAATGGCCTACTCCTGCACCTATTGTCTATTGTCTATTGATCCTGACTACGGGTGTTTGTCTGTACGCAGTTTGTACGTTCTCCCTGTGACCGCGTGGGTTTTCTCCGGTTTCCTCCCACATTCCAATGTATCTCTAAACTAAACTAATCTAAAAGATAACTCCATGTAGTTATTGATGCTCCAGTTTGACATTGCTTAGTGACTGGTAAAAACGTTTAGATGTACATCAGATTTACCTATGAATGGTTCGGTCATGGTGATCTCACGATCCTATAGAGGTGTTGGTGATCTTACAGATGTCATAGAATCATAGTCAATCGTACAAACAGGCTCTTCAGCCCAACTTGCCAACACCAACCAATGTGATCCATCTACACTAGACCCACCTGCCTTTGTTTGGCCCATATCACTCTGAACCTGTCATATCCATCTACCTGATTAAATCTATACAGTACTAAAACTCTTCATCTTGTTGGGTGTGTGTGTGGGTGGGTGGGTGGGTGGGGGGGGGGGGGGGTGGAAGAGAGAGAGAGGGAGAGGGAGAGGGAGAGGGAGAAGGAGAGGGAGAGGGAGGGAGAGGGAGAGAGAAAGAAAGAAAAATCTGGTTAATTTTCCCATTTTCTTCCAAACGCTAGGTCACAGCCTTCACACATCCCCTACTCACATTTTTCCAGTTGAGGCGATAAACATCTTCCTGTCACATTCCCACCTATATTTCCGAACTTTGGATTCATTTAAAGTTTTAAAAACAGCCCGGAAACTCACCTATTTCGCGAAACAAAATCCAGAGTGACGTCACAATGCACTCGCAAGGCAGGACTGGACACTCCGGGAGGGAGGAGCACTCCAGCACTCCCATGGCGGCAATTGCCGGTGTCTGACACCCGACGCCCAATTCCCGGTGGGGAGGGTGGTGCTGGAACTGGAGTGAGGGCCGAGCTCGGGGCTTGGGATAGGGCTGTGAAGAGGGCAGTAAAAGCAGCTGCTGGAACCAAGGATGAGCCTGGGTCCGGGGTCAATGGTGGAATATTGCATTGGGGGAATGGGTTGCTTTGGGGGAATGGGCGAGTGGTGGAATCCTGCGTTGGGGGAGCAGACCAGGGTGTTTCTTAAACGTTAAAATAGTACCTGCCCCAACTACCTCCCCCAGCAGCTCGTTACATACACCCACCACCTTTGTGTGAGAAAGTTACCCCTCAAGTCCCTATTGAATCTTTCCCCCCCCCCTCACCTCAAAGCCATGTCCCTGGTTCTTGATTCCCCTACACAGCGCAAGAGATTCTGCGTTTACCCCGATCCATTTATCTCAAGATTTTGTACACCTCCATAAGATCACCCCTCATCCTCCTGCCCTGCAAGGGATAGAGTCCCAGCCTGCTCAACCTCTCCCTATTGCCCAGGTGTAGCAAATCATGGGAGGAATGCACCAAATCTTCTGCCCAGCCTAGGGGAATCGCGAACCAGAGGACATTGCTTAAAGGTGAGGGCGAAAGATTTAACAGGAACCTGTGAGGTGACCTTTTTTACACAAAGCGTGGTGGGTATATGGATCGAGCTGCTGGAGAAGGTAGTTGAGGCAGGTACGTACAATTACAACATTTATTTGGCGGGATATGAACCAAGCACAGGTGGGTGGACTAGTGTTGATGGGGCATGTAGGCTGGCGTGGGCAAGTTGGGCCGAAGGGCCTGTTTCCACACTGTGTGACTCAATAACTCTGACTCTATGACTCATTTTGTGGAAACAAGAAACTATGGAATCTGGTTAAATCTTACCAAAGAAAGATGTCAAGGAAGAAGGGACCCAACCTGACATCACCTATCCACATTCTTCGGAGATGTTGCCTGACCGACTGAGGTACTCCAGCACTTTATGGTTTTTAATGGTTAAATCAACTTGGAGCTCAATTAAAATGGAGTAATTGCTATGTTTTATGGGAATACTGATTCATATATATCTGAATGATGAATCAGAAGCAATATAGCCAATGGCCATAAATGCCATTCTGGAAAAAACTCAATAATTGTTATCTTAATTTGTCTAAAAATGGACTTGGCTTGCTTTTTAATTCACTGAGGTTTTGTTTAAGTGAACCGGCGGTCAGCGAAAGGTCACATTTTAAGCAGCAGACACACTTCGGGCCTAACCATTCAGGGGCAGGTCATTGTGCAAATTTGCTTTACAATTGCCTGAATGGATCACTGTGCCATGTGGTCATATATAGTGTTCACCTCTATGAGTGCTGACCTTAATGAAAAATGACTGACTGTGTCTTTTCCCAAAGTTGGCTCCAGTGTCAAGATTCAAGAGAGTCAACAGAGTTTTATTGTCATGTGTCCCAGATAGGACAATCAAATCCTTACTCGCAGCAGCATTATAGAATATGTAAACATAGTACACTGTATACGATATAATAAACGCATTGACTTCTCGAACCCTTGCTTTCTCTCTCCATCCCCTTCTCCTTCCCAGTTCTCCCACTTGTCTTACTGTCTCCGACTGCATTCTATCTTTGCCCCGCCCCTCTCCTGACATCAGTCTGAAGAAGGGTCTCAACCCGAAACATCGCCCATTCCTTCTCTCCAGAGATGCTGCCTCACCCGCTGAGTTACTCCAGCATTTTGTGTCTACCTTCGATTTAAACCAGCATCTGCAGTTCTTTTTTACACACACTCACACATGTACTGGACTAAGTGGGACCTGTGGGTCCCAGCATCACACGGGAGGGATCATCCCCCAATGCAATATTCCAGGGGGGGTGTTCTGGAGCGCTAGTATGGGTGTTGTGGGCTGAAGGGACTGGTTTCCAGAGGGCTAGTATGGACATTGTGGGCCAAATGAATTCTTGGGCTGGCAGCTCAGTCACTCAAGCCTGTTGTGCTGGCAGTTCACTCACTCACAGCTGGTGGGCTGGCAGTTGACACAAGGCTATTCCTTGAAATTCCATTTCAAGCAGGGTGCAAGGCCACCAAATTCAAGTGCAATTTCTTACCACTTCAAGCAGGGTGCAAGGCCACCAAATTCAAGTGCAGTTTCATACCACTTCAAGCAGGGTACAAGGCCACCAAATTCAAGCGCAGTTTCATACCATTTCAAGCAGGGTGCAAGGCTACTAAACACAGCGAATTGTGACCTCTCCCTCCTCCATCTTGCAGAGACTGAGCCACGCCCACACTTCTGGGTTTTATAGACCCTCCCCCAAACCAGAAAGGGTGTGGCCTTCATGGTGTGATTGACAGGAGAGAGAATCTCAACATTTTTTAAACACTAATAACTTTTATTTTTCATCAATAGGAAAACTCCTCAGCACCTGATGAGCGGAGGGGGACTCTGAGTAAGATGATCAAATATCACAGCCGTAGGTGGTAGCATTTTTTCTAAAATCAATATAAAGCACAAACAGCAAGTGGTCAAGATTAGACTTTTTATTATATAGAAGGCAAGGCAACTATAATTAGGCAAGGCAACTATAATTAGGCAAGGCAACTTTAATTAGGCAAGGCAACTTTAATTAGGCAACATTGGAATTCTGGAATTCTCTGCCACAGAAGGTAGTTGAGGCCAGTCCATTGACTATATTTAAGAGGGAGTTAGATGTGGCCCTTGTGGCTAAAGGGATCAGGGGGTATGGAGAGAAGGCAGTTAAGGGATACTGAGTTGGATGATCAGCCATGATCATATTGAATGGCGGTGCAGGCTCGAAGGGCCGAATGGCCTACTCCTGCATTTTCTATGTTTCTATGTTTTTAACACAGCTTTAGCATTTCCAAACCATAGGCAACACAGCTTTAGCATTTCCAAACCAAAGGCAACACAGCTTTAGCATTTCCAAACCAAAGGCAACACAACTTTAGCATTTCCAAACCAAAGGCATCACAGATTTAGCATTTCCAAACTATATTTTCAAACCACATTAAGGCCATTGACAGGTCAGTAAAACCACACTCACAGTTTAGCAGACATGTGTTCAGTGTTATTCACAGCTCAGACTGCAAGACGTGACCCTCTCGCTCCCCCATCTTGCAGAGACTGACTGAGGCACTCAACACTCCGGGTTTTATAGTCCTTCTGTCAGGGGCATGGCCTTCAGGAGAGAGAATCTCAACATTTTTTAAACACTAATAACTCTTTTATTTTTCTATAAGATACTGCGCAGCGGAGAGGGTATCTGAGTAAGATGGCCAAAAATCACAGCCGTAAGTGGCAGCGTTTTTTCTAAAATCAATATACAGAACAACAGGAAGTGGTCAAGATCAGACTTTTAGTAATATAGATATACACACATATATATTTACATATATGTATATAGATAGATAGATATGCACACATAGGCACACATACATACACATAAAAAACAAATAAATAATAATAATACAATAATAATAATTATAATAGTCTATGTAGTTCAGAGCTTAATGGAGGTTTTAGTGTTTAATAGCCTGATGGCTGAAGGGAAGAAGCTGTTCCTGAACCTGGATGTTACAGTTTTCAGGCTTCTGTACGTTCTTCCCGATGGCAGGGGTGAGATGAGTGTGTGGCCAGGATGGTGTGGGTCCTTGATGATGCCGGCTGCCTTTTTGAGGCAGCGACTCCCTTTGAACCCGCGATGGACTGGGCAGTGTTCACCACTTTGTAGGAAGACCAGCAATTATTGACTGGAAACCTACCCAAGTAATCATCTATGGAGAGACACAAAATGCCAAAGTAACTCAGAGGGACAGGCAGCATCTCTGGAGAGAAGGAATGGATGACGTTTCGGGTCGAGACCCTTCTTCATAGCTGTACGGAGGGCGCTGGGAGCATAGGGGGACCATCAGAACTACAAAGAATATAATGAATATAATGAATATAATGAATAATGAAACTATAATGTAATTTTGTTGACATCCTATACATGGTGACTCTGTGCATACTTCTGTGTTGTATGCAAAACAAAGAATTTGACTGTTCCTAGGGGCATGCGACAATAGAGTATCATTTATTCATTCATTGATTGGACACAGAATATGGTTACATTTAGTCACCGGTTAATCTCGATCACGATCATTTGCTCGTAAGACAGCTACTGAGGAGGGGATATTGAAGGGGAAACATCACCGTGATATAAAGGGCAAGTGGCAATATCATTTGCAATTCTGTAAGCAATGTGAAAATGTGGTATCAGACCGCTTGTCTCAGATAGCACTGTACAATAGCGCTGTCCCAAAAATGAGATGGTCATACCTCTTTGGCAGTCCCCAAACTGCAACAGATAGACTCAAAGTGCTGGAGTAACTCAACGGGTCAGGCAGCATCTCCGGAGAAAAAGCTCAGGTTATATTTCGGGACGGAGCCCTCCTTTAGACTTCTTCAGAGGCATCTGCAAAAAGGGTCACAACCCGAAATGTCACCTGTCCTTTTTCCAGCAGAGATGCTGCCTAACCCGTTGAGTTACTCCAGCACCTTCTGTCTAGCTTTGGTATAAGCCAGCATCTTTAGTCTTTTTATTACTTCAAATTACAACAGTATGCTGCAAGACCTGGATAGAGTGGATGTGGAGAGAATGTTTCCGCGAGTGGGAGAGTCTAAGGCCAGACGTCATAGCTTCAGAATAAAAGTACGGTGCTTTAGGAAGGAGGTGAGGAGGAATTTATTTAGCCAAAGTTTGAAGAAGGGTTTCTGCCCGAAACGTTGCCTATTTCCTTCGCTCCATAGATGCTGCCGCACCCGCTGAGTTTTTCCACCACTTTTGTCTACCTTCTTTAGCCAGAGTTTAGTTTAGAGGTACAGCGCGGAAACAGGCCCTTCGGCCCATCGACCAGCGATCCCTGCGCATTAAGGCTATCCTACACACTAGGGACAATTTGCACTTATACCGAGCCAATTAACCTACAAACCTGCACTTCTTTGGAGTGTGGGTGAAAACCGAAGATCTCGGAGAAAACCCACGCAGTCACGGGGAGAAGGTACAAACTCCGTACAGGCAGCACCTGTCGATTGAACCCGTGTCTCTGATGATACAAGCGCTGTAAGGCAGCAACTCTATTGCTGCTCCATAGCACCGTGCCAGAGGATGGTGTATCTGTGGAATTCATTGCCACAGTTGGCTGTGGATCTCAAGGTGCTCCGGCAAAGCATAAGCATGGAATCAATGATTGTAAGGATGGAGGTATCTCTACCTGGGGACACAAGGACATTCATTTGCTATAATCATGCAGTGGGTCAAGCAACATCTCAGGATGAGATATTGAGTTACCCCAGCACTTTGTGTCTATCTTCGGTATAAACCAGCATCCTTCCTACACACTATAATGCATGAAACAATTCTGTTGTAGTTTGCGCTGATATAACAATTGGGACGTGGAAGCGTTTGACCAGTGCTCAGAGAGTAGCTGCAACAAACTCTCGGTGAGAAACAATTGGACCTTAACAAAGTAGTTTAGTTTAGTTTAGAGATACAGGCATGAGAATAAGTACAGGGTGAAACCGTCCTTCAGTCGCTTCCTGGCGAGGATGCGGCTATTATCCGAGTCGCGTCCTCGTCCCCCCCCCCCTCTTCGCGGCCTACCAACTGGATTGGCGCAGTCTTTCCCGCCGGACCGAACCAGAGGGTCAGCGGCAGCGGCGAGGCGCTGGAAACATCGTGGAGCGAGCGAGGCCTTACCTGGGATCGTCACTTGGAGCTCCGGAGTGCTAGGCCGCTGCTCCAACATCGCGGAGCTCCCAAAGCGGACGGTGCTGATTTTAACATCACGGAGTCCTGGGACCCTTTGCTGGGGGTCGCCAGCGCGAATCTCCGGCCAGCGCGGCCTGTGGACATCGGGAGCCGCAGACTCCGGTGCAAGGTGGCCGATTCAGAGGTCCAGGCCGCTGAGGATGTTCTCCCGTTCGACGTCGAGGTTCCATCGCTCCCGGCGAGTGGGCCTGAACATTGGGGAACATCGGCAAGGAGGTTGACTGGACTTTGGTTCCTTCCCTCACAGTGAGGAACTTTGGTGCTGCTGTGGGGATGCTTGAGTTGTGGACTACTGTGTTCTGTGTTTTTGTGGGGTTTTTAATTTATTTATTTTTCTACGACTGTGAGGGAAAAATAATTTTGTTGTCTCTTAATTGAAGACAATGACAATAAATTAAATCAAATCAAATAAAAAAAAATCAAAGGTTCAAAAGTCAGAATAACAGGGAAAAAAAAAACATTCAACTGGAACAATTCAACATGGTTGCTTAAATTGAGTTTAGTTTAGTTTAGCGATACAGCACAAAAACAGAACCGTCGGCCCACTGAGTCCGCACTGACCAGCAATCCCCACACACTAACACTACCTTCCACACACTAGGGGCAATTTAGAATTATGCCAAGCCAATTAACCTACAAGCCTGTACATCTTTGGAGTGTGGGAGGAAACTGGAGCTCCTGGAGAAAACCCACGTGGTAACAGGGAGAACGTACAAATTCCACACTGCTAGTGCCCGTAGTTTAGATTGATTCCGGGTCTCTGGCGCTTTGAGGCAGCGCCGGGCCACTGTGCTGCCCTATTGTCACAACAACAATTTATATTAACTCCTGTCTCGACAATCTGCCTCATGCCATTTATGACGAACAAACTTGTACTCCATTCCATATCTAAAATTGTTTGAAATTCAGACTTGATTTACTGAATTCATATTAGTTTTGACAGTGGTTTACAGTGGCCTAATGAAAACATTGTCACAGGTGATCAGAAGAAGTAAAAACAAATGCTAACTATTTAATTCTCAAGTCTACTCAGAATTAATAAATTAGATTGTATTAATAAATACATTGATCTTTTTCACATCCAGCCACCGATGAACCCATTTTTCATCCCAGACAGTGTTTTTGTCTTCTCCGGTTTTCTCCGGGTGCTCCGGCTTCCTTCCACATTCCAAAGTGCTGCGAGGTTGTAGGCTGATGGGCTTCTGTAAATTGCCCCGAGTGTGCAGGATGCAAAAGAGTGTTAACATAGAACCAGAGTACGGATGATCGATGGTCAACACGGACTTGGTGGGCCCAATGGCCTGTTTCCATGCTGGAGTATATCCCTAAACTGCTTCTTCTTAGGCCCCTGACCATGGGTGTCTCCAGGGTTGGAGGACGGTGCCTGTGCGTGACTTTGTTTAACGTGGGGAGACTGGCGCACAGACAGCCACCCCACGGTCCTTGACAGATCTGGGTCAGGATCCAGTGGCATGGAGTCCAAGACGACCGGAGACCCTTTTCTGCTGCAGCCTTCATCCGCCTTCCCAGCCGTTGTGACGCTCCACTAAGGTCAGCCATCGTCCTCCGCCTGTTCCACCGTTGGGTCTTGGTTGGATCACTCTTTGTCAGAGACCTCCCCCTCGACTTTACCACCATGGGTGGCCCTACCAGGAGCATAGCTCCGGACGGCATCGCTCTCAGGATCTCAGGACCACACAAGCTTCTCCACCACGACAAGTGACAATCCACGGAGAACAATTCCCCCAAAAAATTAACAAATAATTTTAATCAAACTGACTAATAAAGTACAGCCAGCACAAATGTACAAATGGGAAATTGAGTTTGACTAACAATTAAAATTTTTCATGAGATTAACAAGTGGTTTTTGATAAGTGTGGATGTGGACAATGCAGTTCCTGTCATGCATATGATAATAGGTTTTAATTTTGCAAGCAAACAGCAGCATTAATACAACATTGAATGGAGACATAGAACAGGAATAGCTGCATGGAACATGGACTTCATTATATTGTGTTGCACCTTAAAATTCTGTGTCAGAGTTAAAGAAAGGGTAAATTAAAAGGAAAAGCTTCTCATGAGAGAAACAAAAGTAACGTAAACATCTCTAAATCAGCAGAGAAGAAAAATATACTATTTAAACTTTTTGGTTCTAAGTGGCTCTTTAAGCTAGCTCCGTTCTTTAGGGGAGGGGAAATGAGAAATTAGAGGTAGGAAAAGACAAACACACATGATGGCTGGCAACAGATAACCAAGAATGGATGGAGCCCATCGTGGCCCATTGTTGGCTGGAGAGGGGGTGACAATGAAGGGATACAGGGATGCGAACAGTGGAACTACCAGGACCACAAGGGTGGGCGAGGGGGCTAGAGACGGAACGTTTCCCCCTCCCCCCCTTTCCCCACCTCTACTTTCAGTCTGAACAACAGGTCCGACCCGAAATTTCGCCCATCCTTTTTCTCCAGTGATGCTGCCTGACCCGCTGATTTATTCCAGCGCTTTGTGTCTATCTTGGGAAGCTTTGAGATGAGGCATCGTCTCAGCTGCACCCCATTTAGTGTTGACGGGCATTCTCGTCTCCAGATTTGTCTCCCGTCTGTGGGTCCACTGAAGAGAGTTCAAGCCCAATGATTCCGTTAGAAGTCATTCATTGGCAGCGACTTTTTGATCGGTGCTTTTTAATGGAATTGAACAAAATGAAATAAGCAAGACAGGGAGATACTGTAACTTGAAAGGGAAATGTAAAGGGAAGATGTGTTTAGCAACATGGATTCCTTTGAAAATCTCTTCTGAAGTCAGATGTAAACATGGTCACAGCTGTCCTGCAAGCTTCCAGGTGTTCAACCGCTAATCTGTTTTTTATCAATCAAACGATTGACATTTAGAGAGAGTTTAGTTTAGAGATACAGCATGGAACCAGGATCTCTGAGTCCGCACCGATCAGTGATCACCGCACACTAGCACTGTCCCTACACACACTAGGGACGTTTTACAATTGTACCGACGCCCATTAACCGTCAAACCTGCACGTCTTTGGAGGGTGGGAGGAAACCGGAGCACCCGGAGAAAACCCACGCGGTCACGGGGAGAACATACAAACTCTCAACCTACATTGTTGTTCCATCATTATTTAAAGGCTGTAAGAACAAGCCAGGCGACTAATGGCGGATGAGCCTGATGAGTAAGATACAGTGGGTGGGACACGGAGGGATTCTGATGGAGAGGATCTACCAGTATTAGGAATAGGCAAAGGGCGGTTAGAGACAGCCAGAGTGGATTTGTTCATCTCACAGCTTTGAGAAGTTAAAGGCCCCGTCCCACTTTCCCGAGTTACTCACGAACTCTCCCGAGTTTTCCCCTTGATTCGAACTCGGAGAATTACGGTTAAAGCCGTTCGTAGTTACTCGGGGCTATTTTTTTAACTCGTGGACATTTTGCAACATGTTGAAAAAACGCCCCGATGTCCCGAATTTCTACGGCTGGCATTACGAGCCGCTACGAAACATCTACGGACTCCTACGGGCTCCTAAGAGCTCGCTACTGACATTACCCGACATTCCCCGAGTTTGAATCAAGGGGAAAACCTGGGAGAGTTTGTGAATAACTCGGGAAAGTGGGACTTTTTAAATCTCTTCCCTGCACGCGAGACCCGACCTTTTCCCTGTCGGGTCTCTGTTGTCGTTGGGGCCTAGTACCGTGGAGCGGCCTCCGACTGGGACGACCTGGGGCTCCAGTCACGGAGCCTGCGGAGCTGCGGACTTACATCGTGGGGCTGGCCGGCCTCGGAGCGTGGGGAGCGGTGGTGGCTCGCCGCTGCGGCCCGACTCATGTTAATTAATCCACCAACATGGAAACACAAGGAACGTTACCTATCCATGTTCTCCAGAGAAGGGTCTTGACCCGAAACGTCACCCATTCCTTCTCTCCAGAGAAGCTGCCTGTCCCGCTGACTTACTCCGGCTTTCTGTGTCTATCTTCGGTTTAAACCAGCATCTGCAGTCCCTTCTTACACAATCCACTAACATGTCTACAGCCCATACAGTTACAGTGGGAATGTACAAACTCCACAGAGACAACAAGTGTGGTCAGTAATGAACCTACATAGTCCAACACATACTCTGAAGAAGGGTCTCGACCCGAAATGTCGCCTATCTCCTTCGCTCCTTAGATGCTGCTGCACCCGCTGAGTTTCTCCAGCCTTTTGTGTACCCTCGATTCTCCAGCATCTGCAGTTCCTTCTTTAACACTAACTCTATGGTGTCTGGTTGCTTAGTTGCTGCTTTTTCCACATCACAGCCTTGATTGCTCTCATGATACTTAATTAGCTGTAAGTTGCTTTGGAAAGTGTTAAAAGTTTCTATATGAATGTAAGTCTTTCTTTGACAGAAAAAGTTATTTCAACACACATAAAACTGGAAGTCAGAGAAACAATGAACTGTAAATGCTGGTTTACAAAAAAAGACACAACGCGCTGGAGTAACTCAGCAGATCAGGCAGTATTCTTGGAGGACACGGCTAGGTGACATCTCTAGTCGGGACCCTTCCTCAGACTGAAGAAGGCTTCCGACCCGAGACAGCACCTATTGATATCCTCCAGAGATAAACACCTAATGCCTTTCTAGATATCTGCTTAGAGCCATAGTCAAACAGCACGGAGAGAGGTCCCTCGGCCCAACTTGTCCATGCCGACCAAGATGACACATTGTAGTCTTAATTGCCTGCATTTGGCTCTCTCGAACTTCTACAGGTGCACAGTAGAGAGCATGCTGACCAGTTGCATCGTGACTTGGTTCGGCAACTTGTGCGCCCAGGAGCGGAAAAGGATGCAGAAAGTAGTAAGCACTACCCAGTCCATCATCGGCTCTGACCTCCCCACCATCGAGGGAATCTATCGCAGTCACTGCCTCAAAACGGCTGGCAGTATCATCAAGGACACATACCATCCTGGCCACACACTCATCTGTCCGCTGTCTTCAGGTAGAAGGCAAGGGGCCTGAAATCTGCAAAATCCAGGTTCAGGAATAGCTACTTCCCCATAGCCATCAGACTATTAAACTCAACTCAAACAAAAATCTGAACTATAATAGCCTATTGCTCTTTATATGCTTATTTATGTGTGTATATATATATATATTCAATGGTATGTGGACACACTGATCTGTTCTGTATTTATTAATGCCTACATTATTCTGTTGTGCTGAAGCAAAGCAAGGATTTCATTGTCCTATCTGGGACACGCGACAATAAACTCTCTTGAACGCTTGAACACGAACTCTTGGTTTGGCCCATATCCCTCTAAACCTTTCCTATTTATTTACCTGTCCAAGTATCTTTTAAATGCTGCTATAGTACCTTTAAGGTAAATGGGAAATGATTTAATAGGAATCAAGTGGTAACGTTTTCATACAAATGGTGGTGGGTGTATGGAACGAGCTGCCAGAGAATGTAGTTGAGGCAGGGACTACCTCAACAATTAAGAAACAGTTAGACAGGTACATGCATAGGACAGGTTTGGAGTGATATGGACCAAACGCGGGCAGTTGGGACTAGTTACTCTGGGACATGTTGGCCAGTGTGGGCAAGTTGGGCCAAAGGGCCTGTTTCCACACTGTATCTCTCTAACATTGAATTTTCCAATTTGAGGTCAACTTGAGCAACCCCGTCCACCTCCCCTCTCTCCCCCACTACTCCCCCCTTACCCCCGCCCTCGACCTTCTCCTCACACCTAATTCTCTCCTCTCCCTTCACCTACATTCCTTCCTCTGGCTTCACAATTTGCAACTCTTCAAACTGTCTGGCTCACGCCTTCTGCTCTCTTCTCTGGCCTTTGTTACAACCACCAGCCTATCAAAAACCTGTTGCCCGCCAAGCTTTATCCTGCCTCGCTGCTCTTCCAGCTTCCCCCCCCCCCCCCCCCTACCCCTACAATCAGTCTGAAGAAGGGTCCCAACCCGAAACGGCACCTATCCATGTCCTCCAGAGATCGCCGCCTGACCCGCTGAGTTACTCTAGCACTTTGCGTCCCTTTAACTTCAATCGTCCTTGTCGGTTTTCACTTAATGCCTGTAATATCCAAAGCCTGCTTTGAGATGCCTCGGTTTCCATTCCATCCATCTCCTCCTGGCACTGTGCATTGGCACAATCTTTGCGCAAGAAAACAAAAGAAAAGAAAATCCGGATTGTTTTCTTAACCACATTAACTCAGATTGCAAATGCAAGTCTTGGTTAAATGATGTAAACAAAGCCTTTCGACCCGATCTGTTACGAATTATAAACTTACATTGAAGACGCTGACAGATCAGATAAGGTGAACTGCTTGCCAATGTCAATCTTATAGCATGTACTGGCATTATTGTGGAATATGCTACCATATTGGCCTCCAGCCAGGACCAGATATCACGAAGCGCTTCGGGGCAAAATTTCATGTTTAATTTCTCAGAGACAGAAAGCTAGTTCCACCCATTTTGGAACGTGTATATCTGATTTGCAAATGACCCGTGAGAATCTGTCTCCTCTGATTACGAGAGTTAATGATCACATGCATAAACAACTTGACGAGCCTTTGCGGACAGTAAGACAACAGTTCAATTTGAAGATAGACACAAAATGCTGGAGTAACTCAGCGGGACAGGCAGCATCTCTGGAGACAAGGAATGGGTGACGTTTCGTGTCGAGACCCTTCTTCAGACCGATGTCGGAGGAGTGGGCAACGTTGAAGATGATTTTAATACATCATGATATTTTATTTTTTCATCGTTCGAACAACAGAGTTGCTGCATGTAAACTTTGGCTACTGAGCCTCATACAGCTGTGACTTTAGATTTGGTGATACATGTTAGAACTTAGCCTACTTTCTGATTGGTGCGGGTGGCTGCTAAATATGCACAATAGGAGAAACAGGAAGAAATGTTCCCTTGGAGTTTGAGTTTCATTTCATTAGGGACCACAAGCAGGCCCCTGGTGAAATAAAATCCCAAGAACTTCTAATTTCTTTTACACAGGGACCAAAAAAGGTGGCATAGAAACATAGAAACATTGAAAATAGGTGGAGGAGCAGGCCATTCAGCCCTTTGAGCCAGCACCACCATTCAATATGATCATGACTGATCATCCAAAATCGGTACCCAGTTCCTGCTTTCTCCCCATATCCCTTGATTCCGTAAGCCCCTAGAGCAATATACAAATGTTCTCTTGAATACATCAAGATGCACTGCGCAGCGGTAGAGTTGCTTACAGCAGCAGAGGACCAAGTTCGATCCCGACCACGGGTGCTGTCTGTGCGGAGTTTTACGTTCTTCCGGTGACCTGCGTGGGTTTTCTCCGAGATCTTCAGTTTCTTCCCACACTCCAAAGATGTACAGGTTTGTAAGCTAATGGGCTTGGTGTAAAAATGTGAATTGTCCTTTCTGCGTGTAGGATAGCGCTAGTGTGGGGGGGTCACTAGTCAGCGCAGTCTCGGTGGGATGAAGGGACTGTTTCCGCGCTGTATCTCTAAACTAAAAACCTAGTAATCTAACCAGGACAATGGACCCCTTTCTGTAAATGGTCACAGTAACAAACTTGGAAATAATTATTTGTAAATTAATTATTTTAAGTATCCAGATAAATTCATAGATTCATAAGTTCTGGGAACAGATATAGGCCATTCAGCCCATTGAGTCAACTCTGCCATGCAATCATGACTGGTCGATCTGTCCCTCTCAACACCATTCACCTGCCTTTTCCCCGTAACCCCTAATAATCAAGAATCTGCCAATCTCTGCCTTAAAAATATTCATTGGCGGTTTCAACCCGTCTGTGGCAATGAATTCCACAGTTCCACCGCCCATCTTAAAGATCATGAGAGGAATCGATAGGGTGAATGGACACTCTTTTACCCAGAGTATGGGAATCAAGAGCCAGACGACATAGGTTTAAGGTGTTGGTGGGAAAAAATTTAATAGGAACCTGAGGGGCAACTTTTTTTCACAAAGGGTGGTGGGTGTCGGGAGTCAAGGGTGTTTTATTGTCATGTGTCACAGATAGAACAATGACATTCTTACTTGCTGCATCACGACAGAATATGTAAACAGCATACACTGTAAACAATATGATAAGCGAGAGAAAAAAAAATTCAGCGTGTATATTTTATATATATATATATATATATATACACCCACAAGTACACACACACATATATATAGACATACACACACATACTCAAAAAATAATGAGCTGTCGGAGGAGGTAGTTAAGCTAGGTAATATCACAAAGTCTATAAAACATATGAAAAGATACATAGATACATAGACAATAGGTGCAGGAGTAGGCCATTCGGCCTTTTGAGCCAGCACCACCATTCAATGTGATCAAGGCTGGTCATCCACAATCAGTACCCCGTTCCTGCCTTCTCCCCATATCCCTTGATTCCGCTAGCCCTAAGAGCTCTATCTAACACTCTTTAGAATGCATCCAGTGAATCAGCCTCCACTGCCTCCTGAGGCAGAGAATTCCATGAAAAAAGATTTTCCTCATCTCAGTTCTAAATGGCCTACCCCTCATTCTTAAACTGTGGCCCCTGGTTCTGGACTCCCCCAACATCGGGAACATGTTTCCTGTATCTAGCATGTCTAATCTCTCAATAATTTTATAGGTTTCTATAAGATCCCCTCTTATCCTTCTGAATTCCAGTGAATAGAAGCCCAGTCATTCCATTCTTTCATCATATGCGAGTCCCGCCATCCCAGGAATTAACCTGGTGAACCTACGCTGCACTCCCTTAATAGCAAGAATGTCCTTCCTCAAATTGGGAGACCAAATCTGCACACAAACCCCAGCTGTGGTCTCACCAGGGCACTGTACAACTGCAGAAGGACCTCTTTGCTCCCATACTGAAATCCTCTCATTATGAAGGCTAACATGCCTGGAATTGATAGGTTTAACGTTTAGTTTTAGTTTAATTTAGTTTAGTATAGGTTAGTTTAGTTTAGTTTAGCTTATTGTCATGTGTACTGAGGTACCGTGAATAATTTTTTGTTTCATGCTATCCGGTCAGATGAAAGATGTCCACAGTGTACAGATGCAGAATAAAGGGAATGACATATGGTGCAAGATAAAGTCCAGTAGAGTCCAATTAAAGATAGTCCGAGGGTCTCCAATGAGGTTGGTGGTAGCTCAGAACTGCTCTCCAGTTGTTCATAGGACGGTTCACTTGCCTGATGGCAGCTGGAAAGAAACGGTCTCTGAATCTGGAGGTATGCGTTATCACACCTCTTGTGCTTGGGATATGGGCCAAACGCGGGCAGGTGGGCCTAGTGTTGACGTGGCAGGTTGGTCGGTGTGGGCAAGTTGGGCAAAAAGGGCCTATTTCCACGCAATGTGACACCATGCCAATAATTAAAAAAACAGAATTTATTTCCTTTAATGTCGACAAGATGATTAAAAATAGCGATTCTGCGGGCTGGGTTCCAGTGGACATGCATTTGCCTCTGTATCAGGTTTGTTTAAGTCTCACTGCAGAGACTTGCGCGTGGAATGGAGGAAGGCTTGTGGGTTCAGTACTGAGGTGGTGGTGCACTGATGGGGTTGTTAGCTTTTTGAAGAGATTGATAGCCTGCTTGATCTATTATGGTAAATTATGATCTATTATGGTAAATTATGATCTATTATGGTAAATTATGCCATGGTACTACTATTTTGACGAAAACAGGGAGGTTTCTCACTGTCCCCAACTAAGA
Organism: Okamejei kenojei; assembly: GCA_035221665.1. Taxonomy (NCBI): domain Eukaryota; kingdom Metazoa; phylum Chordata; class Chondrichthyes; order Rajiformes; family Rajidae; genus Okamejei; species Okamejei kenojei. Next base: position 7,442,677 of record CM069148.1, on the reverse strand, counting down.
TAATTGAAAGAGATGAATTGCTAACATTTCACGTTGTGCTTATGTCATGTGCAAATTGATAGCTGTATTTCCTGAAGATAGGCACAAAATGCTGGAGTAACTCAGCGGGACAGGCAGCATCTCTGGGGAAAAGGAAAGGGGTAGAGACCCTTCTTCTTATAATGAAAAGCTTGGGGAGAGTAGATGTGGAGAGGATGTTTCCACTAGCAAGAGAGTCTAGCACTAGAGGTCATAGCCTCAGAACTAAAGGACGTTCCTTTAGGAAGGAGATGAGGAGGATTCTTTAGTCAGAGGGTGGTGAATATGTGGAATTAATTGCCAGAGAAGGATATATTCAAGGCAGATATGGATAGATTCTTGATTGGTATGGGTGTCAGGGATCATGTAGAGAAGGCAGGAGAGCGGGGTTGGGAGGGAGAGATAGATCAGTCATGATTGGATGGTGGAGAAGACTTGATGGGCCAAATGGCCTAATTCTGCTCCTATCACTTATGACCTTCAGATTCAGGCAGCCTCTCGGGAGAAAAGGAATAGGTGACGGCAGGCAGCTGTAATTCTTGTTTGGCAACAATGACATTTTGTTGCCTATCCATGTACCCAGAGTACGGGACTCAAGAACCAGAGGACATAGATTTAAGGTGACGTGGGGGGGGAAATTTAATAGGAATCTGAGGGGCAACATTTTTAATCAAAGGGTATGGAATGAGCTGCCGGAGGAGGCGGTTGACCACTTGAGTTACTCCAGCATTGTTTCGTTTAGTTTAGAGATACAGCGCAGAAACAGGCCCTCCAGCCCATCGAGTACTTGCCGACCAGCGATTGCCCCGTACACCAGCGCCATCCTACACACTAGGGAACAATTTCAAATCTTTATTGAAGCTAACTAACCTAAAAAACCTGCATGTCTTTGGAGTGTGGGAGGAAATGGCAGCACCCGGAGAAAACCCACGCGGTCACAGGGAGAATGTGCAAACTCCGTACAGACAGTACCAGTAGTCGGGATCGAACCCGTATCTCTGGCGCTGTAAGGCAGCAACTCTACCGTTGTGCCGTCATTTTTTGGTAAACCAGCATCTGGAGTTCCTTGTTTCTACATTTCACCAGCATGTTGTTGCCTGCGAGGCACTTTGAAATATCTTAATAAAATGAAATGTGCGACTTAAGTGGTGGTGGTTTTTCAGCAGAATAGTGCGTCAATAAATGAATAATGTTTGAACCATTAAATTCTTGCACCATTGCAGGTGGTAATGCCACCCATCAGGTTTACATTGCTTCACTGTGGAGCAATGTCTTGAGCCCCATTCTCCTGAAACAATTAAGTCCTATAATTATACTCTTTCAACTACGAGATGTCGAAATCTCCAATTTAATGTTTCCACTGCTCTCATTCCAGCTCTCCACCATCCCTGCAGAAAATATGTTTCTGCACAGCTCCCGCTATCTTTTAGATCGAAGATAGATACAAAAAGCTGGAGAGACTCAGTGGGGCAGGCAGCATCTCTGGAGAGAAACAATGGTTGACGTTTCGGGTCGAGACCCTTCTTCAGACCAGTCGGGGAAAGGGAAATGAGAGATGTAGATAATGATGTAGCGAGATAAAGAACAATTAATGAAAGATATGCCAAAAAATAACGATGATAAAGGAAACAGGCCATTATTTGATGTCTGTTGGGTGAAAACGAGAAGTTATGCCATTTAGGTGGGGGAGCGATGGAGAGGGTGGGATTGGCAGCGTTACTTGAAGTTAGGGAAAGCAACATTCATACCGCTCATACTTCAGTCTAAAGAGGGGCCTCAACCCATAACATCACCCATTCCTTCCCTCCAGAGATGCTGCCTGTCCCGCTGAGTTACTCCAGCTTTTTGTGACTACCTTCAGTATGGACAATTTTCATTGGACAACAGTTCAATGGACAACAGTCTCCAATTTTATGTAAACATAGAAAAAAAAAGGTTCTGGTGTATGCCATTCGGCCCTTCGAGCCAGCACCGCCATTCAGTGTGATCATGGCTGGTCATCCAAAATCAGTACCCCGTTCCTGCCTTCTCCCCATATCCTTTGATTCTGTTAGCCATATCTAACTCTCTTGAAAATATCCAGTGAATTGGCCTCCATTGCCCTCTGTGGCAGAGTCTCGTGAATAACATAATGTAACCTCTTATAACCTGGAGGAAAGCCCCCATGGTCACAGGGAGAACGTACAAACTCCGTACAGACAGCACCCGTAGTCAGGATCAAACCCGGAACTCTACCGCTGCGCCACTGTGCCGCCCCCTAGTGTCATCCTAAAGAACTGATACCTTAGCTGACTGATGAATGGGACATAGGATTCTGCAATGAGGGGGTTGGATCATTCGGATGATTTGCTCAACTGAGGTCCTCTCAGAAATGCATAAAACATCCCACAGCTTGGGGAAGATCGTGGTTTTTCTCTGCAGTTTCTTGGCATTACGTATTAAGCAACTGCCATCGCTGATTGCCGGTGCAATTAGCTGTTCTAGGAAATTTGCCAACTGTAATGTGGCTTATATATTTCCAATATTTCTCAAAAATGACTACTTCAAAAATGATCTCATCAGTTTCTATGGGTCTATGCTTTGTCCTGAAATTGCAACAGTCACCACATTAACGTCAGATACTTTCTTCTGTTTACATTGTAAACCAGTGAGTGAGACACACCGTCAGAAGTCGTACACCAAAGTCTTTTGCACCATCCGAGATCACTAGAAATTGTGGCGAATTGTGGACGCAGCCCAGACCATCACACGAACCAACCTCCCTTCTATTGATTCCATTTACACTTTCACGCTGCCTCGGCAAGGCCACCAGCATAATTAAGGACCAGTCACATCCTGGTCGCTCCCTCTTCTCCCCTCTCCCATCAGGCAAAAGGTATAGAAGTGTGAAAACGCACACCTCAAGAGTCAAGAGTCAAGAGTGTTTTATTGTCGTATATCCCAGTAGAACAATGAAATTCTTACTTGCTGCAGCACAACGGAATATGTAATCATAATAAATAACATGATAAACGAGAGAGAGAAAAAGAGTTCAGTGTGCACATATACACATTCACACATACTCAATAAATAAACAATAACAGTGCAATAATAATAATAATAATAATAATGTCTATTGTAGTTCAGAGCTTATGAGGTTGTAGTGTTTAATAGCCTGATGGCTGTAGGGAAGAAGCTGTTCCTGAACCTGGCCTTTACAGTTCTCAGGATCCTGTAGCTTCTTCCCGATGGCAGTGGTGAGATGAGTGTGTGGCCAGGGTGGTGTGGATCGTTGATGATGTTGGCTGCCCTTTTTGAGGCAGCGACTCCGATAAATCCCTTCGATGGTGGGGAGGTCGGAGCCGGTGATGGACTAGGCAGTGTTCACAACCTTTTGCAGTCCAGATTCAAGGACAGTTTCTTCCAGCTGTTATCCTATGATCCATCCTATCACCAACCAGAGAGCGGTCCTGAGCTTCCATCTACCTCACTGGAGACCCTCAGACTATCTTTAATTGGACTTTCCCTTGCTCTAAACGTTATTCCCTTATCATGTATCTACACATTGTGGATGGATCAATTGGAATCATGCATTGTTTTTTCATTGACTGATTAGCACTCAACAAAAAGCTTGGCACTGCACCTCGGGACACGTGACAATAAACTAAACTAAACTAAACTATAACTAAACTAAACTATTAGCTGATGGATCGTTTGCTGTGAAGACAAATGCTAACTGTTGGTTAATTGTTGGTTTACTTGCGTTAACCCCTTTGATAAACAATGAAGAGTGTAATAACATGCCCTCGTTTATGGACAATCACTCAGATTGTCCTCTTGAGATTTTCCATGTGAGCGGGAGACAAAGCTGACAAATTGCTTGTGCCGAGCGCTTTTAACTCTTAAACGGGGTGAAGGGAGCACTGTGTGACAATGGGAGTGCTGAGAGCTACTGTTATTCACCATTGCCTCCAGTACCTGTTGAAGGGAGGTTTTTATCTTAATTGATGTTAATGGTACCGCATGCAGTTCTTGCCCTGGAGCAGATGTGGTTCATCAGGCAAGGGAGCTCCCAAGTGGACAATACACCATGCATCACCAACAAATTAGTTTCAATCACAACAGTCCCCCAAAATGATCAAACAAAATTAATGATTTAAGTACGGCATGGTCACAGTCTGTGGCTAGTCGGCTCTTATGAATGTCAATGCATTAACCCTTACGAACCTTTCTAACTTCACAAGTCAACCTGAAAATTGCAGTTGACGTTAACAGCAGATATCAGCAGCTTAAAGTGTTTAGATGGCCTTTCTTTGCTTGTTTGTTTCACATTTCCATTCATGAGCAGCTAATGTCTCGGTTGGTGGAACAGAGCATGTTAATCAAATTTAGTTTAGTTCAGTTTAGTTTAATTTGGAGATACAGCACGGAAACGGGCCTTCGACCCACCAAGTCTGCGCCGACCAGCGATCGCCGCACACCAGCACTATCCTACACACGAGGGACAATTTACAATTTTACAGAAGCCAATTAACCTACAAACCTGCTCGTCTGTGGAACTTAGTCCAGTTTAGTTAAGTTTAGAGATACAGCGCGGAAACAGGCCCTTCAGCCCACCGAGTCCACACAGACCAGCGATCCCCGCACACTAACACTATCCTACGCACACCAGGGACAATTTACAATTATACCAAGCCAATTAACCTACAAACCTGTACGTCTTTGGAATGTGGGAGGAAACCGGAGCACCTGGAGAAAACCCACATGGTTACAGGGAGAACTAACAGACTCCATACAGACAGCACCTGTAGTCAGGATCGAGCCCGGGTCTCTGGTTCGGTAAAGCAGCAACTCTACCACTGCGCCACCCTGCTACTTGTTGGGGTCCATGGTGACATGCGGTGTCTCTGTAAACCTCTAACAAAATAGAGTTGCTGGTTCACCTCCTTCATAATCTCATTCAAATCTATGTGTTGGGTCATCTGAGATGTTAATGCTTAGGAATTGGAAGTTGCAAACCTTCTCTAGGCACAGCTGGCAGTTACTGTATCTGTCTATACACACAGTGCTGGAGGAACTCAAGCGGGCCAGGCAGCATCTGAGGAGGGAATGGGCCAGCGACATTTTGGGTTGGGACTTTTTTTAAGGAGGCCATGGACTGTCAACGTTTTGGCGCAGTGGAACAGCGGATGCTGGTTTTGGGACCCTTCTTAAGGATGGTCGCGACCCAAAACTTCACCTGTCCATTCCCCCCCACATCCCAGATGCTGCCTGACCTGCTGAGTTCCCCCACCGTGTTGTGCTTTGCTCAAGATTCCAGCATCTGCAGTCTCTTGTGTCTCCATGTTCTCTTTGCTTGCCACAGTATCAGGCGTTGCAGAGAATTGACCAAGAGCATAGCGTCCATTTTGTACGCCTTCATCGGATGCTACTGTTGAGTGCAGACCTCAACACACTATTCCAGGCCGCTGTTCAAATGGCCAGAACCAAGCTGAAAGAAAAAATGTCTTTGTTGTTAAAGATATTAGATATCCGTGCCTGTTCTCTACTTTCTAGCTTTGCACAAGGAAAAATAACATTTATAAACTTTAAAGCAGCATCTGGATGTCTTTCATTCGTCCTGACTGAAATCTTGTCTTTAATCTGACAGCTGACCCATTATAGATCCAGCACATAATGGGAGATGGTCTTGGGGGAATTGTGCACAACACAAGAGGAAGGGCGTTCACCTGGTACGATCAACTAGATCATACGCAAGAACAAAGAAGGGTTCTGATGGACTGAGGGGCATTGTGGAAACCCACAATAAACTTTATTTTTCCCATAATTTTCCCAAACCGTTCATTATTCCACATCAAAACTGGCCCAGTAGACCCACAAGAGTCACAGGCAGCAATTAAAATAAAATTCAAATAAAATGTATTTGAAGTTAAGCAAATCGTGAGTTGAGCTGTTTACTGACTGGTTAGCGCGCAGAAAAAGCTTTTCACTGTACCTCGGCACACGTGACAATAAACTACACTGAAACTGGGACGACCCGACTCACTCCAAAGACGTACAGGTTTGAAGGTTAATCGGCTCCGGCAAAGATTGAAAATTGTCCGTAGTGGGTGGGATCGTGCTATTGTATGGAGGTCGCTGGTAGGCCTGGACTAGGTGGGCTGAAGGCCCTGTGTCCGCGCTCTATCTCTAAACTGAACAAGCAGTTTATTGTCGGCCTTCAAGCAAGTTTGGGAATTAAAGGGGTGCCGTTCGCATGGAGATTGCTCATAGTAAGAATTACTGTACATCGACACAATGGGCAGCACAGAGGCGCACACACGGGTGATCGGTGGGCCGAAGGGCCTGTTTAGTTTAAGTTAGTATACACCGTAGAAACAGGCCCTTCAGCCCACTGACCAGCAAGCACGCATACACTGGTCAGAAGAAGGGTCTCGACCCGAAAGGTCACCCAATCCTTCTCTCCAGAGATGCTGCCTGAGTTACTCCAGCATCTTGTGTCTACGCTAGTTCTATCCTACACATTAAGGATCATTTACAGAAGCCAATTAACCTACAAACCCGCACATCTTTGGGATGTGGGCGGGAGGAAACCGGAACACCCAGAGAAGACCCACGTGGTCACAAGGCGAACGTGCAAACTCTGCACAGACAGCACATGAGGTCAGGATCAAACCCGGGTCTCTGGTGCTGTGAGGCAGCAACTCTACCGCTGCGCGACTGTTTACATACTGTATCTCTGAGTAACGTGTATACAATGCATAAGTCATGGACTATCTTTCAGCTGTTTACCCTTTTAAATAACAATGTTTTGCACTGCAACTCTACATTGTAAGGCTAAAGTAAAATACAGCAGAGAAAATGACTGCACTCACCATCAAATGAAGTGCCTGATCTTCAAAGAGGACATTGCAACGAATCAGTCCCTTGAGTGTAAATGTTAATAAACTAAATATGCTTTTTCACATTTATTAAGACTTGAAATAAACTTCACAGAACCTTTTTATGAAAATGTATAATATTCCCAGAAACCTTTGCCAATTCTTTTAGAGAATTCTGCATGCAAAAATAGCAGATAAAAGAGTTTGTTGTCGTTCTATAATCTAATGGTATTAATGCAACTTAAATATTTGTTATCTTTCCCAGATTGTAACATGAAACATTTCCATTTTAGCACTTGGTGAGGTCCACCACAATATACCTGAGAGAGCCAGTATTCTAGAAAACATAGAAAAATAGGTGCAGGACTAGGCCATTCGGCCCTTCGAGCCAGCACCGCCATTATGATCAGGCTCCAGAAATTTATTCCTTGAAGCCCTTAACGGCCTGTCCCACTTGGGTGTTATTTGCGTGTCATTTACGCGACATCATTTACGCATCACGACGCATGACGTGCGCATGGTGCATGGTGAGACGTGGTGGCATAGGCTGTGACGCGTGGTCCCGTGCTGCGCCCCAGGATTTTGGGATTCTCAAGATCCTCGCGCGCCACCTGCGTGATGCGCAAATGACGCCCAAGTGGGACAGGCCCATTAAGAGCTAAATCTACTCTCTAAGTACGTACTTTCTTGGTTAATTTTTTTCGTAAACAAAGTGATGGAATGACTTTTATTAACCTTTTTTTAAGTTCTCACTGAAGTTCTGACATAACCTTGGGGACGTGAACTCATATAACCCAGCCACGAGCCAGGATCGATTTTACCTTGTGGCAGAACTCATTTCAGTTCTCGGTGTGGACTTTCATCCTTCCTTTCAAATAATCTTTCATTGAACAAATGTGACTTTTTAGTTGGACAAGATGAGTTGGGATCAGTGAAAGCCTCACTTTTCCATACTGTTCGACTAACAAACCTCTTAAATCGCAAGTGTACTGCCTGCCATTTTTGATCCATCTTTAACTACTGGTGACAGATGTAAACAAGAGACCAATACCCACTGGTGTTTGACCTCGGGCTGTTGATAGTGTGTTATCTTTGATAGTGTGTTAACAAGCCTGTGTACACGTGGTTCCAAAGGGGACTGATGTGGTTCAGGACACTGGTCGCAATGTCACTGCCCTTCTGCTGTTCTGAAACTTTCAGGCAAAACAGAGCAAAGAACATAGAAACATAGAAACATAGAAATTAGGTGCAGGAGTAGGCCGTTCGGCCCTTCGAGCCTGCACCGGCATTCAATATGATCATGGCTGATCATCCAACTCAGTATCCCATACCTGCCTTCTCTCCATACCCCCTGATCCCCTTAGCCACAAGGGCCACATCTAACTCCCTCTTAAATATAGAACAAACACAACCAGCTGCCCACCAGTCAATGGTTTCAGATTCAAAACGACTCCATCCACACTTCACGCTGCCTCGGCAAGGCCACCCACCTAATCGAGGACCAGTCTCACCCTTCCCTCTTCTCCGCTCCTCCCATCAGGCAAGAAGAACGCAAGGAGACAGAAGAAGGGTTTCGACTCGAAACGCCACCTATTCCCTTTCTCCAGAGGTGCTACCTGACCCGCTGAGTTTCCCCAGCATTTTGTGTCTATCTTCGGTGCAATTCCTTCCTACACAAAACAAAACAGAACCACCTGTTGACGGTTTTAGATTATGGTTGACTCCATCTACACTTCACGCTGCCTCGGCACCCTGGTATAAGTGTTCATTGTCCCTGGTGTGTGCAGGCTAGAGTCAATGTGCAGGGATCACCGCTCAGCACGGACTCGGTGGGCCGAACGGCCTGTTTCCGTGCTGTACCTCTCAAACTAAATTGAAAACTCAGCAGATCAGGCAGCATCCCCGGAAAACCTGGATAGGTGATGTTTCTGGTCGAGATCCTTCTTCAGACTCTCGGTCGGGAATTGGGCCTGGAATCCAGGTGAGTTGATGGCCCCGGCCTGCCGGCAGCCAGGGGAAGAGGCGAGGATCGGCGGAGTCGATGGTCGCTGCCTACAGGTAGCCGGAGTGCGGGTAAGGGCCGGCGGTAAGGTGGTAGTGGCAGGCACGACAGTATGGCCAGCCTGGGAGCAGCTTATAACTAAAATACGTTATAAAGAGTTCAAGAAGGAACTGCAGATGCTGGAAAACTGAATGTAGACAAAAATGCTGGAGAAACTCAGCGGGTGCTGCAACATCTATGGAGCGAAGGAAATAGGCAACGTTTCGAGCCGAAACCCTTCTTCAGACTTGTCTACCTACGTTATAAAAAGGTTCATTAAAACAGTAATATGTCCATTACTGTATTGATACTCCGTTTTAATACACATGCAATTCCAGATGACATTTAGTATAGTTTAGTTTAGTTTAGTTTAGTTTAGATACAGCAAGGAAACAGGCCCTTTGGCCAACTAATTCTGCGTCAACCACAATCACCCATATGTGTAAGAAAGATGCTGGTTTAAATCGAAGGTAGACACAAAATGCTTGAGTAACTCAGCGGGTGAGGCAGCATCTCTGGACTGGGTGATGTTTCGGATATCTCTGGAGAAACGTCATCCATTCCTTCTCTCCAGAGATGCTGCCTCGTCCGCTGAGGTTCAATCACCCAGATATTACTCTATCCTACACTCTATGGACAATTTACAGAAGCCCAATTAACCTACAAACTTGCATGTCTGAAGTGTGGGAGGAAACCGCAGATCCCGGAGAAAACCCAGGCAGGTCACAGGGAGAACGCACAAACTCCTCGCAGACAGTTCCCATAGCCAGGATGGAACCCGTGTCCCTGGCGCTGTGAGGCAGCAACTCTACCGCTGCGCCACTGTGCTGCCCCAGTTAATTTTGAGTGCTGCCTAAAATTATCCAGCAGTCACAAGCTACTCAGAGCAATGACGACACAAGAGACTGCCTGCGGATGCTGGAGTCTTGCTGATGCTGGAATCAATCTGAAGAAGGTTCTGAACCCACAACATTGCCTGCCTATAATGCTGCCTGACCTGTTGAGATCCTCCAGTACTTTGTGTTTTGCACCTTTTCTCAGCAATTAGCAAAGGGCAAATAAATACAGCTAACCTCACTGACATCAGAGTCATCGATTCTTCGAATGCAATAAAATGATTAGTGTGTTCTGATGTAAGATTGTTGACCTGAAACATTAACTCTGATGTCTCTCCATTGATATAGGCTGAAGCACTGCTGTGTAGTTACAGCAGTTTATGATTTTATTATAGAACTGGAGATTATAGAAAAGGAGATTTACTGGAATGTTGCCTGGGTTCCAGCAACTATGTTACAGAGAAAGGTTGAACAAGTTAGGTCTTTATTCTTTGGAGCGCAGAAGGTTAAGGGGGGACTTGATTGAGGTCTTTAAAATGATGAAAGGGATAGACAGAGTTGACGTGGATAAGCTTTTCCCATTGAGGGTAGGGAAGATTCAAACAAGAGGGCATGACATGAGAATTAAGGGACAGAATTTTAGGGGTAACGTGAGGGGCAGCTTCTTTACTCAGAGGGTGGTGGCTGTGTGGAATGAGCTTCCAGCAGAAGTGGTGGAGGCAGGATTGATTTTAACATTTAAAAGTAAAGTGGATAGGTATATGGACGGGATGGGAATGGAGGGGTATGGTCTGAGTGCAGGTAGATGGGACTAGGGGAAAACAAATGGTCGGCACGGGCTGGAAGGGCCGAGAGGGCCTGTTTCCGTGCTGTCATTGTTATGTGGTTATATGGTTAATTATGAATTTTAAGACATTTGACAAATAGACATTTGACAGGAAGGCATATTGGTGAGGTGCGGGCAAATTGGACTTGCCCAGAATGCCAACTAGGGCGGGATGGACAAGTTGGGCCAAAGGGCCTGTTTTCAAGTTGTAGAGTTCTATAACTCCATGACCTGTACAGGCATAAGGTCATAAGATCATAAGTGGTAGGAGCTGAATTAAGCCATTCGCCCCATCGAGTCTTCACCACCATTCAATCATGGCTGATCTATCTCTCCTTCCTAGCCCCACTCTCCTGCCTTCTCCCCATTACCCCTGGCACCTGTACTAATCAAGCATGGTCATAGAACTAGCGATGAAAGGTGATGTTGCTAACTGCAGTGTGGAAAAGGGATAACAACACTCTCCACCTTCTGTGTAGAAAACATGCCTCTCACATCTCCTTTAAACTGTGCCCCTTTCACCTTAAAGTTATGCCGTCTAGTCTTTGACTTTCACCCTGGAAAAAAGGTGTCTATCTTATCTATGCCGCTCATAATTTTATATAGGGTACTTATATCAGGTCCACTCTCTGCCTCCAGAGAAGGCAATCCAAGATTATCCAACCTCCCTTTAGCATTCTAAAGTTGGTCATAGAGTTATACAGCATGGAAACCGGCCCTTCAGCCCAACTTGCCCACACCGACCAACTTGCCCTAGCTACACTAGTCCCGCCTGCCTGCATTTAGCCCATATCCCTCCAAACCTGTCCTATCCATGTAACCGTCCAACTGTTTCTTAAACGTTGCGATAGTACCTGCCTCAACTGCCTCCTCTGGCAGCTCGTTCCATACACCCACCACCCTTTGAGTGAAAATGTTACCCCTCAGACTCCTATTAAATCTTTTCCCCTTTACCTTAAACCTATGTCCTGTGGTCCTCAATTCCCCTACTCTGGGCAAGAGACTCTGTGCATCAACCTGATCTATTCCTCTCGTGATTTTATACACATCAATAAGATCAAAGTTCTCTTTAGCAATCATAGTTTGTTGCTTGCTTGGCCTCGACAAGTGTCAGTACATATGTAGAGAGAAATATTGACAGCATGCGGGCACGTTGAAGGGTCCAGCATTGAACAAAACGGTTGTGCAGAGAAGTGAGTCCTGATAATCATCTGTCAAGTGGGGCGAAAGTTCATGTTCATAAGTCATGGAAGAAGAATCATGCCATTCGGCCCATCGAGTCTACACCGACATTCAATCATGGCTGATCCACCTTTCCCTCTCAACCCCATTCTCCTCCCATCTCCCCATAACACCCTGAATAATCAAGAATCTCTGCTTTAAAAATATCCTATGCCTTGGCCTCCACAGCCGTCTGTGGCAATGAATTTCACAGATTCACCACCTTCTGACGATAGAAATTCCTCCTCATCTCCTTCCTTCAGGTACGTCCTTTTATTCTGAGGCTGTGCGCTCTGGTCCTAGACTCTCCCACTGGTGGGAATATCCTCTCCACATCCACTCTATGCGTGGTGGGAGGGGAGGGGGGGGGGGGGGGGGGGAGATGATCTGATGTTGGGGTGACCACTCGCAGTGGAGCAAGTGGGAGGCACAGGCTTCGAGACAGACGGGCGGACTGGCCAAGCGGAAAGAAGAAAAGCAATGGGACTGAGAGAAGAAGATGATCCACCTAAACAGAGACGCCTGCCAGCAAGATAAAAGAGAGACCGACAAAGACACAGAGGCTAAGGAAATGGAAACAAAGAGGGGGAAAGGCAAAGTGACCACCAATCAAAGGGAGATGACAAAAATCAAAGAGGAAAATCAAAGAAACTGAGAACTGGAGGGAAAAAAATGACTTGAAACCCTATAATATAACTTGCCTTTCACTGGAGACACAAGAAACTGCTGATGCTGAATGCATGGCCTGTGTTCACTGATGTGTTACTTTTACTACGCATACAAAATGCCCAAGCATCTCAGTTTGATCTCGCTCTTAATTTCCATAAAGTGTTCTGCTCCTGAGTTAACTAGAAAGAGGGGATATGTGCATTTGCTCCCCGCTATAACACAATCCCACCGCACACAGAGAAAAAAAAAAACCCAATTCTGATAGAATGTACCGCGCACAGGGAGGTGGGCCTGCAGGGAGAAGGCTAGTCTGTGTCCACGAGCATTGCTCCATTCAGCAATAAAATGCAGAACTGAAATAACCAAGAAGTTCCAGCCTCTCTGAACCTGTTTGTTTCCTTCAGCGCTCTGTGAGCAGTTTGCAACGACTGTAGTCTGTATGTTGGGACAGGGCGCCCTCATCAGACTTTAAACATGAATCACAACTTGTCTGTTTTCAGGGAAGCTTAGTAAGATTACGCGTGCGTGTGTGATATCGCTTGTGTTTATGTCTTTGTGTGGGAAAGAGACGGAGACTTGTGTGTGAGTGTATGTCTGTCTGTGTGTGCACGTGTGTATCTGTGTGTGTGTATGTGTGTATCTGTGTGTGTGGGTGTGTGTATGTGTGTGTGTGTGTGTGTGTGGGTGTATCTGTGTGTGTGTGTGTGTATGTGTGTATCTGTGTGTGTGTGTGTGTATGTGTGTATCTGTGTGTGTGTGTGTATGTGTGTATCTGTGTGTGTGGGTGTGTGTGTGTGTATCTGTGTGTGTGGGTGTGTGTGTGTGTATCTGTGTGTGTGTGTGTGTGTGTGTGTGTGTGTGTGTGTGTGTGTGTGTGTGTGTGTGTGCATCTGTGTGTGTGGGTGTGTGTGTATCTGTGTGTGTGTGTGTGTGCGTGGCTGTGTGTGTGCATGCATGTGCGTGTGTGTATGTATACGTGTGTAAAACATAGAAACATAGAAAAATAAGTGCAGGAGTAGGCCATTCGGCCCTTCGAGCCAGCACCCCATTCAATATGATCATGGCTGATCATCCAAAATCAGTGCCCCATTCCTGCTTTTTCTCCATATCGCTTGATTCCATTAGCCCCAAGAGCTAAATCTGTGTGTGTGTGTGTGTGTGTGTGTGTGTGTGTGTGTGTGTGTGTGTGCATGAACGTGTGTATGTGTGCGCGTGTGTGAGCGTGAGTGAATGTGTGTATGCGCGTGTGTGAGCGTGTGCGTGAATGTGTGTGTATGATCGTACTTAACAACAAAAATCCACGAGGAAAATCAAAGGTAACTGGAACCTGGAGATAAAGTGACTTAAAGCCCTATGGACCATCTCCCACGCGTACGTACTTTTCGCGCGTGTGTGGGAGATGGTCCAGCAGGCAAGAATAGACAAGCAGAATCAATAATAATTTGCAGTTTCATAGATTCTGGAAATAAATGAACAGTTACTGCGCCGAAAGAATCGTCTGTCTTGGACGGAATTATTCCATCACTCCTCCCGTTCAAAAACAAAACATTTGTCTCAGCACCCACTCGCTCATCGCTTTGATTAATGGAAACTATTTGTGAAAGGCACATAACACGTGAACACACCAACACGAGAACGTTATTCTGTTAGTTTTTTTTTTAACTTGTCTGTTTAAAAAAAAAATTAATCTATTATTATTATTTTTAAATCTGTGTTAAATGGACTGCAATGTACAATGTTCATACCGTTATGTAAACCACGGTCCAAATTGTGTTATTTTCAAATATAGTGAGGGGATATAAAATGCATGGACAATGTTTAAAAAATAGTCGCCCGAGCCTGGGATATCCCTGGTACTGTCTGATGCAACGCCCAGCCACACTTTGTAGGCGGGCGCTTTTGTTTAAATAAAACTATTATGACTGGTCCTGAAATGATTCTTTTGGGATCAGCCGTATCGATTTTGCTGATAAGGAGTGCGACTTTAAAAAGGCAGTTCCTCGTGTGCCTCGGCAGTTCAGAGGGAGAGATCGGAGCAACTGGGACACTTCTGTTTTCGTTTTTCGTTGCTTTTTTTTTAAACAACGCTGGTGGGTCGTTTTACCGAGATCGATCAATGGACCATTCGGCTGCGCGCAAAGTGTGCGCTCTTCTAGCGGTGATCCAGCTGCTGTTCGCCACGCTGGTGATCTCCAAGCCCGCGGCCAACGCCGGGCCACACATCAATTCCGGCTGGGACCAAACCATCAGGTTGATCCACCTCTACACCACCCAGGCCAAAGGCAGCTTCCTCAGCTACCACCTCCAGATCCACGAGGACGGCACGGTGGATGGCAGTCGCGAAAGGACCTCGCACAGTAAGTAGTACACCTGGTGTTTATATCAAAGGGCAGACATAAAGTGCTGGAGCAACTCCGCGGGACAGACAGGCAGCGAATCTGCGGAGAAGCAACGGGTGATGTTTCGGGCTGAGACCCTTCTTCAGACTGTGAGTCAGGGGAGAGGGAGACACGGAGATTAGCAAGCGTAAGGTGTGAAAAAGACAGATTTAAAAAAAAACAACATCCAGAACTTCTCATCTCTCCAGAACGGACGCGAAAATACAGACCCAAAATGTGGGAGTAACTCAGCGGGACAGGCAGCATCTCTGGGGAGGAGGAATGGGTGACGTTTCAGGTCGCGACCCTTCTTCAGACAGATAACGTTTTGTGTCTATAACCATATAGCATATAGCAATTACAGCGCGGAAACAGGCCCTCGGCCCTTCCAGTCCGTGCCGACCATTTGTTTTCCCCTAGTCCCATCTACCTGCACTCAGACCATACCCCTCCATTCCCTTCACGTCCATATACCTATCCACTTTACTCTTAAATGTTAAAATCGATCCTGCCTCCACCACTTCTGCTGGAAGCTCATTCCACACAGCCACCACCCTCTGAGTAAAGAAGTTCCCCCTCACGTTACCCCGAAACTTCTGTCCCTTAATTATCATGTCATGCCCTCTTGTTTGAATCTTCCCTACCCTCAATGGGAAAAACGTATCCACGTCAACTCTGTCTATCCCTTTCATCATTTTAAAGACCTCAATCAAGTCCCCCCTTAACCTTCTGCGCTCTATCTTCAGTGTAAACCAGCACCTGCAATTCCTTGTTGTTAAAGAGGGAACTGCCGATGCTAGGAAATCGAGGGTACACAAAAAGCTGGAGAAACTCAGCGGGACGAAACGTTGCCGATCTCCTTCTCTCCTTAGATGCTGCTGCACCCGCTGAGTTTCTCCAGCTGTCTGTGTGCCCTCTGCAATTCCTTCCTGCACAAGCCAGGCCCATTAACCCGCGTGTGGCCCACATCACTGTAACCCTTTCCGATCCGTGTCAATATACCGGAGTATTGCATGGCCGAGTTATTGGGTGTTACATTTTTTTTTAAACGGGTTGGTGTATCCTGAAATGTACCATCGCATCCACTGCAATAAATAAGAACTTGGAGCGAATCGGTACACGTCACACAACCGCTTTAAACCTAAAGACATATTTAGTCTATTCACAACACAGTCTGGCCTCACGCAATGATCATGAGTTTTTACATTCTCTATAACAGCACGGAGTAAATACCCTGTGTGTGATTTGTCAGTGGAGAGCAGCATGGCTTGTGAATAATAGGCTGTCTACACCGCATCGCCTCAGTGGTTGTTTGGTGGAACTGCTGGGCTCAACTATTCCCTGATAGGGACCAGTCCGTGTGTATCTGTGTGTGTGGTCGTGTATATATATATATATATATATATATGTGTGTGTGTGTGTGTGTGTGTGTGTGTGTGTGTGTGTGTGTGTGTGTGTGTGTGTGTGTGTGTGTATTTATGTGTGTGTGGCTGTGTGTGTGTGTGTATGTGTGTGTGTGTGTGTGTGTGTATGTGTGTGTGTGGCCGTGTATGTATATATATGTCTGAAGTCTGAAGAAGGGTTTCGGCCCGAAATGTCGCCTATCTCCTTCGCTCCTTAGATGCTGCTGCACCCGCTGAGTTTCCCCAGCCATTTGTGTACCCTCTATGTATACATGTGTGTGTGTGGCTGTGTGTGTGTATAACTATATGCGTATGTGGTTGTGTGTATATCTGTGTGTGTGACTGTGTGTGTGTGTGACTGTGTGTGTGTGACTGTGTGTGTGTGTGTGTGTGTGTGTGTGACTGTGTGTGTGAGTGTGTGTGTGTGTGACTGTGTGTGTGTGTGTGTGTGTGTGTGTGTGTGTGTGTGTGTGTGTGTGTGACTGTGTGTGTGTGTGTGTGTGTGTGTGACTGTGTGTGTGTGTGTGTGTGTGACTGTGTGTGTGTGTGACTGTGTGTGTGTGTGTGTGTGTGTGTGTGTGTGATGTATATGTGTGTGTGTGTATAACTATATGTGTGTGTGGTTGTGTGTATATCTGTGTGTGTGTGTCTGTGTGTGTGTGTGTGTGTGTGTGTGTGTGTGTGTGTGTGTGTGTGTGTGTGAGTGTGTGTGTGTGACTGTGTGTGTGTGACTGTGTGTGTGTGACTGTGTGTGTGTGACTGTGTGTGTGTGTGTGTGTGTGTGTGTGTGACTGTATGTGTGTGACTGTATGTGTGTGACTGTGTGTGTGACTGTGTGTGTGACTGTGTGTGTGACTGTGTGTGTGTGTGTGTGTGTGCGCGCGACTGTGTGTGTGTGTGTGACGGTGTGTGTGACGGTGTGTGTGTGACGGTCTGTGTGTCTGTGTGTCTGTGTGTGTGTCTGTGTGTGTGTCTGTGTGTGTGTCTCTGTGTGTGTGTCTGTGTTTGTGTGTCTGTGTGTTTGAGTGTGTTTGAGTGTGTGTGTCTGTGTGTTTGTGTGTGTGTGTGTGTGTGTGTGTGTGTGTGTGTGTGTGTGTGTGTGTGTCCGTGTCTTTCTGCGACTGCGTTATATTGCCAATGAGAGTGGAGATTCCAGGATTAGTATTCGTTGCCTTTAAACATGAGCCTCCATCCCATTCCATGTATTTATTGCAGACACAATAAAATGCAAATACTAGAATCTTGAGCAAAAAAACACAAAGTGCTGGAGGAACTCAGCGCACCGGGCAGCACCTGTGGAGGATTGCGTAGATTGCGGAAAGGTCCCGCCCAGAAACGTCGCCTGTGTATTCCCTCCACGGATGCTGCCTGACCTGTTGGGTTCCCCCAGCACTGACTTTAGTGTTTCATATTTAATGTCCACCTGCGTTTGCGGCTGTGGGAACCACCGCGACCCTAAATGAGAGGCCGCCTTTGGAGAGGGAGAAGGCAGGAAGGGCGGCACGGTGGCGCGGCGGCGGAGTTGCTGCCTAGTTACAGCGCCAGAGACCCGGGTTCGATCCCGACTCCGGGTGCTGTCTGTACGGAGTTTGCACGTTCTCCCCGTTTCCTGCGTGGGGTTTCTCCGGTTGCCCCGGATTCCGGGTCTGTGGGTTAATTGGCTTCTGTAAATTGAAAAACAAATTGTCCCTTGTATGTGTGTGTGTGTGTGTGGTGTCGGATAGTGCTGGTGTACGGGGTAAGCGCTGGTCTACGCTGACTTGGGGGGTGGCCCTGTATCTCTTCAAGTCTAAAGTTGGAGCAAGCGTGTAATGGCCGGTTTCTGGCCCGGGGTTAGCGCCCCCGCTCCGGCTTGCCCCGCTGACATGTTCCCATTGCCTTGCAGGTCTCCTTGAGATGAGGTCGGTGGCTCCGGGCGTGGTGGCGATCAGAGGCTATCGCAGCGGCCGCTATCTCTGCATGGAGAGGAGCGGACGGCTCCACGGTTCGGTGAGTCCCAGACCCAGACACCGCCGGGACCTCATCAGGTCATCAGTGACGGGAGCAGAATCAGGCCATTCGGCCCATCGAGTCTACTCTCCCTCCTTAGCCCATTATCCTTGCACCTTGTGGTGGCATCATCATTTGAGAGTGGCAGCGGTGGAGTTGCTGCCTCACAGCGCCAGAGACACGGGCCGGATCCTGACCACGGGTGCTGTCTACAGGGTGTTTGTACTTCCTCCCCTTGACCGCGTGGGTTTCCTCCGGGTGCTCCGGTTTCCTCCCACACTCCAAAAGGCGTTCAGGGTTTTAGGTTAATTGGTGTAGATTGGTTAGTGCATGTGCACTACAGTCTGTCCAGTTCTCTACAATTGGCCTCGGTGAAAATTGTAATTTGTCCCTGGATAGTGCTAGTGTGTGGGGATCGCTGGGCGGCACGGACTCGGTCGGCCGAAGGACCTGTTTAAACTAAGCTAAGCTAAATCTTCACCGTGGCTGCCCGCAGTGTTGAGTATGTTCATGGCTCTGTCCGGCTCCCCAACCTGCTGGATGTCCGCTGTACGAGACAAACTCAGTGAGGGTTTGGGGGCACGAAATGGCAGTCGACAGGAGGGACCAGAGTGTAAGCTAACACCCACTGTTTGAGGCTGGGAAATGGGCTTGGACTTCAATCACATTTACAATAATACTTTATTAGCCAAGTAGGTTTAGCAACATACCAGGAAATTCATTTGCCAAGTCAGTCATACAAATCAAAAACAACAGAACACACAAAACACATTTTAACATAAACATCCACCACAGTGACTCCTCCACATTCCTCACTGTGATGGAAGGCGAAAAAAAGTTCAAATCTCTTCCCTTCATTGTTCTCCCGTGGTCAGGGGCCTCGAGCCCTCCGTTGACGGGATGATCATGACTCCCGTGGCCGGTGTTTTGGCCCTCCGCATCGGGGCGATCAGCTACTGCATCGGAGGGATGTCAGCTCCCCCGCGCCAGCGATCAAACCCCGGGTCGGGGCTGGTCAAACCTTCCGCGACATTGGAGCTCCCGAGTAGTCTCTCCTGAGACCGCGAGCTCCTGATGTAAAGTCCGCAGGCCGCGGTTGGAGCAATCCCAGGCAAGGGATCGACTCCGATGTTAAGTCCACGTCCTGCGGTGGGGCTCAAAGGTCAGTGCGAGGAGGCCTCCAGCTCCATCGATGGTAGGCCGCAGAGCGACCGGAGATGCGATCTGGAAAATAATCGCATCTCCTGCAAAGTAAAAAACTGAAAAAAAGTTTCTCCCTCCCCCCCCACCCCCTCTCCCCACATAAAACAAACCAGAGAACATTTACACAAACTTTTAACACACTAATATTTAAAAAAAAAGACAAAATAATAGACAGACTGTTGGCAGGGCTGCCAATCGTGTGGTGCCCCTGGTGATCTCTAACCCATTCTTGGATGGTGTTTAGTTTAGTTTCGAGATACCGCATGGAAACAGGCCCTTCGGCACATCAAGTCCACACCGACCAGCCAACAATCACCCGTACACTAGTTCTACCCAACACACCACGAGGGGCAGTTCACATTTACACCAATCCAATTAACCTACAAACCTGCACATCTTTGGAGTGTGGGAGGAAACCGGAGAAACCAGAGAAAACCCACGCGGTCAATGCGGGGAGAACGTACAAACTCCGTGCAGACAGCACCCGTAACCAGGATTGAACACGGGTCTCTGGCGCCGTAAGGCAGCGACTCACCGCTGCGCCACCGTGCCGCCCTTGGCTCCTTCTACCGTCCCCAAAATACGATCCCTTAGCAAAATAGAGAATAGGTGCGGGAGGAGGCCATTCGACCCTTCGAGCCAGCACCACCATTCATTGTGATCCTGGCTGATCGTCCCCAATCAATAACCCGTGCCTGCCTCCTCCCCATATCCCTTGGCTCCACCAGCCCCTAGAACTCTATCTAACTCTCTCTTAAATTCATCCAGTGACCACTGCCCTCTGTGGCAGGGAATTCCACAAATTCACAACTCTCTGGGTGAAAAAGCTTTTTCTCACCTCAGTCCTAAATGGCCTCCCCTTTAATTCTAAGACTGCGGCCCCTGGTTCTGGAATACGTTGTGCGTGATCGTTGGGCTGGATGACCTTATCTTGCAACTTTTGCGTGGTCTTTTCAATTGCAGATTGTTTTTTTGAGGGGGGCGCTGGGGGAAAATGTTGACATTCCCACGGGCAATGATATTTCCAAGCGGTTGCCCAAAGCGAAACCTCTCGTCTGACCCAGAGAGCGCCAGCAAGCAGGTTTATTGCAAGTCACTGACCTCACGGGTTCAATGACTCGCAGGTCCGGCACGAGGGGACCTCAGGGTAGCCAGGTTCATCAGCTGCTGATGGTCAATAATAACTGGTGCAGTAGAGTTGCTGCCATGCAGCGCCAGAGACCCGGGTCCGATCCTGACTATGGGTGCTGTTTGCATGGATTTAGTTTAGTTTAGGTTAGTTTTGAGATACAGCGCGGAAACAGGCTCTTGGGCTCTCCGAGTCCACACCGACCAGTGATCCTCGAACACTAACGCTGTCCAACACACGCCAGGGACCATGTTTACATTTATACTGAACCAATTAACCGACAAGCCGGTTCGTCTTCGGTGTGTTGGAGGAAACTGGAGCACCTGGAGAAAACCCACGCGGTCACAGGGAGAATGTACAACCTCCGTAGAGACAGAGTCAGGATCGAACCTGGGTCCCTGGCGCTGTAAGGCAGCCACCGCGCCGCCCTAAGGGAGTTTATGCGTTCTCCCTGTGACCACCTGGGTTTTCTCCGGGTGCTCCGGTTTCCTCCCACACTACAAAGACATGCAGGTCTGTAGGTTAATTGGCTTGGTATAAATGTAAATTGTCCCTTGGATAGTGTTGGTGTGTGGAGGTCGTTGGTTGGCGCGGACCCGGTGGGCCGAATGGCCTGTATCCGCTCTGTATCTCCAAACTAATCAAAAACTAACCTAATAAATAAAGCCCTATGTTTGACTCATCCACTCTCATCTTATCCCCACCATCCCCTGCCCCCGTTCTCCGTGGACCCCCTCGAATTCGCCAACGAAGCCACATGAGAACGTGACACCTGGCTGCTGTACATAACCTTCCTGAGTGTTGTCTCGGGCAAGATCGTCTCTGCCCCCTCTCACCCTGGCCACAAACTCTTTGAATCACTTCCCTCTGGAAGGCGACTCCAGACTGTCAAAGCCGCCACAGCCAGACATAGAAACAGCTTTTTCCCACGAGCAGCAGCTCTACTCAATAAACAAAAGTCTGTAGCCTCCTTTTGCTCTGGTATTTTATTTCATACACATGTTTAAACTACAATGTTTCATTATTAATGTTTAATGTTTTATGTGTCATTCTTAATTGTTACTGTTTGTCGTGTTGTTATTGCGAGCGGAGCACCAAAGCAAATTCCTTGCATGTGTAAATACTTGGCTAATAAACGTATTCGTTCATTCATTCATTCAGCTGTCGTACAACGAAGGGGACTGTTCGTTTGAGGAGCGTTTGCTGTCGGGCACCTACAACGTGTACTGGTCGGAGAGGCACGAGGCTCCGGTGTCCCTGAGCGGCCGAAGGCAACGAGGCCACGTCAGGGGGAGAGCGTTACCCCCTCTCTCCCAGTTCTTGCCCATACGGAACATGCCCCCTCTCCCTCTGGACCCAGACGAGGAATCGTGGCGAGTGCCTGAACAACCCCCTTCACTCATTCAGATGAATAGCATGGACCCCCTCGAATTCACCTACGAAGCCACATGAGGACGTGCCGCCTGGCAGTTGTACAGAACCTTCCTGAGTGTTGTCTATTTGGGCTCAGTTTGGTTTATTGTCACCTGTGCCCAGGTACAGCGGAAAGCTTTTGTTGCATGCTGACCAGTCAGCGGAAAGACAATGCATGACTAACATGGAGCCATCCATCCACAGTGTACAGATACATGATAAAGAGAATAATGTGAATGATATTTAGTGCAAGATAAAGTCCAGAAAAGTCTGATCAAAGATTGTCCGAGGGTCTCCAATGAGGTAGATAGTAGCTCAGGACTGCTCTCTAGTTGTGGTAGGATGGTTCATTTGCCAGATAACAGCTTGGAAGAAACTGTCCCTGAATCTGGAGGTGTGCGTTTTCACATTTCTGAACCTCGTGCCCGATGGGGGAGGGGAGATGAGGGAGTGGCCAGGGTGCGACTCGTCCTTGATTATGCTGCTGGCCTTGCTGAGGCAGCGTGAGATGTAGATGGAGTTTTGTGCGCTGGTCTGGGCTGCATCCACAGACCTCTGCAATTTCTTGCGATCTTGGGTGGAGCTGTTCCCAAACCCACACTGTGATGCACGGGTTGACTGTTCACATTTCGATCTGTACTCTGATCACTTTCCCTTCACGCGGCCCGTTAACCACCTCCAGGACTTTACATTCAGGTGAAGTAGGCCCCTAAATGACAGCCACATTTTAGAAGGCATTCCTTTGACAAAAATGCTGGAGAAACTCCGCGGGTGAGTGAGCATCTATGAAGCGAAGGAAATAGGTAACATTTCGGGCCAAAACCCTTCTTCAGACTGATGTGAGGGTGGGGGGACAGGAAGAAGAAAGGAAGAGGGGGAGCCAGAGGGCTAGAGGGAGAGCTGAGAAGGGGAGGAGACAGTAGGGTCTACCTGAAATTGGAGAAGTCAATGTTCATATCACTGGGATACAAACTGCCCAAGTGGAATATGATGTGCTGCTCCTCCAATTTCCGGTGATCCTCACTCTGGAGGAAGCCCAGGACAGAACGGTCGGATTAGGAATGGGAGAGGGAGTTGAAGTGCTGAGCCAGCGGGACATCAGGTTGGTCATTGCGAACCGGTGTTGGGCGAAGCGATCGCCAAGCCTACACTTGGTCTCACCGATGTAGATCAGCTGACATCTAGAGCAGCGGATGCAGTAGATGCAAAAGGGTTCCTTCTTAACCCTTTGACTCTGTTTGTTTATTTTGACTCCAATCCAAATGAAGTATTTGAGCAAATTGCCCACAGACCTGAAGACAGATCCCGACCAGAAATGTCACCGGTCCTCCAAACACTTTGTTTATCTGCTCAAGTTTCCAGCAAGTACATTCTAGGCATCCTCCTTCACCTATGTGAAGTCCATGGCCTCCACTGTGGCCTCAGAAGTCACCTTGTAGCCCACAGAAGTGGAGAGGAAGCAAGACATCATTGATCTCTAGTGATTGTATAGGATGAAGTGGCATTCATTCCCCTCCTATCCCTAACTGTGTGAATGGATTGATCATACGATCATTAGCTGGACAACTTAGGGTTCCGTGTGAACTCCCCTTTTTTAAGATTGAGGGTGAAGATGCTGTTGATGAACTTCTGGACTGGGGAACATTGTGTAAAGTTTCATGATTTCTATTTAAACTATCTTGCAAATCCTTCCTATGAAGAGAAATGCACATGGGTGTATTATGCAAGGAGGAGAGATAGAAGACACAGTTTAAGCTTCCACCCTAAACTCCCACCCTCCACTAGACAGATCTGATACTAAGGGATGGTGATTACAAAGTAAGCCTTATCACCATGGCTGTTCTGCTGTAAGATAACAGAGCCAGATTCGGCAGATTCCAAGGAGGCTATGCAGATTCCAAGGAGTAGAACAACTTTAAAAACTACATCCACACTTAAACCCCTGTCCCACGGTACAAATTCATTCCAAGAGCTCTCCCGAGTTTGCCCTGATTCGAACTCGGAGATTTACGGTAATGGCCACTCGTCGGTACTCGGGGCTCTCGTGGACATTTTTCGTCATGTTGAAAAATCTTCACGGGTCTTCCCGTGCTTACCTGCCGTTATCGAGTCTTCCCGAGTACCTGCCGTTAGCGCTAAGAGACGTCCCCGAGCTCCGACGTGCCCGCTACGTTCATTCTCCGTGCTTACCACGAGTTTGATTTTTTTTTTAAACTCGGGAGAGCTCTTGGAATGAACTCGTACCATGGGACAGGGCTATCACCAAAACCGCAGATTAGTTTAGTTTAGAGATACAGCGCGGAAACAGGCCCTACGACTCACCGAGTCCACGCCGACCAGCGATCGCCGCATAGTAACATTATCCCACACACACACTATTTACATCTATAGAAAGCCCATTAACATACAAACCTGTAAGTCTTTGGAGTGTGGGAGGAAACCGAAGATCTCAGAGAAATCCCACGCTGGTCACGGGGAGAACGTACAAACTCCGTACAAACGGCACCTGTAGTCGAGATCAAACCCGGGCCTCCGTGGCGACTCTACCACCGTGCCACCCCAGCTTCAAGAAGAATGCACAAGTTTGAATTTGATAATGAGATTGAATTTGAATTTGAATACAAGTTTGAATTTGGATTTAAATGTGAAATGCTCAAGTTTAAATTTCAATACGAGTTTGAATTTGAATTTGAATTTGAAATTGCACAATTTTGAATCTGAAGGAAATGCACGTGAAATAAATTGATTGTAAATTCACCCAAAGATGCACTTGACCATTACTACGGTATTTAAAATTAACTTATTGAGTACTATTTCCTTCTGTTTTGTTACTTTATTTATGTATACATATTTATATGTTTATCAAATGTTGTGTAATTTAGTGAAGTGAACTATGTTTATAGAGAGCTGAAGATGTACTTTTTTTTTCTTGAATAATTACTAAGTGAATTGAAACAAATCGCCAGCAGTTATATGTAAGATATGGGGAGTCTGTAAATAATAGACAATTTTGATAGAGATTGGATTCCATCTCTGTTCCATTATAACTTTCATTTTATACCACTATTTTTGGACTAAAATACAGAAATGTGTGTCTTTTTTCTGCACCTAAAATAAAAAGTTCATAACTTGCCATAACATGATTTCTTTGTTGACATTCTCTTGTATAAATGGGATGTTGGGATCTTACAGAGCTGTACGTAATCGTGAGGGGAATTGACAGGATAGATGTACAGTGTCTTTTATCCAGCGCAGGTTGACTCAAGAACTAGAGGACATAGATTTAAGGTGAGAGGGGAAAGATTTGATAGGGACCAAATGGGCAAAGTTTTCCTTCAGAAGGTGGTGGGGATATGGAATGAGCTGCCAGAGGAGATGGCTGAGGCATGCAATATAACAGATTTAAAATAATTGTGTAGGAAGGAACTGCAGATGCTGGTTTACACTGATGACAGACACAAAATGCTGGAGCAACTCAGCGGATCAGGCAGCATCTCTGGAGAAAAGGAATCCGTCTTTAGAACTAGTTAGTTAGTAGTAGTAGTAGTTTAGTGGTACTTAATAAAGAACTGCAGATGCAGGTTTAGTTTGGTTATACAGGCTTATCGATCCCCGCACATTAACACTATCCCACACACATTAGGGACAATTTACACATACACCAAGCCAATTAACCTACAAACCTGTACGTCCTTGGAGTGCGGGAGGAAACCGAAGATCTCGGAGAAAACCCACATGGTCACAGGGAGAACGTACAAACTCTGTACAGGCAGCACCCGTAGTCGGCATCGAACCTGGGTCTCTGGAGCTGCAAGGCAGCAACTCTACCGCTGAGCCGCCGTGCCACCCGTGGTTAATATACAAAAGGACATAAAAGTTCAGAAGTAACTCAGCAGCATCTCTGGAGAACATGGATAGGTGACATTTTCGGTGAAGATCCTTCTTCAGACTGATCGTTGGGGAGGAGAAGAAATCTGGAGAAGGGGAGAGGCCAGACAAAGTGTGGCAGGTGATAGTTCCTCACAGGCGAGGGGGATACATGGATGGGAAAGAAAGAAATGGACCAAATGCAGGCATATAAGACTGTTTTGGATGGGGCATCTTGGTTGGCATGGACGAGCTGGGCCAAAGGGCCTGTTCTGTGTTGAATGACTCCATGACACTATATGCAAGTGGCCTCAGTATATTCCGTGTACACAGTCTACTGTCACAACTCTTCATGGATTCCAATCTTCTCACCAAAACTCCACAAATATATTAGGCGGAAGAAGGCAACAGGATTATGCAATGGCATCTCACTTCCATTTCAGTTTGTCGGATCCTTTTCAGGATATAGAATAAATTGGAACAAAAGTGAAATTATGTCAATAAAATCCTCAAGAGCCGACACACCTTCTAAAATTCCCTTTTAGAATTGCTATGGAAATTTAAATATCTTGGAGTTCATGTAACTAGAAATTACACTTCTCTATTTCAAACAAACTTTCCTCCCTTAAATGCCTTTACTTAATTTTGGAAAACGCTTCCGATGTCTCTCATAGGCAGAATAAATGCCATAAAGATGATCTTCCTTCCACAAATCCTGTACTTATTTCAATCAATACCGATTTATCTTCCTAAATTTAAAAAAAAACTTGACTCTCTGATCACAAACTTTATTTGGGATTATAAAACACATAGAATCCATAAACGACATCTATGTAAACCCAAAGAAATTGGCGGACTGGCTCTCCCCAATTTTTTATACTATTATTTTATTTATTATTTTTTTTATTTAACCTTTATTTAACCAGGAGAAGTCTCATTGAGATTAAAAATCTCTTTTACAAGAGAGTCCTGGCCAAGACAAATATCATTGGGCTACGAATATTAAAAACATAATCTATTGGATGGACAACACATGCCAACAGGTAAAATGGTTAATAATGGAGAGAGAGGATTGCTCGCCTTTTAATATAGGCGCGATTCTTCTCTCTCCAACATTTGAAGAAAACACTGTATGAGAAAAATCCGATTATCCACAGTACCTTACGAATCTAGAAACAAGTGAAGTCAACCCTTAAACTGAGAAATTTAACTCTTCTCGCAACAATTGCCAACAACCCTTCGTTCAAGCTGTCTATTTTAGACAAAACTTTCACACATTGGGAAAGATTAGGGATTAAAAAACTCGGAGATCTTTATGAGATGGGAACTCTTTTCTCATTTCAAGAATTACAGCCGAAATATTATCTGAAAGGTAGTCAATATTTTAGATACCTTCAAATACGAGACTATCTGAAATTATATACCCAAGACTATCAATCTTTGTTGCCAGACACACTAGACGAATGTATGAATAGAAACTCGGATTCAAACAAGTTAATATCATATCTGTATTACCCCCTTTTAAATATAGAAACCCCATCGTCAGAAGTAATTAGAAGAGCTTGGGAAGATGAGCTTGGCCTAAAAATGTTTTAAGGAGGATGGGAGGAAAACCTTCTATATATACACACAACTGTTCGCTTAACATTAGGCATTTGTTAATACTATTTAAAATACTACACAGACTCTAGTATTCAAAGTCTAAACTGAATAAGGTCTTTCCAAATGGATCTCCTATTTGCTACAAATGTCTTCTTCAGGAAGCAACTACAACCCATTCCTTTGCCTCATGTATAAAGTTACATAATTTCTGGAGAGGAATCTTTGAAATTTTTTTAAAAGCAATCAAAATAAAATTGGATCCCGACACGGAACTGATCACTCTAGGTACTTGAGAAGCCTGTTCTGAGCTATCACTATTTCAAAGTTTCCTTAATTATGGCCTGATTACGGTGAAAAAACGAATACTTAAATTTTGGAAACATACATCAGGCCCTACTCTTAAGATGTGGATTATAAACATGTCCGAGACACTACATCTTGTAAATATTAGACTTGTCTTGG
This sequence comes from Okamejei kenojei, assembly GCA_035221665.1. Taxonomy (NCBI): domain Eukaryota; kingdom Metazoa; phylum Chordata; class Chondrichthyes; order Rajiformes; family Rajidae; genus Okamejei; species Okamejei kenojei. Next base: position 7,414,760 of record CM069148.1, on the reverse strand, counting down.
CAAAAAAACAGATCATTTTTCCAAGACATGGACACCATTCATTGATTTATTCCAAGGATAGTAGGGTACAACATAACTTTGTATTTAAATCTAACTACAGGTTGGGTGAGGTGGGTGGGGAAGGATGAGAGGCAGGTATATCACCACTTTTTTCTCTCTTTTTCTTTTTGTCCTTTTATTTTTTTTCTATTCCTCTCTTCCTTCTTTCTTTTATTCACTCTTTGGCTACACTACTTTGGAAGTCTTGGGGCTCTATCTTTGCACATCTCAATTCTTCTCTTTCTTGCTTTATCTCCTTTCTTTTCATAGCTAAAAAGTTAAAATTGAAACTGTACAATACTATAATTGTAAATGCCGTTGGTTCTATTTTTGTACATTTGCTTCTAGTTAAAAAAATTAAAATAAATTTAAAAAAAAATAAATGTGTGTTTATCTTCATCTCTGGATCTGAATCTGCCTGACAGCAGAAAGGGAGCTGTTCACTGCATAGGTGGTAGCAGTTTAGTTTATAGACAATGGACAATAGGTGCAGGAGTAGGCCATTCAGCCCTTCAAGCCAGCACCGTCATTCAATGTGATCATGGCTGATCATCCACAATCAGTACAATAGTTTAGTTTAGAGATACAGCGCGGAAACAGGCCCTTTGGCCCACCGGATCTGCGCCGACCAGCGATCCGCACACACTAACACTATCCTGCACACACTAGGGACATTTTACAATTATATCAACGCCAATTAGCCTATAAACCTGCACGTCTTTGGAGCGTGAGAGGAAACCAGTGCACCCAGAGAAAACCCACGCAGTCACGGGGAGAATGTACAAAAGCATTACGTCACCCATTCCTTCTATCCAGAGTTGCTGCCTGTCCCGCTGAGTTACACCAGCATTTTGTGTCTATCTTCAATGTAAACCAGCATCTGCAGTTCCTTCCTACACAATCTATACATAGTCGCCTCTTAAGTGATTTCCACATCTGCAGCCAAAGTAGTTTATGATCAAACCTGTCCACTGATGGCCACAATGGTACACAATCTGATACAACGCCTGGTAGAATGCTACCTCTCTGCAAGTAATGGTGGGAGTCATAGACACATCACCAACCCTTTGTTTGCAAATTTGATATTTCCATCCTGGGGAAATAGCTCAGACTGCCTACCCTACAATGTTCAGTGCCTCTGTACGAGTATGTTAAATACTTCCATCCGATTGTCTCTCAACCTCTAGCATTCCAGAGAAAGCAATCCAAGATATCTTCACAGGTTTAAAGGTGGATAAATCCCACCTACAGAAGGCTAGGAGAGAGAGCCACGGTGGCGCAGCGGTAGAGTTGCTGCCTTTCAGCAAAATGCAGCACCAGAGACCCGGGTTCGATCCTGACTACGGGTGCTGTCTGTATGGTATTTATCCACCTTTAAACCTGTGGAGATATCTTATCCAAGGCTTGGAATGCTTTCTCTGGAATGCTAGAGGTTGAGAGACAATCGGATGGAAGTATTTAACATATTCGTACAGAGGCACTGACCATTGTAGGGTAGGCAGTCTGCAGGCAGAACTATTTGCCCAAGATGGAAATATCAACATTTCCAACAAAGGGTTGGTGATGTGTCTATGACTCAGTGAACAGGTTTTATCATAAACTACTTAGACTGCTGATGTGGAAATCACTTAAGAGGCGACTATGTATAGATTGTGTTGGAAGGAACTGCAGATGCTGGTTTACATTGAAGATAGACACAAAGCACTGGTGTAACTCAGCGGGACAGGCAGCATCTCTGGATAGAAGGAATGGGTGACGGTACGGAGTTTGTACGTTCTCCCCGTGATCTGCGTGGGTTTTCTCCGAGATCTTCGGTTTCCCCCCACACTCCAAAGACGTACAGGTTTGTTGATTAATTGGCTTGATAAATGTAAAAATTGTCCAGTATAAAATTGTCCAGTGCTGAGTGATGCTCTACCTAGAGCGTTTCAGCGTACTACATCCAGATACAGATACAGATCCAGATTGTTGGGTTTCTGGCAGTGACTTTTACATTTTCACTGCCCACTGGTGAGATGCCAGATTACCGGAGGGCGACCAAGGTGATGCCTTTACATATAGAGAATAACAGGCCTTCATGGTCAGCCTAAGCACCCTGCGCTTAGAACAACTGGGACTTGAAATAGGCACCAAATCTGATGGCTGAAGGGATCAGGGGGTATGGAGAGAAGGCAGGTACAGGATACTGAGTTGGATGATCAGCCATGATCATCTTGAATGGCGGTGCAGGCTCGAAGGGCCGAATAGCCTGCTCCTGCACCTAATTTCTATGTTTCTATGTCCTAGTGTACTGCTTCTTCTTCTTCTTTCATGTGGCATGCACAGCCTGAAGTTGTAGGACAACTTGTTCTATTTGATTTTCTGTTTGTGCACGTCAAGTTGATTGCATTAGTCGAAACAGAGCGGACCACGTGAAGGTTGCAACCTTCCACCCCAGTGTACTACTACTACTACTATACACTGTATCTTCAATGCTTATCTAACATGTACTGTAGCTAAGTGCTTATGTATAGTGCTAGTTGTAATGAAATGTATACAAAAGTGAATTTCACCGACGAAAGGTCTCGACCCGAAACGTCACCCATTCCTTCCCTCCAGTGATGCTGCCTGTCCCGCTGAGTTACTCTACACATGTGACAATAAAGTGCGATTGAACCATCAAAGCTGGGCTCCTAGATCCCTCTGCTCTACAACACTCCCCAGAGCCCTTCCATTCACCATGTCGGTCCTGCCCTGGTTAGACTTCCCAAAATGCAACAGCTCACATTTCTCTGTTTTAAATTTGTTTATACTTGGTGCTCTTTCCCTTAGGTGGTTTAGTAAATGTTTTTCCTCAGGTCCTCATCAAATTACCTTTTGAACATGATAGTTGATGCCTTTTTCACCACTTTTACAGTGGCGTGGCAACAAGAGTTGCTGCCTTGCAGCGCCAGAGACCCGGGAACAATCTTGACTATGGATGCTGTCTGTACGGAGTTTGTACGTTCTCCCTGTGGCCGCGTGGGTTTTCCCCAGGTGCTCCAGTTTCCTCCCACACTCCAACGACATGCAGGTTTGTAGGATAATTGGCTTTGGTAAAATTGTAAATGGTTCCTAGTGTGCGAGGGATAGTGCTAGTGGTGTGGGGGGATCGCCGGTCGGCGTGGAACCGGGGGGCCGGACGGTCTGTTTCTATCTCCAAACTAAACTAAATGTTGGTCGGCATGGGGAAGTTGGGCCGAAGGGCCTGTTTGCACGCTGTAAGACTCTCTGTCTCTATGCTCAAACCCATAAACGTAGCTTCCTACGGTATTCCCTCGGCAGTAGGCTCGCAGACGACGTACTTTGCCAACTCGACTGGAAGTGTTACAGGAGCACGATTGCCTTAGTAAAGCATCTTATCGAGATTATTGTAATAACTTAAGCGATACGGTTTATGACCTGAGGTCAACTTTCATAGTAGCAGATAGCTACCAGTATTACGTGACCTTCTGCTAATCAGTGTTCCTCAAACTCGGTAACTTTCACAGGATGGTACCAACCTAGATAAAGGTGCTGCTTTCTACTCCCCCTCCTTTGATGTTGTGTACAGTCAATAATTTGTAATAAACTTTATGGATTTTTTGATCTTGTGTATTATCACTCTCTCGGACCTTTAGATCATTGTAAATTACATCAACTGCACCAATAAATATATTTACAAAGCAATTTTACTTTGGTTTTGCTGTGAGGAACATGCGGTGTGTGTAGCTGGAGTTTTCTGGACTAGTATTTTGTGCCTTAAGCCACATATTCGCTTCCTACGTTAACTAGACCTGGGGTACAATTGACAGTTTAGTTTATTGTCACGTGTAACGGGATACAGTGAAAAGCTTTTGTTGTGTGCTACCCAGCCAGTGGAAAGACAATACATGGTTACAATCGAGCCATTCGCACTGCACAGATACATGATAAGGGAATGACTTTTAGTGCAAGGTGAAGCCAGTGAAGTCCAAGCAAAGATAGTCCGAGGGTCCCCGATGAGGTAGATAGTAGCTCAGGACTGCTCTCTGGTTGCGGTAGGATGGGTTCAGTTGCCTGATAACAGCTGGGAAGAAACTGCCCCAGAATCTGGAGGTCTTTAAGAAAATATTTAATAATATCCCGGAAATAGCACAACATGACTTAATAATTGGAGGAGATTTAAAATGTACACTAGACTCTTATTTAGATAGATCCACAAGACAAAGGAAAACCAAATCCCATTCCAGTGACATTAAAGGCATACATGGATACTAGTAATATTAAAGATGTTTGGAGAGTAGAAAATCCAACTGGACGAGAATATTCATTTTACTCATGTGTACATAAAACCTATTCTAGAATAGATTATTTTTTGGTAGACTCTAAACTCATATCACTTACTTACAATTCAAAATACCATAATATTACAATCTTAGATCACGCACCTTTAACATTTATGATTAAAATAAATGGTAAAACGGAAAAACAGGGACAATGGAGATTTAACCCACAAATTTTAAAAGACAAAGTAACTCAGGAATATATTATAGAACAGATCAAGATTTTCTTTGAAATAAATGATAAACCGGAAATATCTTCTTCCCTATTATGGGAAACTTTTAAAGCATATGCCCGTGGAATTATGATTTCTTCTCAAGCATTTTATAATAAAGAGAATCGGAGGGAACAACAGGAATTGGAAAAGGAGATTAGACACAGAGAATGCTGCTAATCCATCCATAACAAAACATAACAAAATCGCTGCACTGAAATATAAATTAAATAAAATATACTCAGATCAAGTTGTAAAACTCTATCAATACACTAAACAATTACAATTTGAATTTGGAGATAAACCTCAAAAATTATTGGCTCGTCAATTACGGAAAATGGAGGGAGAAAAAATAATCCACAGGATTAAATCATACAATGGCGAACCATTAGTACAACCCAAAGATATTAATGAGAGATTTTTGCAATATTATAAAAAATTATATTCGGCTAAAACGACAGAAAACAGGATAGGAATAGAAGCATTAAAAAAAAGTAATCTAAATGGGTTGGATTCACAAAATAGAGAATCACTAAATGCTGAAATAAGATCATTAAAAAATGGTAAAACACTGGGATGGTATTGGTTCGGAATGTTATAAAACATTTTATGATCTGATTGCACCACGTTTGAAGATACTCTATGAATACATCTATACCCACCAGAAACTACCAGAGACGTTAAATGAATCTATTATAACACTTATACCTAAAATAGACAAAGATCTGGATGACCCAGGATCATATAGAGCTGTAGCTCTTTTAAATACTGATCAAAAGATACTAACCAAAATATTAGCACAAAGACTAAGCACAGTTATTAATAAATTAATTCACCCGGATCAAACAGGATTTATACCAAAACGATATTCCTCATATAACCTGAGACGATTATTCAATATTATATATTCGAAAAGAGGTATTAATAAAGACCTAGTAATTATATCGTTAGATGCGGAGAAAGCCTTTGACCAGGTGGAATGGTCTTACTTGTTTCCGATTATGGAAACTTTTAAGTTGGGAGAGAAGTTTATTACTTGGGTTAAATTATTATACACTAATCCAACAGCCAGAATACTAACAAATCAAATGCTATCGACTAAATTTAATTTATTCCGAGGCTGCAGACAAGGTTGTCCTTCATCTCCGCTATTGTTTGCACTTGCAATAGAACCATTAGCTCAACGTGTGAGATTACATCCTGAAATATATGGGTATGACACCAGAGATACTGAAAATAAAATCTCCTTATATGCGGATGATGTATTACTTTATATTACAAAGCCAGAAATTAGTATTCCAAATTTACTAAAATTAATAACTGAATTTGGATTATTTTCAGGATATAGTATTAATTGGAATAAAAGTGAATTTATGTCAATAATGGTAAATAACTTACATATATTACAACAATTTCCTTTTAAGATAGCAAACGAAAAAATCAAATATCTTGGAATTTATGTAACAAAAAGATTTGATTCTTTATTTAAATCCAATTTTCCACTTTTATTGAATAAATTAAATAAGAATATTTTATATTGGAAAACATTACCTATTTCAATGCTAGGTAGAATTAATGCAATAAAAATGTTTTTTCTTCCGCAATTACTATATCTCTTCCAATTGATTCCGATATATCTTCCTAAAAATTTCTTTAAGAAGGATGATTCTATAGTCACCAACTTTATCTGGGATTATAAGAACCATAGAATAAATAAAAAACATTTATGTAAATCAAAAATAAATGGAGGTCTAGCACTGCCAAACTTTATGTTTTATTACTGGGCAGTTAATATTAAAAATATGAATTTTAGGTTAGTAGAGACAGATAAACAACCAATCTGGTTAAAAATGGAAAAAGAAGATTTTTCGTCTTTTGAAATTAGCTCGATTTTATTCGCTAATATTAAACTAGGTAAGAAAATCTATAGTGAAAATCCTATAATAGAAAGTGGGATACGTATCTGGAAACAAATAAAGAAAACATTAAAATTGAAATGTATACCACTAGCCCTTACCATTGTAAATAACGTTACATTTAAAATTTCAATGATGGACAAAGGTTTTTTACAATGGAAAAACTATGGAATTAATAAGATGGGCGATCTCTAGAGGGAAAACTCTTTCATGTCATTTCAAGAATTACAACAAATTTATGGATTACAATCAAATGATTACTTTAAATATTTACAAATTAGAGACTATGTAAAAGCAAACACACAAGAAATCAGAAATAGAAAGACAGAAATTTTAGATGTATGTCTAAATAAACACCCGAACACAGAAAAACTGATATCATATATTTATAACATTTTATTCGAAAACGATGTTCCAATGACAGAAATATATAGACAATCATGGTAAAATGAATTAGGTCAATTAATCAGACTAGAAGTATGGGATGAAAGTTTACAACATATACACCATTGTTCATTAAATGCTAGACACTCATCTTATACAATTTAAAATATTAGCTTAGAAGCTAACTAATGCACTCATTTACAAATTGTATAAAAATTACTAAATTTTGGACAGAAATATTTAAGATGAATGTTGTTAATATGAATCTGATCCCTGACTGGGAATATTAGAAACTGGAACAAAATGTGGATCAGGAATGTTTCATCTCTTGTCCTACTTTGGATCTTTTCAGAGGGATATGGTCTCCATTTATTGAATATTTAAAGGGTCAAAATGGCTCGGTGCGAGAGCCTGACTGAAGCCTGAATAAAGGAATGGATGAAGAATCATATATATCAAATCATGGATATATCTCCAAAGATGGATAACCTGTTTAACACTCCACTCATTTTGTTTTTGATTTTCTATTTTTACTTTATTTTTCTCTATTTTTTCCTATCTGCAATAAAAACAAATAAAATGTATAGCAATACAAATAAGACATAACTGTTAATATTAATAATATTAAGAATGTATGTGACAAGTATATTCTTTTAATATGTACTTACGTCTAATAAAAATATTTAACAAAAGAATCTGGAGGTGTGCGTTTTCACATTTCTATACCTTTTGCCCGATGGGAGAGGGGAGAAGAGGGAGTGGTTTGTAACAAGTCTGGCTGGGTCTTACTGAAGCCAAACTACTTCCATCACCGCCAGCGCAGAGAATGGCTTGTTACGCAGGGCTCACGGAGAAAGAACACCTGAAATCGCCTAGAATTAACTTTGAATAGTTAATTCCAATTAAATAACTCATTATTCAGGAAACTGCTAGAGACATGCTTGCATTTTTATTAGTAACTTGGTATGTGTAGGAAGGAGCTGCAGATGCTGGTTTTCGCCGAAGATAGACACAAAGTTCTGGAGGAACTCAGCGGTTCAGGCAGCATCTCAGGAGAAAAGGAATAGGTGACGTTTAGGGCCGAGGCCCTTCTTCAGACTCAGGGGAGAGGGAAACGAGAGGTTTTCAAAGGTACAAAGAACAAATGAATGAAAGGATATGAAAAGAAGAAATCAAAGCCAGCAACGATGATCAAGGAACGGTGGAGCCCACAATGGTCCATTGTTGGCTGTGGAAAAGGTGATAACGAGTTATACAGGCAGTGAACCTAAGCAGGACGATGGTGAAACGTACAACAACTAGGGTGGGGAAGGGACGGGGAGAGAGAGGGAATGTAAGGGTTACTTAAAATTAGTTAGAGATACAGGGTTGTAAGCTGCCCAAGCGAAATATGAGGTGTTGTTCCTCCAAGTATATACAGACAGTCCATCCCTTTCAACTTTCCGCAGAGACCGTTCCCTCCGCAACTCCCTGGTTAACTCATCTCTTCCCACCCAAACCACCCCCTCCCCAGGTACTTCCCCCAGACTCTCAGTCTGAAGAAGGGTCTCCACCCAAAACGTCACCTATTCCTTTTCTCTCGCGATGCTGCCTGACCCGCTGAGTTCCTCCAGCATTTTGTGTGTGTCTATTAGTAACTCAGCATTAGTAAGGAGGCAAAATAGTAAGCAACAGGGCTTCAGTCTTTATTGTCTAAACTGTGGACAAGGTCCCAGATCTTCTCCTACCGGCTCCCAACCCGAATCGTCACCAAGCCATGTTTGGTGACGACACTGCTGGGTTACTCCGGCACTTTGCATCTAGTGTTTTGGCATTGGTAATGATGACCACAAAACCACCTGGTTGATGTGATAACCCACCTGGGTCACCAATGTTTAGTTTAGCGATACAGCATGGAAAAAACAGGCCCTTCAGCCCATTGAGTCCATGCCGACCATCGATCAACCGTTCTTACTTGTTCAATGTAATCCCACTTTTGCATCCATTCCCTGCACACTAGGGCCAATGTACAGAGGCCAATTCAGCTATATGCACATCCGCACGTCATTGGGATGTGGTGGGGGGGGTCACTCTATTCAGCACCACATTATTCTTCTCCCCCATTCCCTCAGTGGCTGAGGTGTCCCACCTAAGAAATTGTCTCTACAGGTAGACAAAAGTGCTGGGGAAACTCAGCAGGTGCAGCAGCATCTATGGAGCGAAGGAAATAGGCAACGTTTCGGCCCAAAATGTTGCCTATTTCCTTCGCTCCAAAGATGCTGCTGCACCCGCTGAGTTTCTCCAGCACTTTTGTCTACCTTCGATTTTCCAGCATCTGCAGTTCCTTCTTAAACAAATTGTCTCTACATGTTTGCAGGAAATGGGGGAGTCTAGGACCAGAGGGCACACTCAGAATGAAAGGACGTACCTTTACAAAGAAGATGAGGAGGAATTTCTTTAGTGGGCGGGTGTGAATCTGTGGAATTTCATTGTCACAGGTGGCTATGGAGGCCAAGGCATTGGGTATATTTAAAGTGGAGATTGGTTGGCTCTTGATTAGTGAGGGTGCACCACCACATGGACAAAAACAGGCAATACTGCCACCTGCCAGATCACAGAAAAGTTGCAACAGGGAAAGTTTTAAAACATAGAAACATAGAAACATAGAAATTAGGTGCAGGAGTAGGCCATTCAGCCCTTCGAGCCTGCACCGCCAATCAATATGATCATGGCTGATCATCCAACTCAGTATCCCGTACCTGCCTTCTCTCCATACCCTCTGATCCCCTTAGCCACAAGGGCCACATCCAACTCACTCTTAAATATAGCCAATGAACTGGCCTCAACTACCTCTGTGGCAGAGAGTTCAAGAGACTCACCACTCTGTGTGAAAAAAGTCTTTCTCATCTCGGTCTTAAAGGATTTCCCCTTATCCTTAAGCTGTGACCCCTTGTCCTGGACTTCCCCAACATCGGGAACAATCTTCCTGGCCTGTCCAGAATTTTGTAAGTTTCCGAGAGTATAAACCGAGTCTATCCAGTCTTTCTTTCATAAGACAGTCCTGACATCCCAGGAATCAGTCTGGTGAACCTTCTCTGCACTCCCTCTATGGAAATAATGTCCTTCCTCAGATTTGGAGACCAAAACTGCACGCAATACTCCAGGTGTGGTCTCACCAAGACCCTGTACAACTGAAGTAGCCTACTCAAATCCTTTTGCTATGAAAGCTAACATACCATTCGCTTTTTTCACTGCCTGCTGCAGCATGCCTACGGAAGGAACTGCAGATGCTGGAGAATCGAGGGTACACAAAAAGCTGGAGAAACTCAGCGGTGCAGCAGCATCTCGACGTTTCGGGTCGAGACCCTTCTCAGACTGGTCAGGGATCAGGAAACGAGAGTATAGACGGTGATGTGGAGAGATAAGGAACAATGAGTGAAAGATATGCAAAGAAGTATCGGTGATAAAGGGAACAAGCCATTGTAAGCTGTTTGTCTGGTGCGACTGCCAGGGCCCGAGGCTGAGGGAGAGGTGGGAGGGAGGAGACAGCAAAACAGACAATATTCAAGCCCAAAGGATGCAGACTCCCCAAGCGGAATATGAGGTGCTGTTCCTCCAACTTGCGGTGTTGCTCTCTCTGGCCGTGGAGGAGGCTCGATGTGGAATGGGAGGGGGAGTTGAAGTGCTGAGCCATCGGGTTGGTTATTGCGGACCGAAAAAGTTGGCTTGAGAGCTCAACACAGAGGTTACGGACATCGACGGAGGCACGGTGGCACAGCGGTAGAGTTGCTGCCTCAAAGCGCCAGAGACCCGGGTTCGATCATGACTAAGAGTGTTATCTGTACGGAGTTTGTACGTTCTCCCTGTGACTGCGTGGGTTTTTCATGACGTTGCAGGTTTGTCAGCTAATTGGCTTTGGTAAAATTGTCCCTAGTGTGTAGGATAGTGTTAGTGTACTGGGTGATCGCTGGTTGGCACACACTCGATGGTCAAAGCACCTGTTTCTATAATGTATCTTTAGTCTAAGGCGACCATTTGGGTCATCAAATCTGTACTAGCCCCATATCATTACACCCCCCCCCCCCCCCCTGCAGTGCATTCCACATCCTAACCACTCACTGCAAAAACAGTTTTTCCCTGACGTCTTTTATGACTCTTTTGTCGGCCACTGTTACTTGATATCCTGTTCTTTGTTATGCTTTTCGTAAATTGATCCCTCTAATTGCCCTGTCAGGAGCCTCATGATTTTAAACACATTATTCGTAATTTATAAGGATAGTGGAATAAGTATCCTTATTGATGGGATACCTAAATATACACACACACACACACACACACACACACACACACACACACACACACACACACACACACACACACACACACACACACACACACACACACACACACACACACACACACACACACACTGCACTCCATAGAGTTCTATTTGTGGGAAGACACACTTAAATATATTTATATATATATATACATAGATGTATATGTAAATGTGTGTGTCTGTTTGCGGGTTCGTAGGTTAATTGACCTCTGTAAATTGCTTCTAATGTGTGGAGAGTGTATGCAAAAGTGGGATTCCGACTATGGGTGCTGTCTATGTGGAGTTTGAATGAGTGATTGAGTGGACTCGATGGGCCGAAGGGTCTGTTCCCGGAGTGTATCTCCAAACATAAACCGAACTATGCCCACTAGTGTTTCAACATTCTCATTAACTTATTGCGCTCCATCGAGTTCTATTTGTGGGAAGACACTGCCCTCTCCTGGTAAGGCAGTAATTTCCCCTCCAGTCATGGACACAAAGTGCTGGAACAGCTCAGCGGGTCAGGCAGCATCTCTGGAGGAAAAGGGTACAGGTGATGTTTCGGGACGGGACCCTTTTTCTGGGTCTGAATTTTCTCGTCAGAAGAAGGATCCAGACCCAAAACATCACATATCCTTTTCTGCTGGCTGACCCTCTGAGTTACTCCAGCATTTTGTGTCCATCTTTGGTACAAACTAGCATCTGCGGTTCTTTGTGTCCATATTTTCTCCATTCACTCTGTTTCCACTGACATTGGTGCCATGCTGGTGAACAATGCAGGAAGCAGCAGGACTCTTGTGAGAAGTTAGGTTTATTATTGTCACGTGTACCAAGGTACAGTGAAAAACGTTTGCATGCTATCCAAACAGATTAGATACGAAGAAGGGTCGAGATCTAAAACGTCACCTTTCCCCTTTCTCCAGAGATGCTGCCTGACCCGCAGAGTTACTCCGGCACTTTGTGTCAGATCAGATATACAATCTGATACAATCAAGTAAAACTCGAGTACAACGGATAGAGTAATGGAGAAGATACAGAGTGCAGAATATAGACAATAGACAATAGGTGCAGGAATAGGCCATTCGGCCCTTCGAGCCAGCACCGCCATTCAATGTGATCGTGGCTGATCATCCACAATCAGTACCCTGTTCCTGCCTTCTCTCCATATCCCTTAACTCCGCTATCCCTAAGAGCTCCATCTAACTCTCTCTTGAAAGCAACCAGAGAACCGGCCACCACTGCCCATTGAGGCAGAGAATTCCACAGACTCACAACTTTCTCGATAATTCTCAGCAATGTAGCGCATCAGTTCCTTGGACAAAGTCCAATGTCCTCAATGAGGGCGAGGTGAATTGAACGTTAGCCTCGCAATGAAAGGACTGTTCAGAAGCCTGAAAATGGAGAAGAGTCCGGTGGTGTGTGCCTTGAAGATACAGAAAGCTTGACAACGCGCTCCACCAGAATCTGGAGCAGCTTCTTCCCGTCTGTTATGAGGCATCTCAACAGATTGGATTCCTGCATTGGTTCAGCTTTGATCTTCTAAGATGTCAGAGTAATCTTAAGGGACTGCAACATTTCTATTTTTTCATCTTCTTACTCTGCTTCAACAAAAAATCTCAGCTGCAGTGTCATTTAGTTTAGTTTAGTTTAGGGATATAGCGCGGAAACAGGCCCCATCGGGCCACCAAGTTCGCACCGGCCAGTGATCCCTGCATATCAACACACTAGGAACAATTTTACATTTTATACCAAGCCAATTAACCGACAAACCTGTACATCTTTGGAGCGTAGGGATGAAACCGCAGAATCTCAGAGAAAACCCACGCAGATCACGGGGAGAACGTTCAAACTCCGTATAGACAGCACCCATAGTCAGGATCGAACCCGGGTCTCTGGCGCTGTGAGGCAGGAGCTCTACCGCTGCACCACCGCACCACTCTGTTCTTTATTAATTTTCACACCAGCATCCCTGAGACGAGGAAAAACATTTCACCCAGAGAGTTGTGAATCTGTGGAATTCTCTGCCACAGAAGTCAGTGGAGGCCGATCAACTGGATGTTTTCAAGAGAGAGTTAGATTTAGCTTTTAGGGCTAACGTAATCAAGGGATATGGGGAGAAAGCAGGAACTGGGTACAGATTCTGGATGAGCAGTCATGACCATAGTGAATGGCGGTGCTGGCTCGAAGGGCCGAATGGCCTTCTCCTGCACCTATTTGCAATGTTGCTATGTTTCTATGATAGCATCCCCCTCCCCTGATTCTCAGTCCAAGGAAGGGTTTCGGCCCGAAACATTGCATCTCCATGCAGTCCAGAGATGCTGCCTGACCCACTGAGTTACTCCAGCACTTTGTGCTTTTCCAAAGTGTGAGCCAGCATCTGCAGTACCTTGCTACAGACTTTAGTGCGCATGCTCCCAGATGGGGATGGATTGCCCCAGCAGCCAGTGCGCATGCTCCCTCCGTCCCGGCCATCCCCCCCCCCCCCCCCCCCCCCCCGTCCTCCTCCCGGCAGTCAGTGCGCATGCTCCCGAGTCCGGCGTGGCCGTGAGTCCGCATGCTCACTGACGGGCCCGGGTCCGTCAGCCGCCAGAGCGCATGCTCGGAACCGGCCCGGGTCCGTCAGTCGCCAGAGCGCATGCTCGGGACCGGCCCGGGTCCGTCAGTCGCCAGAGCGCATGCTCACTGACGGGCCCGGGTCCGTCAGCCGCCAGAGCGCATGCTCAGAACCGGCCCGGGTCCGTCAGCCGCCAGAGCGCATGCTCACTGACGGGCCCGGGTCCGTCAGTCGCCAGAGCGCATGCTCACTGACGGGCCCGGGTCCGTCAGCGCCAGAGCGCATGCTCGGGACCGGGCCCGGCCCTGTGGCGGGAGGAGCGGGTGAAGCCGCCATGGACCCGCTCGCGGCCCCGGCCCCGGCCTCCTCCTCCTCCCCACGCCGCCCGGACACCGACCCCGACCTGTTCGACCCCATCGTCCTGGCCGACGACGAGTAAGGGGACATCCATCCGGCCGGCCGTCCCGGGGTGGCGGCGGCTCCCAGAGCGGCCCCGACCTGTGGGTGTGGGCGGGAGGGAGAGAGGGTGGGAGATGGCAGCTGGATCTGGGATCTTGGAGTCGATCTTGGACCTTGTATCTGGGATCTTGGAGTTAGATCTTGGGATCTTGGAGCTGGATCTGGGAGCGGGATCTTGGAGCTGGATCTTGGATCTAGGACCTGGGATCTTGGAGTTGGGACCTTGGAGCTGGCAGCTAGGCAGCTGAGACCAGGGAACCGGCACCTGGGATTACAGAAAGATGAGGGGTGATCTGATAGAGGTGGATAAGATCATGAGAGGAATAGATCGGATAAATGCATAGTCTTTAACCCAGAGAAGGGGAATCAAAAACCAGGGGATATCAGTTTAAGGTGAGGGGGAAAGATTTAATAGGAACCTGAGGGGCAACTTTTTTACACTAATGGTGGTGTGTATATGTCGGGCTGGAAAAGGGTGAGGATAGGATTTATGAGGATGTTGCCAAGATGAGGGCCTGAGCAATAGGGAGAGGTTGAGCAGGCTATTCCTTGGGGCGCAGGAGGATTAGGGGTGATCTTATAGAGATGTATATAATCATGAGAGGAATAGATCAGGCGAATGCACAGAGTCTCATGCCCAGAGTAGGGACATTGTTTTGCATGCTGTCCGGGCAAATCACACTCTACCTTGGTACAATTAAACCATATGTGAGAATAGCCATTGTACAAAGAGAACGGAATCAGAGTGCAGAAGAGTTAAGACTGGAAATGTCACTTATCCATGTTCTCCAGAGATGCTGCTTGACCCGCTGAGTTACTCCAGCACTATGCGTTTATCTAAGGTTGCAACAAGATCTAGATGATTTGTGGACGTGGGCCAGGGAATGGCAGATGGAATGTAACAGCGACAAGTGTGAGGAATTGCATTTTGTAAGTTAAACCAGGCCAGGACTTGCACAGTGAATGATAGGGCCATGGAGACAGTTGTGGAACAGAGTGACCTAGGGAAACCACTACATCGATCTCTGAAAGTGGAGACGTGGGTAGACAGGTTAGTGAAGATGCTGTTTGGCCAGCATCCCTTCATTGGTCAGGGCATTGACTACGTGAGTTAGGATGTCATGTAACAACTGTACAAGTAGGTGGTGATACCGCACTTGGAAGCATTGCATGCATTTCTGGTTGCCTCATTATTGGAACAATGTTATTAACCTGGACACGGTAGAGAAAAGATTCACAAGAATGTTGCCACGACTGGAAGGCTTGACATAAGAAAACACTGGATAGGCTGTGACTCTTTTCCCTGGAGCACTGGAGGATGAGGGGTGACCTTTTAAGAGGTTTATGAAGCAATGAGAGGCGTACACGAGGCGAATGGTTAGTCTTTTTCTCTGGGTAAGTGAGCCTAAAACGGGAGGGCATAGATTTAATGTGAGAGGGGAATGTTTTAAAGGGACTTGAAGGGCAACTTTCCAATCACGAATTTGGAAACACATTTAATGTTTTTCTATGCACAGATTATATTGGTAATCTTGTAATTTTTATTAATAACCTGATGACAGATTTCGTGGAAAAGGTTATCGTGAAGGGTTTATTGAAGGAAGTCAATTTGGAGAAACTGAGGGACGACTATATGGGTTAGCAAATGGTGCAAAGCTTGGATCTGAGGTAAATATTGGATAATAATACATGAACAATCACAGCTGTAATTATGAATGTAGATTCGATTCAATTATACTTTATTGTCACATGTACCTTGGTACAGTGAACTGCTTTGTTTTTCATACAGTCTGGTAAAATACCGCAGACCTCACTGAGGTACTACGTAAATGTTGCTGTGTTTCAGGCACCAACAAAGCTACAAAAGTTCACCAAACAGTCGTATCTTCTGCCTGCCGCTGCAAATGGCAGCAGGTGGCCCCCCCGTCGGGACCCCCTTCATTCTCGGGCATTTCTTTGTGCTAAAAATATATTTAACGTGATCAAATATTTCCATGCCCAATTTGGTTGCATGTATCCAATGTTTCAATGGTGATTACAGTCAAAAATCAGTCCCGCATTAAGCTGTTTTGGGGTTTAATGAAAGGAATGGGTTCTTCCCTTTTTAGAAACATAGAAAATAGGTGCAGGAGTAGGCCATTCGGCCCTTCGAGCCTGCGCCACCATTCAAAATGATCATGGCTGATCATCCAACTCAGTATCCTGTACCTGCCTTCTCTCCATACCCCCTGATCCCCTTAGCCACAAGGGCCACATCTAACTCCCTCTTAACTATAACCAATGAACTGGCCTCAACTACCTTCTGCGGCAGAGAATTCCAGAGATTCACCACCCTCTGTGTGAAAAATGTTTTTCTCATCTCGGTCCTAAAAGACTTCCCCCTTATCCTTAAACTGTGACCCCCTTGTTCTGGACTTCCCCAACATCGGGAACAATCTTCTTGCATCTAGCCTGTCCAACCGCTTAAGAATTTTGTAAGTTTCTATAAGTTTCTAAGTTTTGTTAGGGAGCTGGCTAATGCTAGAAAGTCGCTCCATATCATTTGAGTGCTTTCTTCTGCCTCGTCCTGGACACTCGGTGAGAGCATGTTCTTCACTGATCCGGGCTAATTCTAGCCAACACCAAGAGTTCAAATGGAACTAACTTCACAGGATGGCAGTGAGGAATAGTACCATCCATCAGTGATTTATCCTGATCCACCACCCTCTGAGTGAAAACTGCAATATGCTCTTAAATGTGTTCTTGCATCCTATATGCATTGCCAGCATAGTCATCCGGACAACCAGTTGAATCATTCACAATGCTTTGGACTTTCATATACTGACACCATTTCACAATTGTTAGAGACCCATCTAGACGACTGAAATTGAGTCTTTGTGTTCTTCCTTTGTGTGTGCAATGGGACACAGCTTTTCCTGGATTAGGTTGACAAAGGCCCATGATTTATTCTTGTGTTGAGAATTGTATTCAAGTATTGAGAATCCACTCGCAGTGTGCAGTGAATTAAAACAAGAAGGCAGGTCACTTGGAAGGTCATTGGTTTTGGTGCTATTGACTACAGTGTGAGTATGCATCTGACCATTTTAACTAAACCGAGATATCGTAGGCCCCCCCTCGGACATGACTGACCATGGGTGATGCATCCTAGTTGTTGGCTCCTTGCTCCAAACTTCAGCTAGAGCAGTGTCGCTTACAATGATGTGTGCTTGGATGCAAGCCAGGGCGGTGTCATATGGAGGCAGGCTGTTGTCCTTCTCCACGTCGCTGATCCATCCAAAGGAACAGCAGGGCCGTTACAGTTTGGCACCAGCTCCGTCGCAGGAGCTGCCAGAGTGAGGTTGTGGACAACGACGAACTGCCTTAGAATCATAGAATCATAGAAAATAGGTGCAGGAGCAGGCCATTCGGCCCTTCGAGCCTGCACCGCCATTCAATATGATCATGGCTGATCATCCAACTCAGTATCCTGTACCTGCCTTCTCTTCATACCTCCTGATCCCTTTAGCCACAAGGGCCACATCTAACTCCCTCTTAAATACAGCCAATGAACTGGCCTCAACCCTCGATTCTCCGGCATCTGCAGTTCCTTCTTTAACACTTGGCCTCAACTACCTTCTGTGGCAGAGAATTCCACAGACTCACCACTCTCTGTGTGAAAAAAGATCTTCTCATCTCGGTCCTAAAAGACTTCCCCCTTATCCTTAAATTGTGACCCCTTGTTCTGGAGTTCCCCAACATCGGGAACAATCTTCCTGCATCTAGCCTGTCCAACCCCTTAAGAATTTTGTAAGCCTCTATAAGATCCCCCCTTAATCTCCTAAATTCCAGCGAGTACAAGCCGAGTCTATCCAGTCTTTCTTCATATGGAAGTCCTGCCAACCCAGGAATTAGGGGCTTCGGGGCTTCGACTCCGGATTTTCTCGAGGTTTACTCCTGGAGCCTTTTCCATGACTGGATATGTCCACAAGGCTGTGGAGGTTTTAAATCAGAGTTTTCCCTCTCCTAGATGGACTGCCTTCCCAGGCTGACGAGCACCATCTAACTGAGATATATCACTGAAATATTAGCTGAAGTTGGACAATTTGCTGGAGTAACTGAATGGGTCAGGCAGCATCTCTGGAGAAAATGGAGAACCTATCTATTGAGCTATCATTTGGAAAATTTGCCGCCAGGAGTTTATTTTATTTTGTTTTAATTATTCTTTCGCAGGACATGAATGTTGCTGCTAATGTTGGGGGTATATTATCCGATTGAGCTGAGGAGGCCAAGTCAATGGATATTTTAAAGGCGGCATGTGATAGATTCTTGATTAGTGCGGGCGTCAGGGGTTATAGGGATAAGGCAGAAGAATGGGGTTGAGAGGGAAAGATAAATCATAATTGATTGACGGAGTAGACTTGAAGGGCCAAATTACCTAATTCCACTCCTATAACTTATGAACTATTTTCTATGTTATTATTGAATATTAGGCATTGAGTAGGTGCTATAGACCTGCATGGGAAGGTAGACGCTCCCGCCCCCACGAGTCTTGGGTAGATGGGGCTCGTCAGCCTGGGAAGGCGGTCCATCTATGAGAGGGAAAACTCTGATTTAAAACCTCCAATGCCTTGTGGCCATATCCAGTCATGTAAAAGGCTCCAGGAGTAAACCTCAAGAAATTCTGGAGTCGGAGCCCCTAAGGCAGTTCTTCGTTGTCCACAACCTCGCTCTGGCAGCTCCTGCGACGGCGCTGGTGCCAAACTGTAACGGCCCTGCTGTTCCTTTGGATGGATCAGCGACGTGGAGAGGGGGGACGTGGTGCATGGGCAATAGCCTGTCCTCCATATGACGTCGCCCAGGCTTGCATCCGACCTGGATGCATCACGCATGGTCAGTCATGACCGAGGGGGGCCTACTAGATTGAATATTATTGAATCTGATTAGTCACAACAGAATGATAGCATCACGATGATCTAATAACTAATTTACAATTCTGAAATTGATGCCTAAAAATGAAGATCATATTCCAAATAACTTGAATAACTTCAGCCCACTGGAAGTTGTTGATAGGTTTAGTATAATGTAATTTTGTGTATTCTCCTTGTAGACGGGAGTTGCATTATCTGACCTTTTTTCCCCCTCCTACAGGTTTCCTTTTACAAAGGCTTTACAATTACCTGGAAATCGCTTCTTCAGAATAACCCAGATACTAAAAACAGGTAGACAAAGGAGTGTTCTTGATCATCTGTACCGCTTGTGATGACTAATAATGTGGTTATATAAAAATAAATATGTATTAGTCAAATCCTCAGGAAACCTACCCATACACATATAGTTTTGTAATTATAAGTAAATTACACTTATCATTTAACTTTGTGTTTTTGCCTTAAATTGGCTCATGTGAAACTGCGTAATTAGACTCGTTTTCCAAAGCCTAGCTCCCCTTAAGCTATGTCTAACATTTAGATAGAGCAAACCTGTAGGAATAAAATGAATGTATTCGAAACTAATATAGACATAAAATGCTGGAGTAACTCAGTGGGACAGGCAGCATATCTGGATAGAAGGAATGGTTGACGTTTCGGGTCGAGACCCTTCTTCAGATGTATTCAAAACTAAAATCTTTTCTATCTCTGTAGTGTTTGAGAAAAGGTTTGCAGTACAGAAATAAATGTCTGCTTCCTGTAGTGTACATGTAGGTTTCACTGTCTTTTGAAGAATATTGTTGCTATGTTTAGTGTTTCATTAAATAATGGAAAACATGTCCAAGATGGAGCCAGTGGTGGCACGATGGCGCAGCGGTAGAGTTACAGCGGCAGAGACCCGGGATCGATCCTGACTACAGGTGGTGTCTGTATGGAGTTTGCATGTTCTCCCTGTGACCGTGCAGGTTTGTAGGTTAATTGCCTTCCGAACATTGTCCCCAGTGTGTCGGATAGAACTACTGTACGGATGATCGATCGTCATTTGGTGCGGACTCGGTGGGCTGATAGGCCTGCTTTCACGCTGTGTCTCTGGACTAAACCAAACTAAATTTGTTCCCTGTGGGTGTATGGGCTGTTCAGTCCCCTCCCTTGCTCTTGCCCCATGGCTGTACAAGCGATTCCTGAGTTATCCGAGGTTAGCATTCCTCGATAATGGTCTGTGTTAAGATGTTCTGCAGTGCAAAGCCACTTCATCTGCTCATGCATCAAAAATATGCGAGTTGAGTGAGAAAATCTATTTGGTGCTTATTTACTTCTTTCTCATAAATTCTGTAAGAATAATTTTTATTCAGTTTCTCAAATATTTGGAACATAATTTGTAAATTATTAAAGGTAGACAAAAATGCTGGAGAAATTCAGCGGGTGAGGCAGCATCTATGGAGCGAAGGAATGGGTGACGTTTTGGGTCGAGACCCTTCTTCAGACCTTGATTGTTCCAGAATCTGCAGTTCTTTCTTAAACAATTTGCAAATTGTGAAAAACCTTTTGCTGCATGCTAACCAGTCAGCGGAAAGACAATACATGGCTACAATCGAGTCCACAGTGTACAGATGCATGATAAAGGGAATGGAGTAGAGATTTAAAAGAGTGGAGCGATCGTAATGTGTGATTGCACGTCCACGTCTGTGACTAGCACACAAAGAGTCGCCTGGTCTGGGCACCATAATGCTACATAACAAAAAAGGGTGTAAGGGTGGGTCACTGATATACAAACAGCCATAATGCACGGGTCGCCTGTGTAGATTTTTCTACTTCAAGAAGTTAATGTAGGGTTAGTGTGAATGGTTGGTTGATGGTCAGCATGGGATCACTGGGACGAATGGCTTGTTTACCTGCTGTAACTCTATACAGTAAACCCTCGTGTTAACGACCTCTATATAACGGATTTTGGTTATCTTGGACCAAATCTGTTGTAGAGCAAGCTTGTTGTTCCATGGGATGACCACTAGGTGGATGGAGCAAATGGTGTTTTTGAACTATTTAAGTTTCGACATGCGTCGTGGAAGCACAGATCCCGCACCAAAACGCAATCACCCATGCATTTTTTTCTATCCTACAAACTGAATTGCCCCTAGTTGTAAAGATAGAACTACCGCAATAATGTAAGAGCAACTCTAATGCAGCATCACTGTGGTTCCCAAGCTATTGTGTATTTTGTGTTCCTTACTGTTTGTTGTGCAGTGTATGGTTATTGGCTGTTATTCCAGTATTACTGTACATATTAACCCCCTTATTCGGTTATAGCGGATAATCGCTTAAAGTGGACACCATCTCTCTCCCCGTATGGCCTGTTATGGTGAGGGCATCCTGCACTCTGATTCTTATCCATATTACTTCCAAACGTTATTTTTAAATGTGCTTCCAAAACAACTTTTCGAGCAATATATTCACGATCACAGTGGGAGGGATAGTGGCGCAGCGGTAGAATTGCTGACTCACGGCGCCAGAGACCTAGGTTCGATCTTGCCTACAGGTGCTGTTTGCACGTTCTCCCTGTGACCTGCGTGGGTTTTCTCTGGGTGCTCCGGTTTCCTCCCTCACTCCAAAGACGTACAGGCTTGTAGGTTAATTGACTTGGTAAGATGGAAAAATTGTCTCTAGGTGTGTAGGATCGCTGGTCAGCGCGGACACGGTGGGCCGAAGGGCCCGTTTCTGCTCCGTATCTCTAAACTAAACTAAATAAAATCACAACTGTAATTTCCATTGCTTCTTTTGCCGCTCACTTCAAATCTACTTCTTCCCTTCATTAATCCCTATTTCCTCTGTTTAAGAATTTGATTACAGATTTGTTGAAATATTCTCTTAATTTTACATTATTGCAGTAAAAGACTGAAAGTCCTAAATTCAATGCTGGAGATGGTGCACAGCTTTCCCTATGAAGACCCCACCAATGACAGGTTGCAGGAGGACTTGGAGAAGATGCGGGCCAAGTTTAAGCAGGTTTGTATGCCCCTTTTTTCGTGATGTGGCCATGTACAGAAATGAGAGAGGTTTAGTCTTGCATGATTTGATGCTTGTCGTGGAGAATGATGGTTTTACCTTTTAGACTTTAGAGATGCAGCGCGGAAACAGGTCCCCTGAGTCCACGCCGACCACTGCTCACCCCGTACATTAACACTATCCTGCACACTAGGAACAATTTAAGAACTTACCGAAGCCAATTAATCTACACACTTGCACGTTTTTGGAGTGTGGGAGGATATCAGAGCACCCAGAGAAAACCCACGCTGTCACAGGGAGAACGTACAGATAGCACCCATAGTCAGGATTGAACCAACATTTATGGTGAATAATCATATATGTTGATTATTTTATTTATTATTGTCTTTTAACTACCAATGTCACTTTTATCTTATCTTATTTTATCTTATTTTTATCCTTGTAATATTATTGCTGAGGTGACCCGTTGTCTTGTCAAACACATTTCATTGTGCTGTTGACCCTGTGTTAACAAATGACAAATAAAACTGAACTGAACCTGGGGGTGGGAGATTACAACCTGTTTCCACGAATGCAATCATCCTGGCGTGCCCAATCAAATAAGATCAAATAGAACAAGTTGTCCGACAACTTTAGGCTGTGCACACCATACGCAAGAAGAAGAAGAACTGAACCTGTGCCGCTATAAGGCAGCAACTCTACTGCTGCACCACTGTGCCAATGGTTATCGGTGCATAGATTGTACTGCAGAGCGGAAAAAAGTTAGGTGAACTTTCAAGAGAATAATGTTGGAATACTGAGCCCATGAAAGGAATTAATGAATGGTCTTGACTCAATCCCTGGCCTTTATTGAATTAGACCATTTTAACCAGGGATTTGTTTGTATGAATTATTCGTTTCAGATTTGCTCTTTGCTGAACATACAGCCCACTTTTCACAAGGAGAAAGCAGCTGCGATGTCCTTCTGAAGCACAACGTGAGATTGGTCTGAGAGGCACTTCATCTGGGAGAACATTCGGGCAAAGTGACCATTGCACGGAGTGTCTGAGGTTACTTCTGCATGCAAATGTAGAGTTTGGAACTGGATAAAGTTAGATTGTCTCAGGGAAGCAATGGCTCCAGTAACTGCAGTTTTGAACTGCAAATATATTTACTGCCGGGAAAGATGAAATTCAGATTCCTACATCCTTCAGTAAGAGGAAAGCATTTTTATTTTTATTTTTACTTTCCGTTTTTGTCTTAATGCCACATGAACCAACTGCTGCATAACTGTGGGAGTTTAGTATACTGCCAGTGGTAAATTTTTGAAGAGAGACTTTGTTAATGAAATGTAGTTATCTCCCATCTTGTTATCAATTTGAGTTGATTTTCCCTGAGCTATTAAAATCTGAATTATTTGAAACATACACAGGGTGGAATAGATCAGTAGACTTAAATGCAAAATTGTTAACAACATATGCTGGAAATTTCCACATCATCGCTGTTCTTCGGTGTTGGATTAAAATTGACATGCACTTTAGATTTGATTGAAGAGAAATTGCATTATTGTAGCGCCTGTCACAACTTCACAACACCACTATGTGTCTAACCTGCCACAGAATACTTTTGAAATATGGTCACCATTGAATTGCAGAAATACCACCAATGTTAGAAGATCGAAGCATCTTGCAATTACTTTCTTTTTTTTCCTCTCTCAGTAATGTTATTTGAAGGATAAATTTGGCCAGGATTCTGAGGGAGACAACTCCGCTGCTGGAGACAGTGAGCTTGAGGAAACGGGTAGTTAATGTCTTGTATAAAGAAGACGCTTTTACCAGTGCAGCAGTCATTCATTGCTGTCTGGAGAAGGGTCTCGAACCAAAACAACACCCATTCCTTCTCTCCAGAGATGCGGCCTGTCCCGCTGAGTTACTCCAGCACTTCATTACTGCACTGCAGGTCCTCGCCACCTTACGAGTTCCTGACTTGTAGACACCCATCGCACACCAACGAGCGCTCGGGACAAGAGGGATTGATTTGACGGCTGCTGCAGGGCTACGGGCATCTTCTGTTGGGTGGGGACGGGACAGTTGTGCAAGCCTTCTCTCCCCACGCCTTCCCCTCTCTCCCTCAGACACAAGTGGGGTCTAGGTGGGGCTGAGCGGAGTTGGCAGCACTGGGACAGTGAGGCCACTCTTCCCATGCCTGCTCACTCTCTCATCTCAGCTGAACCTGTGATCCTCTCCCACGCACTGCTTTAGTTCATTTCCGACTTGTGAACTGTTTTTCAGAACAGAGCCCTGTGGTAAACTGGGGTCTTCCTGTGGTGACTCATTTTAAACTATCTGCTCATACTTGAAGCGTGATTTAAATCAAGGCTGACACTGTGTGTCGTTTCGTTGAGAAGTGTTTGGATATTACGAGACAAACAGTATTTTAACTGTTTAAAGATGAATTTTGTTTAAATTGCTTATTGTAGTTGTGTGATATTAAATCTAAAACAATTATTAAAAATTTGACACAATATTTATATTGAATTTACGGATTTGTTTTGAATTTACGGATTTAATAAATATTATTAAAAGTGATATGTTGCTAATCATTGAAGTTCTCTGATTAACAACCATAGTGTCTGTTTCCACGCTGTTTCTCTAAAGCCTAAAGTATAATATGTGACGCAAAAAGCTGGAGTAACTCAGTGGGTCAGCAGAGATGCCAAGTGTCCCGGATTCGCCGTATTTTGTCCCGGCGAAATAACCTTTTTACGGTGTTCCGGCAGCCAAACATGCTGTTACGGAACACCGCCGCGCCGGTGTTCCTCCCGTGGTGAACGCCGGCGCCATGTGCCCCGGTTTGCCCGCCCGGCAGCTCGCAGCCACGCCCGGCCCAGAGCCGGGCGGCGCCGGCCCGCGCGATCAGCGGCACTTTCTTGCCGCCAGCCGGCCGCTCGCGGCAGCCCCATCACCGGGCCTCCCCCCCACCCCCACCCCCACCCAGTGCGCAGGCGCAGACCCGCCGGCAACCTTGCCAAGTGCGCATGTGCCGCACCCGCCCGCCGGCAGCCCGCTGATCTGCCGCAGTGCGCAGGCGCAGACCCGCCGGCAACAACTCCAAGTGAGTATGTTACGGAGAGAAATGCATTTAACCCCATTTGTTACGGACAAATGGGTTGAATGTTACTGTGGAACTAAATTTAGGGTTGGCATCTATGGGTCAGACAGCATCGCTTGAGAAAAAGAATAGGTTACATTTCGGGTTGAGAAGGGTCTTGACCTGAAATGTCACCTATTCCTTTTCTCCAGAGATGCTGCCTAACCCGCTGAGTTACTTTGGCGTTTTGTGTCCATCTTCGTTTTAAACCAGCATCTACAGTTCCTTCCTACACGTATAATATGTGATGCTTTGGAAATCGCGATCAATGATGTCTTATCTCCCTGCAGGCCAAGAAGCAAAATGCAACATGGGTTTAATGTGCATTTTCCAGCATTTGAAAAGTGGCCCATCAATTCCCCAAGGAAAAATCAATTTGGGGCTGAGAATTGTCTTGAAATGGAATTCACTGCCAACAGGTGTGGAGGAAGTAGGGCAAATGCGTAAGAAGAAATTGGGTAGAAACCCGAGAGAAAATAAGCTGCGGGGCTCTGGAGAAATTCAGAGATTGGGTCGAATAGCATAGCATGGAAGAGGTAAGGTGGATGCACATAGTCTTTTCCCCAGGGTCAGGGCATAATTTTAAGTTGAGAAGGGAAAGATTTCATAAGAACTTCAGGGGCAATGTTTTCACGCACACACAGTGGTGGGTTTATGAAACGAGCTGCTGAAAGCAGTTTAAGAGAACTGCAGATACTGGAAAAATTGAAGGTTTACAAAAAGCTGGAGAAACTCAGCGGGTGAGGCAGCATCTGTGGAGCGAAGGAATGGGTGACGTTTTGGGTCGAGACCCTTATTCAGACTGAATCGATGGCATTTGAGAGTCATTTGGTCATAGACATGGACAGGGAAGGGGATATGGGTCAAATACAGGCCAATGGGACTATGATAAATAGACAGTATGGATGAGCTGGGCTGAAGGGCTTATTTGTGTACTTCATAACTGATGACAATGGTATTGAGGTCCAAACACAGAATTAATTATTCAAGAGTCAAGAGTGTTTTATTGTCCTGTGTCCGAGATAGAACAATGAAATTCTTATTCATGTAGAAACAAGAAACTGCAGATGCTGGTTTACAAGAAAAATAACCAATGTGCTGGAGCAACTTAGAGGATCAAGCAGCATCCCTGGAAAACATTGATAGATGATGTTTCAGACCCAAAACGTCATCTATCCATGTGCTCCAGGGATGCTGCATGACCCAATTACTTATTCTCTGCAACTACTCCAAAGACGTATTTAATTGGCTTGGTGTATGTGTAAATTGTCCCTAATGTGTGTAGGATAGTGTTAATGTGCGGGGATCGCTGGTCGGCACGGACCCGGTGGGCCGAAGGGCCTGTTTCCGCGCTGTATCTCTAAACTAAATGATTGTTTAGGTCCTTTGAGGACCTCCTGTGGACAAGTGCTAAATTGCAGGCTGACAATGATTCTCCAGTGGAATAATCCCATCAATAATCTTTGAAAATAAATCATCATTATCTTCTCTTTCTCCTTCAGACTAAGATGGAACTAATTACATTAGGGGTGGCAGGGAAATTAGAATTATATTTTGTGTCTGTATTATCGAAGACTTTCCTGGAAGTAGAGGAGAAATTGTGAGCAGTTTTGGGCCCCATATCTGAGGAAGGATGTGCTGACGTTGGAGAGGGTCCAGAGGAGGTTTACACGAATGATCCCAGGAATGATTGGGTCACACAGACACACACATAGAAACACGATTTAGCATTTGACGGCAGTGAGCCTGTACTCACTGGAGTTTAGAAGAGTGTGGGGGGGTGGGACCTCATTGAAACTTACCGAATAGTGAAAGGCCTGGATGGAGTGAATGTGGAGAGGATGTTTCCACTAGTGGGTGAGTCTAGGACCAGAGGCCATAGCCTCTGTATAAAAGGAGATGAGGAGGGATTTCGTCAGTCAGACAGTGGTGAATCTGTAGAATTCATTGCCAGAAGCCTGGAGGCCAAGTCAATGGATATTTTTTAAGGTGGAGATTGACAGATTCTTGATTAGTTCAGGGGTCATGGGGAGAAGGCAGGAGACTGGGGTTGAGAGGGAGAGATAGATCAGCCATGATTGAATAGCGGTGTAGACTAGATGGGCCGAATGGCCTAATTCTGCTCCTATCACTTATGAACAGAGGTGGCCGGGCGAGGAGAGGGATGTCGGGTTGTGGACAATGCAACAGCCTGGGGCTTACCTGGATCAGGGAAGCTGCAGTGCTTCTAACATGTAGACCGGATTTTGGACTTTTTTCCATTTTCTTTGTAAACCGTGCCCAAAATATGGTGACTGTGCATTTGTCGGTCCGAAGGAATAGGCTTAGAATTCGGCCATTCGGCCCATCAAGTCTACTCCGTCATTCGATCATGGCTGATCTACCTCCAGTCTCCCGCCTTCTCCCTATAACCCTTGACACCCATACTAATCAAGAATCTATCTCAAAATAATCTGAGGAGGTTGTGCAAAAATGATTTCACCGTGTAGTGTATACGTGACAATGAAGGGGTGGGAGATTGCAACCTTCACGTGGTCCGCCCTGTGTCGACTCGACGTGCACAAACGGAAGATCAAATGGAACAAGTTGTCCAACAACTTTAAGGCTGTGCACGCCACATGCAAGAAGAAGAAGTGACAATAAAGAACACTTGAACCTACAATCAAACCATATGTGAGAATAATAGCCAGCGTACAAGGAGAAAGGAATCAGTGCAGAAGGGTCTCGATCCGAAAAGACCTATCCATGTTCTCCAGAGATGCTGCCTGACTCACTGAGTTACTCCATCGTTTAGTGTCTTTTTTCGTAAACCTGCATCTGCAGTTCCTTGCGTCTGCAGAATATGGGCCTGCTGAAAGAGAGCAAGGTTTCAATAGACAATAGGTGCAGGAGGCGCATGTGGCAAGGAATAAAATCCATTGCCGATTACCATAAAGTCAACACCCCCCCCCCCCCCCCAGACAATGCCTCCCTTCCTGACGAGCTAAACCATTTCAATGCTCGCTTTGACCGGGACAACAAAACTCCAGCCATCAAAGTTGCTCCACCCCCGCATGAACAACCCCTCAGTCTCTCCACCTCTGCTGTACAAGATGCACTGAGCAAGGTGAATGAGCACAAAGCTGCCGGCCCCGATGGCACCCCCGGGCGGTGCTCAGGGCATGTGCTGGACAACTATCCCTGGTCCTCACTGACATTTTCAATCTGTCACTGGCCCAGGGTGTCGTCCCCACTTGCCTCAAGACATCTACCATTGTGCCAGTGCCCAAACAATCAGCGACAGGGAATCTCAACGATTTCCGGCCATTGGCACTCACCCTGTCATAGCCAAGTGCTTCAAGCGGTTGATCTTGGCTCACCTCAAAGCCAGCCTCCCCCCCACACTGGACCCCCATCAGTTTGCCTACCGGACCAATAGGTCTACAGAGGACGCCATATCGGCGGCCCTACACTCTGCCCTGACCCACCTGGACAGCAATAACACCTACATCAGGCTGTTGTTCATTGACTTCAGCTCCGCCTTTAACACTGTCATACCCGCTAGCTTGATCACCAAACTCAGCGGTCTTGGCATCTCCACTTCCCTCTGCAACTGGATACTGGACTTCCTCACTAACAGACCACAGTCCGTTAGGATCAACAACCTCACCGCCTCCACTATAACACTGAACACTGCGTGCCACAGGGCTGTGTGTTCAGTCCTCTCCTCTACTCTCTCTTCACCCATGACTGCATCCCTAAGCATGGCTCCAACGCCATCATAAAATTTGCCGACGACACCACGGTGGTAGGACTGATCAGCGACAATGACGAGTCAGCCTACAGGGAGGAGGTCCAGCACCTGACAACCTGGTGTGCCGATAATAACCTCGTCCTCAACTCCCAGAAGACGAAAGAAATCATTGTCGACTTCAGGAAGAACAGAGGGGGCAGACACACCCCCATCCATATAAACGGGACTGAGGTGGAGCGGGTCTCCAACTACAAATTCCTCGGGGTACACATCTCGGAGGATCTGTCCTGGTCCCTCAACACCTCCAAGCTGATCATTACTTCCTGAGGAGGCTCAAAAAAGCCCACCTGTCCCCCCTGATCCTGATCAACTTCTACCGATGCACCATTGAAAGCATCCTGACCACCTGCTTTACGGTATGGTACAGCAGTTGCACCGTAGCAGACAGGAAGGCACTACAACGGGTGGTGAAAACCGCCCAGCACATCATCGGTGCCCCGCTCCCTGCCATGGATGCCCTCCACCGAAAACGGTGTCTGAGACGGGCTGGGAAGATCATCAAGGACCCCTCCCACCCTAACCATGGACTGTTTGCCCTCCTACCATCGGGGAGGCGGTACAGGAGCCTCAGGTCCCGCACCAGCAGGATGAGGAGTAGCTTCTACAATAACACCATCGCACTGCTGAACTCGGAGTCCCGCCGATAGATTTCCACACCTGTATTTATTTATCTGTATTTACCTATATATTGCTATCACTTCGTACTGTCACTAAACTGCATTTCGTTGTACCCATACTTGTATCTGTGCAATGACATTAAAGTTGAATTGAATTGAATTGAATTGAGTAGACCATTCGGCCCTTTGAGCCAGCACCACCATTCAATGTGATCATGGCTGATCATCCCCAATCAGTGCCCCGTTCCTGCCTTCTCCCCGTATCCCCTGACTCCGCTATCTTTAAGTGCCCTATCTAGTTCTCTATTTAAAGTATCCAGGGAACCGGCTTCTACCGCCCTCTGAGGCAGAGAATTCCACAGACTCACAATTATCTGAGAAAAAGTGTTTCCTCGTCTCAATTCTATTCTTAAACTGTGGCCCCTGGTTCTGGACTCCCTCAACATCGGGAACATGTTTCCTGCCTCCAGCGTTCCCAAACCCTTAATAATCTTATATGTTTCAATAAAATCCCCTCTCATCCTTCTAAACTCCAGAGTAAACTCCATTCTCTCAGCATATGACAGTCCCGCCATCCTGGGAATTAACCTGGTGAACCTACGCTGCACTCCCTCAAGAGCAAGAATGTCCTTCCTCAAATTAGGCGACCAAAACTACACACAATACTCCAGGTGTGGTCTCCCTGGGGCCCTATACAACTGCAGAAGGACCCCTATGCTCCTATACTCGACGACTCTTGTTATAAAGGGCAACATGCCATTCGCTTTGTGTTTCAGTCATATTTCCACCCCTGCACTGTTGAGCTACAAAGATAAACAAAGTGCATCATCCACAACAAGGTAGGTTGGGAGACTGGGTTAAATGATCAACCTTGATCATATTGAATGTCAGAGTAAGTGTGAGGGACGAACGATCTACCTTGCCCCTATATTCAAATTTTAAACAAATATCCTTGACAACAGGGACACTGAGTACGCGCCGACCAGCGATCCCCGCACACTAGCCTGCACACTAGGGATAGTTTACCTGCACACTAGGCCAATTAGTCTACAAACCTGTACGTCTTTGGAGTGTGGGAGGAAACCGGTGATCCAGGAGAAAACCCATGCAGGTCACGGGGAGAACGTACAGTGCATTGAGAAAGTATTCTGACCCCTTCACTTTTTCCACATTTTGTTACGTTACAGCCTTAAGGGGCTGTCCCACTGCGGCAACCTAATCTGCGAGTTCAGAAGCGTTTGCCCTCGACTCGTACTCGCAGCATGGTCGACACGAGGTCCTCGGAGGTCTTTGTAACTCTCCTTCATGCTCGAGAGTAGTCTCCGCGTACTCATGGCCTCAGCTAGGTCGCGGCGTATTTTCCAACATGCTGAAAAATGCCCGTGAGTAAAAAAAGGTTGCCATGGAAAAAAATATTTTTTTTTTTTACTTGTAGGTTTAGTCAAAGTAGGTTGTGGTAGGTCGGCATGTTAGTCGTAGGTAATCGAGGGTAGTCGAAGGTAGTCTTCAACATAGTCGAAGGGAGGTCATCTTCACTCTCCACTATTCAGTGGACAATTTTCCCGAAGCTAGTCTTAGAAACATAGAAATTAGGTGCAGGAGCAGGCCATTCGGCCCTTCGAGCCTGCACCGCCATTCAATATGATCATGGCTGATCATCCAACTCAGTATCCTGTACCTGCCTTCTCTCCATACCCCCTGATCCCTTCAGCCACAAGGGCCACATCCAACTCCCTCTTAAATATGGCCACCGAACTGGCCTCAACTACCTTCTGTGGCAGAGAATTCCACAGATTCACCACTCTCTGTGTGAAAAACGATTTTCTCATCTCTGTCCTAAAAGACTTCCCCCTTATCCTTATAGAAACATCTTATCCTTATAGAAACATAGTCTTCAACATATGACTCTTCAAGAGTCATCAAGAGTCTTCAATGACTCTTCAACATAGTCGAAGGAGGTCTTCAACATGATACTTTTTCAAACTCTCCTAAACTCGCCAATTAGGTCGCCACAGTGGGACAGGCCCTTTATTCTAAAATGGATTAAATTTTTTTTTTTTTAAATAATCAATCTAAACACAATACCCCATAATAAAAAAGCGAAAACTGGTGTTTAGAAATTTGTGCAAACTTTGAGAGATGGCGTAGTCTGCCACTCACTATGGCTGGGAGAGTGCAGTCAGTGAAGATGACTGTACTTCCCAGATTTCTGTACTTGTTCCAATGTTTGCCGGTTTTCCTACCCAAGTCATTTTTTAACTCAGTTAACCAATCTATAACCTCCTTTAATATGGGGTAACAAGGTTCCAAGGGCCAATAAGTGTACTCTCCAAAGAGATCGTGAAGTAGGTGGACTGGGCCTTCCTAGCGTTATTAATTATTACTGGGCATCCAATATCCAAAAGATATTACTCTGGCTCCACCGACCAGATACAGACTGGTGTCTGCTTGAATCACAATCCTGTTACTCCTCGTCTCTCCCCAGCTTTAGTATATTTCCACCCTGCCATTTGAAACACTCTAGAATTACATCCAACCCCTGTCGTACTCTCAACCATCAACATTTTTAACCAATTTCATTGCCATTATAAGCTTACGTCAGCATCAGTTCTGGGTCCCATTCACAGTAACCATTTATTCCCCCCCCTCTACACTTGACTCAACCTTTCGACAGTGGGGTTTGAATGGTCTTATGTCCATTAAGGATTTATACACTAACAACATATTTGATAGTTTTTGACTACCTACACAAAAAACATGGCCTCCCACATAATCAATTCTTTAAATATCTTTCAGGTTCGCCACTTTGGCATGAAACAATTTCCTTCTTTTCCTGATCTCCCTCCTGTCACAGTGTTGGATAAACTCACTCTTTTACCTTTGCAAATAAAGGACTGATCTCTGCAGTATATTCTCGATTGATGCATTTAGGAGATCAAAACCTGAACAAAGTTAAAGCTAGGTGGGAGGATGACCTTGGTATGAATCTGTCTGAGGAATGCTGGACAGAAGCGCTGAAAAAAGTCCACTCCTCGTCATCATGTGCTAGATTGGGGCTCATACAATTTAAAGTTTTACACAGGGTTAATTTAAGCAAAGCCAGGCTTGCTAACATATATCCAGGGAGGGACGCTGGCTGTGACAGGTGCTCGTTCTCTCCAGCCAATCTAGCTCATGCATTCTGGTCTTGCCCCATACTTGTTAACTACTGGGCAGTGGTTTTTAAAAACATCAGTGAACTCCTTGGGATGATAGTGAGACCTTGCCCGCTTGTAGCTGTATTTGGTGTAGCAGATAAAACCTTGGGTTTAAATACAACCCAGTCTGATATCATTACATTTACATCACTTTTGGCCCGTAGGAGAATCTTGCTGGTCTGGAAATCTAACGCTCCTCCATCTGCCGCTGCTTGGCTGGAAGACGTCATGTTTTTTTTAAGGTTTGAAAAGATTAATTCACATTGAGGGGGGTCTGTTAAAAAGTTTTATTTGAAATGGGAACCCTTTTTATCACACTTTGAGGGTCTAAAGGAACTACCTGTTGACTGAGGGCACTTGACATTAAGTGGGGATCTGCCTTTATTCTGTTTTGTTACTTTATTATTGTTAAAAAAGTGCATTTGATTTTGTGATATATTTGGATTGTGAAAAAATAAGCTGCCAAGGGGCGTTTAGGGAGGGTGGGTTAGGGTTATTTTGTTTATATTATTATTTATAAAAAACAAAATGGAGGAAAATGTAATGCCATACATCAGATGTACTGTGAATTTTTATTTTATTTTTTTCCCTCCAATAAAAAAAACTATTAATTATAAAAGTAATTAAAAAGAAATAACTGAAGTATCACATTGACATAAGTATTCAGACCCTTTACTCAGTACTTTGTTGAGGCACCTTTGGCAGCGATTACAGCCTCCAGTCTTCTTGGGTATGACGCTACAAGCTTGGCACACCTGTATTTGGGTAATTTCTCCCATTCTTCTCTGCAGATCCTCTCAAGCTCTGTCTGGTTGGATGGGGAGCGTCAATGCGCAACTATTCAGGTCCCTCCAGAGGTGTTCGATCGGGTTCAAGTCCGGGTTCTGGCTGGGCCACTCAAGGACATTCACAGACTTGTCACGAAGCCACTCCTGCGTTATTTTGGCTGTGCGTTTAGGGTCGTTGTCCTGTTGGAAGGTGAACCTCCACCCAGACTGAGGTCCAGAACATTCTGGAGCAGGTTTATCATCAAGGATCTCTCTGTACTTTGCTCTGTTCATCTTTCCCTCGATCCTGACCAGTCTCCCAGTTCCTGCCGCTGAAAAACATCCCCACAGCATGATGCTGCCACCACCATGCTTCACCGTAGGTATGGTATTGACCAGGGGATTAACGGTGCCTGGTTTCTTCCAGATGTGACGCTTGGCATGCAGGCCAAAGAGTTCAATCTTGGTTTTGTCAGAACAGAGAATTTTGTTTCTCATGGTCCGAGAGTCCTTTAGGTGCCTTTTGGCAAATTCCAAGCGGGCTGTCATGTGCCTTTTACTGAGGTGTGGCTTCCATCTGGCCACTCTACCATAAAGGCCTGATTGGTGGAGTGCTGCAGATATAGTTGTCCATCTGGAAGGTTCTCCCATCTCCACAGAGGAACTCTGGAGCTCTTCCAGAGTGACCATCGGGTTCTTGGTCACCTCCCTGACCAAGACCCTTGCTCAGTTTGGCCAGGCGGCCAGCTTTAGGAAGAGTCCTGGTGGTTCCAAAGTTCTTCCATTTAAGAATGATGGAGGCCATTATGATTTTTGGGACCTGCAATGCTGCAGAAATTGTTTTATACCCTTCCCCAGATCTGTGTCTCAACACAACCCTGTCTCGGAGGTCTACGGACAATTCCTTCATCTTCATGCAGAGATGCTTGGTTTTTGCTCTGACAACTGTGGGACCTTATATAGACGGGCGTGTGCCTTTCCAAATCATGTCCAATCAAGTTAATTTACCACTGGTGGACTCCAATCAAGTTGTTGAAACATCTCAAGGATAATCAATGTGGTGGGAGATTGCAACCTTCACGTGGTCCGCCCTGTTTCGACTAATGCAATCAACTCAAACGGAAGATCAAATAGAACAAGTTGTCGAACAACTTCAGGATGTGCACGCCACACGGAAGAAGAAGAAGAAAGATAATCAATGGAAACAGGATGAACCTAAGCTCAATTTTGAGTGTCATAGCAAAGGGTCTAAATACTTATGTAAATGTGATATTTCAGTTATTTATTTTAAAGTACTTTGCAAAAATTTCTCAACACCTGTTTTCACTTCTTCATTCTGGGATATTGGGTGTAGATTGATGATAAAAAAAAAATAATTTAATCCATTTTAAAATAAGGCTGTAACGTAGCAAAAATGTGGAAAATGTGGAGGGGTCTGAATACTTTCTGAATCCACTGTATGAACTCCATACAGGCTGCACCCGTATTCAGGATTGAACCTGGCGCTGCTCTACAGCTGCCCCCACTGTGCCGCCCTTAACAAAAAATAGGTAATGACTAATAAATATCACTTTTATAGATATACAGTTTGTCTATTAATTAAATATTCATGTTCGTACTAGCTATACATTTATACCTGGGTTTGCTGTGTCATTCAGCAGTCAGGACAAAGATGCCGGATGTGTGTGTAGACTTGATCTCCCAGCTGCATGCCAATTTATTTGAAGTTTTACAGCCTTGTCACATATATAAGAGTTGTGATGTTGTAGTGGATTGAGACTAATCAGTTGCAAAAATAAATCACTGCTCATTGATGGCAATTATCTTATGGACTCGTATGACAATTTCATTAATTATCTGCTACCTCCTATGATAAATGAGTGGTCCAAATTTCCTCCCCTTCTTGCTTTGCTCTCCGCGCTCGCCTGTGTCCTTCAACCTCTTCCATTTGCCAGTCTATCGCTCTGCAAATCTTTTTGTCCTCACGTTATTCTCTGCAATTTTTTTTCTCTTTTTACGATTGGTATTTTACGCAGACAGAAAGAAGCGGCCCTGAGATGGAGCAGATTGTGACAGGGCCCCGTGCTTTAACACCAGGTTTATGGTGTTGTTGTCGTGTGTTGGGAACGGACGCAGTGCCATGTTCCCATTTGTTTCTTGGCAAATGGAGGACAGAGAGGGTCAGTATAATGAGATCAGCTCAGCGGAAATAAATCTGCTCCTACGATTTTTTTTTTTTTGATTTTTTGTTCGGGGGGTGCGATGTAATTTGTGAGGGTTGCAGTATAAAGAAAGTGATTATAATGAGGTCTGACTGTATATCAAAGAGTCCTATATCAAAAGTTTCACATCAATATGGAGGTGTGTGGAGCAGCTGCTGTTTTCTTCTTGTTATTCTCTATTAGGAGTAAACATCAATCAAAAGGAATTTGGGACCAAGCACCTCGAAAAAAACGATCTTTTTCAAAGGAGCTAACCCCTTGCTGATTTAATAGTTTTAAACTTGTGCTGGGTATATATGCATCTTGATGTCTGGAAAAAACACCATTTACTTTAACCCATTATAGTTCGATATGATTTATCTTTGCATTAGTAAAAAAAGGGCGATATTGGATGTAGAAGTGCGTAATTACATCCCTGTACCATTTTATCGCGTTATGTTGAGCTATATTAACATTTATGTCATTCTTCCCTGTGGAAAACGAGTAAACGCATTTTAAAGTTTTAAAAAAAACCAGTGCTCGATTTTTCGTAGAGCCGTTTCCAATTCTATTTTCCGATACGTCTTATAAACCATTATTGGGCCAAGATTTGAGGGTATTTTTTTAATTCCTTTTTAACACTTTTGCATCACGGTGAACAATGCCAACCAGTGTTTGGGAAGTCAATCAATACGACAATTAAGGAGCCATGTCTTTTAAGAGTTTCGGAGCAAGGTATTTTTCCCATCGACTATTCAGCAGTGCAGCCTGGCATTAATTAAACAAACTGTTGGCTGGCCTCATTAAGAAGACCAGAGCTTGATAAAAGTAGAGCAAGGTCTTTTCAGGAAAGAGACACAAAATCCTGACAATGAAGGGGGGGGGGTGCATTCTGATGATGCATGAGGCCTGCTGGTGCTTCAGAAAGGCCTCTGAAACAGGGAAATTAGGGTCACGGTCGCTACTTGGTGAAATACCTCCTCATTCACTTAATCCTCTTGTCCATGCTTATCCCGAGAATGGCGATGATAAGTACGAAAAATAAAAGGGTAGCTCGAGACAAAGTCATGCAAATCCAAATTCTTAGAAATCTATTTTGGAAGCTTTAAGGAAGAAAACCATTTGAAGTTGCTACGTCTCATGAGAATCAGAAACAAAACAAGAAACCATTCCCTCAAGAGCCATCAACCAGCTCATTGTAGACCCTCGGACTATCCTTTAATTGGACTTTATCTACACTGTACATTATTTCGCATTACCCTGTATCTGTACACTGGCCGACTCGATTAAACCCCATCACCTTAAACCTATTATCCTTTAGTTCTCGATTCTTCTACTCTGACCAAGAGACTCTCTGCATCTACCCGACCTATTTCCTCTCGTGATTTTGTACACCTCTATAAGAACACCCCGCATCCTCCTGCGCTCCAAGGAATAGTGTCCCTAGCCTGCTCAACCTCTCCCTATAACTCAGACCCTCTAGTCCTGGCCACATCTGGTAAATGTTCTCTGCACCCTTTCCAACTTGACACACCTTTCCTATATATGGGAGAGGAAACATTTAATTGGAACCTGAATAGGCATCTTTTTTCACAAAGAGTGGTGGGTGTAATGGAATGAGGCAACCAGAGGAGGTAGTTGAGGTAGGTTCTATAATAACATTTAAAAGGCATTTGGACAGGCACAGTGGCGCTGCGGTAGAGTTGCTGCCTCACAGAGCCGGAGACCAGGGCTCGATCCCGACCACGGGTGCTGTCTGTACGGAGTTTGTACGTTCTCCCCGTGACCGCGTGGGTTTTCTCCGAGATCTTTGGTTTCCTCCCACACTCCAAAGAAGGATTGTAGGTAAATTGGCATGGTATATGTATAAATTGTTTCTAGTGCGTGTAGGATAGTGTTAATGTGCGGGGATCGGTGCGGACTCGATGGGCCGAAGGGCCTGTTTCCGTGCAGTTTTCTCTAAACTTAACTGAAGCTAAAGGTACATGGATAGGAAAGGTTATAGGGATATGGACCAAACGTGGACAGCGTGGGACTAGTGTAGGTGGGGCATCTTGCTGACATGGGTAAAGTTGGGCCGAAGGGTATATGACTCTAAGACTCTATACAAGTAATGTATTAGTAATTTCTCCCTCAATAATTACTTGTGTATTAACAATTGCGTTAAAACGTCTGCCATTTTTTAGAGTACAGTTTGTTTTCGCAATGTGACGTCTAGTGGATGAGGATTGAATTACATGACTGTTCGTAGAGTCATAGAGTGATACAGTGTGGAAACAGGCCCTTCGGCCCAACCTGCCTGCACCGGCCAGTGTCATGTCCCAGCCCACACCAGTCCCACCTTCCTGCGTTTGGTCCACATCCCTCCAAACCTGTCCCAACTGTTTCATAAATGTTGGGATAGTGCCAGGCTCAACTACCTCACCTGGCAGCTTGTTCCATACATACACCCACCACCCTCTGTGTGGAAAAAGTGACCCCTCAGATTCCTATTAAATCTTTTACCTTCACATTGAACCTATGTCTTCTGGTCCTCAATTCCTTACTCTGGGCAAGACACTGAGCGCAATCCACCCAATCTATTTCTAAATTCTTAGTTCAAGTAACATGTTTAAAGTTTTGATTATTTATTTTGGTTTTCATCAAGTATTTAATGGACAATTGCAGCATGGTTGATCCCTTTATTCACCCAAT
Source organism: Okamejei kenojei (assembly GCA_035221665.1). Lineage (NCBI taxonomy): Eukaryota > Metazoa > Chordata > Chondrichthyes > Rajiformes > Rajidae > Okamejei > Okamejei kenojei. The sequence continues at coordinate 7,376,275 of CM069148.1, read as the reverse complement.
GAAACACTCATATATAAAGTTAATAATTTTAAGCAAAAATCCGAACAAATCAGTAATATGTACATCAGGAAACAAATGTATTATTGTGCATAAAAGTGTGTCAGATAGAACTAGTGCACGGGTGATCACTGCTGGGCCCGGACACGGTAGGCCGAAGGGCCTGTTTCCATTCCAAACTAAACTAATAAACCTATAACGAATGTAGTATTTTGTAAAGAAAAATGTTTTTAAAAACATTTCCTGGGGAGACACAAATGCTGGAGTAACTCAGCGGGACAGGCAGCATCTCTGGAGAGAGGAATGCGTGACGTTTCGAGTCGAGACCCTTCTTCAGATTGAAACATCACCCCTTCCTTCTCTCCAGAGATGCTGCTCGACCTGCTGAGTTACTCCAGCATTTTGATTCCATCTCCGATTTAGAACCAGCATCTGCAGTTCTTTCCTGCACATTAAAACGTTTCCTCCTCTTTTGAGGTTCTTGTAGTCAACTCTGCTCTATCTAGAATAACTTGGTCAATTTTGACAGTGCCGGATAATATCAACTACCTATTCTTCAAACTTGTCACCATCTCCATTCTCTCACTTCCTCCTTTCCAAGCATTCACAAACCTGGATTGGCGCAAAATGTAGCTCTTTCAAACTGCAGTATCCATTAAGATTCAGGTGTAGGGCTTTATTAATGCCACGTGTACGAGGTACTGTGGAAAGCTTTGTATAGCATGCTATCCATTCACATCAGATAATTCTACGCGTAAATCCAATCACATCAATCTGAAGTACAATAGATAGAGCAAAGGGGAGACACAGAGCGCAGAATGCAGTTCTCAGCATTGTAGCGCACCAGGTTCCCAGAGACAAATTCCAATGTCGCAGTGGGGTAGAGGTGAATCGAACAGTACCCTAGCTTATGGAAGGGCCTGAATGTACAAACTCCGTACAGACAGCCACCGTAGCCAGGACCAAACCCAGATCTCTGGCGCTGCATGGCAGCAACTCTACCCGCTGCGCCACCTTGCCGCATGTTTTCTTTTTACTCAGTGTGCAGCTCTCGGGCAACTCACTGGGTGGCAATGCAGAATCAATTTGAAGGTGGACACAAAAAGCCGGAGTAACTCAGCGGGTCAGGCAGCATCTGTGGAGAGAAGAATGGTTGATGTTTCGGTCGAGACCCTTCTTCAGACTGAGTTCTCAGTGAAAGGGATCTCCTAATCAGATTAGGAAATGGAGCCACAGAAGGCCGTCGGGGCTGGCTGAAAGAGAGGAAGGTACCAGTCACAATTCCACCTAGGGTTGGCAACGGTCCCGTGTTTAGCTGGGACCTCCCGTATATTGGTTTGGGATAAATTGGTTTGTCCCGTATGGACTGCCGTTATCCAGTATTTGACTGGTCGGGGGATTGTCGGGTCGGAGCCCCGCGTCCTACCCCGCCTCACCCGTCCCCCGAAGTAGTGCAGCCCATGGGAGTGCAGCAGCAGCAGCGCCTCGCCCGTGGCCCCGTCGGTCGGCAGCCGGTCAGTTGTCCAACCTTCAGAAACCTTCGCTTACCGCCAACACCACCACCCTCTCCTTCTCATGGCCGATCATCGTTCATGAGTTGGATGGGTACCGACCTCTGCTCGCCGACCCGGGCCAAATCTCAGCTGGCCCGCCGGCTGGGCTTTGAGTGCAGTCCAGCACTCGGCCAACTCATCATTCACCCAGCCAACGGGCCGAGAGTGTGACCTACAACTAACAACTGCCCACGTGGTTCGCGGTACCCACTTCTCACCCACGGTGGCACGGCGGTAGAGTTGCTGCCTCACAGCGCCAGAGACCCGAGTTGGATCCCGACTACGGGCGCTGTCTTTTACGGAGTTTGTATGTTCCCCCCCTTGGACTGAGTGGGTTTTTTCCGAGAGGCTTCCTCCCACACTCCAAAGACGTACAGGTTTGCAGCTTCATTGGCTTGTGTTTGTGTACTTGGCATAAGTTTAAATTATCCCTCGTGTGTGTAGGCTTGTGTTAATGTGCGGCGATCGCTGGTCGACGCAGACTCGGTGGGCCGAAGGGCCTGTTTCCCAACTATGTCTAAACTAAACTAAAATGAAAAAATACAACTCGTTAAGACCACAGGTTGAATCTCCTGACCTGAGCCAAACCCTGATCTCCCGATATATCCCGATGCGATAAACTAGTTTCCCCCAAAGCCATCTGAGCAACAGAGGTTGGACAGATCCAATATTCCCTCACACTCCCTCGACATAAAGTAGGCACAAAGCGCTGGAGTAACAAAGCAGCTCCAGAGTCAAGAGTGTTTTATTGTCATATGCCCCAAACAGAACAATTAAAGTCTGAAGAACGGTCTCGACCCGAAACGTTGCCTATTTGCTTCGCTCCCTAGATGCTGCCTCACCCGCTGAGTTTCTCCAGCATTTTTGCCTACCTTCGATTTTCCAGCATCTGCAGTTCCTTCTTAAACAAATTAAATTCTTACGGTGGACTAAAATGCTGGATCACAGGGTACTGACATCAGTATTGTATCCGTAAGTCTGAAATTATGTTGAAATGGTCACTTCTGCAGTATTGTATTGAATTGTGTCAGAGACACCTAAGACAGGTAAGAACGGACTGGTAGAAGGAGTGGAAAGTGAAAGGTAACAAGGCCTACTGCTCAGAGTACCAAATGTACTGTATGCAAATGCATTAGGCAGATGAATGTAAGTAAATTAAAGTGGCTCATGTTGGCGCAGCGGTAGAGCTGCTGTCTCACAGCGCCAGAGATTCGTGTTCTATCCTGACCACATGCGCTGTCTGTGAGGGGTTTGCATGTTCTCCCCGCGACCTCTGGGTTTTCTCTGCGAAAAATTCTCAGAAATGAGATTTTTCTCATCCCAAAGACATGCGATTTTGTGGGTTAATTGGCCCTCTGTAAATTGCTCCGTGCGTGTAGGGAGTGGATGAGAGAGAGTTTCAGGGCCTGTCGCACTTGGGCGTCATTTGCCCGTCAATTACGCGTCACGCCGCACGACGCGCGCTTCGTGACACGCACGTGATGTGCGCATGCGTGCATTACGCGCGCATGGTGAGGCGTGGTGGTGTAGGTAGTGATGCGCGGTCGCACACGGAACCCCAGGATTTTGGGACTCACAAAATCTTCGCGCGCCACCTGCGTGATGCGCAAATGACGCCCAAGTGGGACAGGCCCTTTAGTTTCCTTTAGTTTAGAGATACAGCATGGAAACAGGCCCTTGGACCCACCCAGTCCGCGCCGACCAACCATCACCACAAGTTCTGTCCTACCCAACAGGGACAAATTTACAGAAGCCAATTAACCTACAAACTAGTGGGCCAAAGTGGGCCATAGTGCCTATTACCATAAAATAGACACAAAAAGCTGGAGCAACTCAGCGGGACAGGCAGCATCTCTGAAGAGAAGGATTGGGTGACCTTTTGGGTCGAGACCCCCCATTACCATGCTGCATCTCAAACTAAATTAAACTCAACTAAACTGAAAGATTTAATTAGGGAAGAAAACTGAAAATATTTTGAACACAGAACAGTACAACGGAGGAACAGGCCCTTCTGGCCCACAACATCCGTGCTGAAACCAACTTTTATGAGCCTGTACATCATCTATTTCTCTCTATTCCCCGAATGTCTGTATGCCAATCCAAATGTCCTGGTCTTTGTTCTATGTTCCCGGAAGAACAAGATCTTTTTGCATTTTCAAAAGCAGAAAAATACAATTTGGTACTTCCGCGCATATGTAGAGTGTGAAAGTGATTGTTTCTTAATGCAGTTATGCAGAATGAGAAATAAAAAAACATGAAGCACTTCCTTCTTTGGAATGTCAGTGTGGCCAGTGTGTGGGAAAGTTTTGACTTGCTTCTCATGCTTTGCTGGACTGAACCCAGTGACTAGAAGGAAAGTGAAGCTGTTTTTTGGCGGTACATTTTTACAAAGAAAAAACTTGTTGTCCGATCCAACAAATGGTAAACGGCAGGCTCTGATTTGTCCTATTCCCACCTGATATTCAACAACAGGGGCGGCACGGCGGCACAGTTGCTGCCTTACAGCGCTTACTGCGCCAGAGACCCTGGCTACGGGTTTCTTGTCTGCACGGAGTTTGCACGTTCTTCCCGTGACCTGCGTGGGATTTCCCCGAGAACTTCAGTTTCCTCCCACACTCCGAAGGCGTACAGGTTTGTGGGTTACTTGGCTTGGGGTGTAAGTCTAAAAATTGTCCCTAGTGTAGGATGGTGCGTAGTGTGCGGGGATCGCTGGTCGGTGCGGACTTGGTGGGCCGTAGGGCCTGTTTCTGTGCTGTATCTCTAAACTGAACTAAACAGCTTATTTAAAAACAACTTGCTCTACATTCTTATTAACATAACAATAACATTCCCTAAGTTACTGGAAGAGCAGAACCCACCGGAATGAGTAATGAGCATGTGGATGGTCGCCAGTGTATGGGGTCATAGCATGTAATCTTGATCGTAATATTTATTTAATCAAAAACACTGGGGTTTCACTTTGACAATTGAAAAGCTGAACATATTAAGTCATATAACCAATGTGAATTCAGTTCCTCAAAAGACATTGAAAAGTATAGTTTTGTTTCTTTAGTTTAGTTTATTATCAGGTGCATCGAGGTACGGTGAAAAGCTTTTGTTGCGTGCTATCCAGTCAGTGGAAAGACAATACATGATTACAATCGAGTCATTTACAGTGTACAGATACATGATAAGGGAATAACATTTGGTGCAAGGTAATGCCAGCAAAGTCCGATCAAGGTTTGTCCGAGGGGCACCAATGAGGTAGATAGTAGTTCAAGACTGCTCTCTAGATGTGGTAGGATGGTTCAGTTGCCTGATAACAGCTGGGAAGAAACTGTCCCTGGATCTGGGGAGGTACCTCTTCTGTACCTCTTGCTGAGGCAGCGTGAGGTATAAATGGAGTCAATGGAAGGGAGCTTGGTTTGTGTGATGGTCTGGGCTGCGTCCACAATTCACTGCAATTTCTTGCAGTCTTGGATGGAGCTGTTCCCAAACCATGCTGCGATACATCCCGATAAAAACACCATAAACTGCGCAGTCTCTGGCGCTGTAAGGCAGCACCTTTACCGCTGCGCCACTGTGCCCCCCAAACCTAAGCCTTATAACCAAGGTGAGTTCAGTCCCTCAAAAGACCTTGAAAAGCACCATAAACAGTGTTATCACACAAAGGATAAACTCATTCATATCATATTCCTGCCTCCACTATTTTGACAGAGCCAACTGCTAACCATTTAACATAAACTGGATGAAACACTCATCAAAGTAGAAGTGAGAACGACTTGATAAAGGCAAGTCAGGTATCTGCAAGCCAGCATTGTTGCCAATCATTTCACTTTGATAAGATCTGAATCGTTTCTCAACTTACTTGGTGTAGTAAAGTCTATCATTCAGCGTGACTTCAGCAGGCTAAAGACATTTTCAAGATGACACGAAGTCCTGGAGTGAGTAACTCAGCGGGTCAAGCAGCATCTCTGGAGAACATGGATAGGTGACTTTTCGCATCGGGACTCTTCTTCAGATGCAGATCTATAGGACTTTGGATAGGCTGCATTTGGGGTATTGCGTGCAGTCCTGGTCGCCCCTTTACAGGAAAGATGCGGAGGCTTTGGTGAGGGTGCAGTTTACCGGAATATTGCCTGGATTAGAGGGATCAGCTACAGGGAATGGGGTCGATAGACATGGATTGTTTTCTCTGGAACGTCAGAGGTTGCGGGATGACTTGATAGAAGAATATATCTTTCAGCGTGACTTCAGCAAGCTAAAGACATTTTCAAGGTGACACAATGTCCTGGAGTAACTCAGCGGGTCAAGCAGCATCTCTGGAGAACACAAAATGTATAGGAAGTAACTGCAGATGCTGGTTTATCCAGGAGATGCTGGTGTAACTCAGCTGGTCTGGCAGCATCTCTGGCAAAAAGGAATATGTGACATTGTGGGTTGGAACCCTTCTTCCCATATTCTTGCCATAGAGGGAGTACAGAGAAGGTTCACCAGACTGATTCCTGGGATGGCACGACTTCCATATGAAGAAAGACTGGATAGACTCGGCTTGTACTCGCTGGAATTTAGAAGATTGAGGGGTGATCTCATAGAGACTTACAAAATTCTTAAGGGGTTGGACAGGCTAGATGCAGGAAGATTGTTCCCGATGTTGGGGAAGTCCAGGACAAAGGGTCACAGTTTAAGGATAAGGGAGAAGTCTTTTAGGACCGAGATGAGAAAATCGTTTTTCACACAGAGAGTGGTGAATCTGTGGAATTCTCTGCCACAGAAGGTAATTGTGGCCAGTTCGTTGGCCATATTTAAGAGGGAGTTGGATGTGGCCCTTGTGGCTGAAGGGATCAGGGGGTATGGAGAGAAGGCAGGTACAGGATACTGAGTTGGATGATCAGCCATGATCATATTGAATGGCGGTGCAGGCTCGAAGGGCCGAATGGCCTACTCCTGCACCTAATTTCTATGTTTCTATGTTTCTATGTTTCTTCAACCTGAGCGAAGCCAGAGCTTTATGTCTTTTTTTTGTCAAATCAGCATCTGCGGTTCCTTTTTCGACAGTTGTTCTTTAGTAGGTATGTTGTGATTTGCCTGGATAGCAAGTAAGACAAATTTTCTCCCTGTATCTGGGAATATGTGAACCAGCGCCGATTCCAATACCTGTTAAACAGTGGAAGTGCATCTTTAAGCTGTGCTGCATCTGAGCTGAGATTACCAATGAAGCTTGGCTATTGTTGCCAATGTATAAAACCCAGCAATGCAACCTCTGCATGGCAAGATCCTGCAGTCCGTGACATGGAACTAATGAGACAATCTTAGTTGGATGATGGGGACGGTGACCAGCACACCAAGGGAGGAACTTTGCTGTTCTGCTTAAAAATGGTGCCAAAAGATCTTCTGTATTGGGGAGCGTACATGTGGATTCAATTGAGACCTCTTGGACATTTAGTACTTAAGGGATATGGCAATTACATGGGAAAGTGAATATTCACAGTGTAACTGAGTGACAGAATGCTCAGTAGTTGAAGGGATTATTCCCACCGTCTGTGGACTGCACACAGCATGTTACATCAAGAAATTAGGCCTTTCAGTCCGTTATTAAGAATGGGTTTCAGGTTAATCCTACTTCCCAGTTCCAGTTCCAAAGTCCAGTGGGCTATACCGTTCACCTTCATCTTTTTGAAAGTGGTGAGGCTTTCTGCCTTTAAAAAGTGAATTGCAATCTCCCACCGTTCGTTGAGTGAAGCCGCATTCCCACAGTTCAGCCCCCTCATCTTCCACTGGATCCTTGACTTTCTCACCCCATGCTCCACCTTCAGCCAGGATAGGTAACAACACATCCTTCAGAAGGGCGGCACGGTGGCGCAGCGGTAGAGTTGCTGCCTTACGGCTCCCAGTCACCCAGGTTAGATCCCGACTACGGATGCTTGACTGTGCCGATCTCCACGTGACCCGCGTGGGTTTTCTCTGGGCGCTCTGGTTTCCTCCCACACTCCAAAGACGTACAGCTTTGTAGGTTAATTGGCTTTGGTGAAATTGTAAATTGTCCCTTATGTGTAGGGCAGTGCTAGTGTACGGGGTGATCGCTGGCCGGCACAGACTCGGAGGCCCAAAGCGCCTGTTTCCACGCTGTATCTAAAGTTTAAAGCAAAGTCTAAAGTAGATTCAAGTTTAATTTCCACATGGATAACCTACATGAGTGAAACTTTTCACACTGAAGTCTGGCTCAGCCAGTGGCACGTCTAGGAATAGACTGGGTGACAACCAAGAATAGTTTGGTGACTACTAGAGAGACAGTTGGCGGCACGGAAAGCCGGCACCCGGGGACAGGCTGGGTTAGCACCCCAGGCTGTGTCTTTCGGGAGAAAGTCACCCAATAAAGCTAGGGAGAGGCCAAATCAACCACCATGGCCTAAAAATCCATCAGGCGAGAATGAAATGCTCGGAGAAGGAGAAATAGGTGCCTTGAACCTGGTGAGACGCAGGAGGAGCCCGGCCAGGACTCACCCCACAGAGCCCAGTCCCTCCACGCACCAGAGTCTCCCAACCCCTGCAGAGTGGTTACTAAGAGGGCTGATCCGTGGGCGGTTGCTGCTGGGACGCAAGTCGGGGCCTGATCGACCCCGGCTGGGTCGCCTGGGCGAGGGTGTCTGATGTTGTGAGACCCGAAACACCCGATGACCCCAGGTCACATCACTGAGGATGCGTCCCAGCTCATCTAGAAGATGTATCTTTTTCACATTGTTACTTGGGACACTCGCAGAGGTTTGTTTGCGGAATGCAGTTTACTGAAGAACTTCCATCACGTTTGATTTTTTATAGATTCCAAGGTAATTAAGTAATATCTAAACAATAGAACGGCTCCTTCTAAACCACTGCTTTTTGTGTTAAAATTTTGTTTGAGGTTCTGACTAAATTAAATTCTGTTTGGAGAGGCTGCGTTATTCGTATCTATGATGAAGACATTAATAAATTGCAATTACATACTTGCCACAAAACGCTGGAGTAACTCAGCGGGACAGGCAGCATCTCTGGAGAACAGGAATAGGTGACTTTTCGGGTCGAGACCCCTCTTCAGGCGGAGATTCGGGGTTCGAGGGAATTGAGAGATATGAAAAGGTACATAGAACAAATGAATAGAAGATATGCAAAAAGCAACAACGATCAAGGAATGGTGGAGCCCACAATGGTCCATTGTTGGCAGTGGGGAGGGCGATAACGAGTGATTCAAATAGTGAAACTCAACAGGACGACAGTGAAACTAGTTGGAGGACTAGGCAGACAAGGCAGTCTCGACCTGAAACGTCACCTATTCATTTTCTCAAGAGATGCTGCCTGACCCACTGAGTTACTCCATCATTTTGTGTCTATCTTCCATGTAAACCAGCGTCTGCATTTCTGTCCAACAAAATTAAATATTAGTGCTGCACTGTGGGTGGCCACACTAGAGTAAATTAAACAGGGCAGAGGAATGAAGTCGTCATCCTAACAAGCAACATTTTTGCCATTTGATTCAAACTATTCTACAATGTGTAAAAAGGAACTGCAGATGCAAGCAAAAATGCTGGAGTAACTCAGCAGGACTGGAGAGAGAGATGGAATGGGTGACGTTTCGGGTCGAGACCTTTATTCAGTCTGCAGATCTGTAATGTGTCTTGTGCAGTCCAAGCAATTTTTTAAACGACCTTCTTTAAGACGAACACTGGTGTGAAGGAACACTCAGTGATCTGTGCTGGGCCGCTGCTTATAAAGGCCATGTAAAATCAAAGCACTCCTGATCCTACCTGCTGTTAAATGCATCAACTGAACGCAGACCATGTCAAAAGCACATTGTAAAGTGGGGTAGATAGAGTTTCATAACCACTCGTCGACAGTGAAAGGAAGCCTGCAATAAGATAAAGCTCTCCTGCACCTCTCACAGATGGCAGCAACAGCCGTATCTGAGATGAATCAGCGTGACAGATCAGCGATGGATCGCGATCGCTGTTGATGTCATTAGGTGAGGTATAGGAACCCTGTTGACGTACGACATGTGTGGGACGTCTCTTCAAACGGTGATGCATTTCACAAACCAGTGAGCACGAAATGTGTGTGAAGTTTAGTTTAGAGATTCAGCGCGGAAACAGGCCCTTCAGGCCCACCCTGTCCGCACCGACCGGCGATCCCCGCACACTAACAACGTCCTACTATGCACACTAGGTACGAGTTACATTTATCCCAAGCCAATTAACCTACAGACTTGTACATCTTTGGATTGCGGGAGGAAACCGGAGATCCCGGAGAAAACCCACGCAGTCACGGGGGGAACGTACAAATTACGAGAATGTTTTGTGCAGGATAACGTCCAGTAAAGTCCGATTACAGAGAGATTAAAGGTCTCCAATGAGGTAGATGGGAGGTCAAAGCTGCACGTTAGTTGGTGAGAGGATGGTTCAGATGCCTGATAACAGCTGGGAAGAACCTGCCCCAGAATCTGGACATCTTGGAGATGAACCGGTAAAATCAAAGGACATGCTGGCTCTCTGTGGTTCTTCAGAGAAGAACAGTGATGCGATCCACACCATCTCGACCATTATTCACTCCTCAGACTATATCACTGGGTGAGAGATTGCAACCTTCACGTGGTCCACCCTGTTTCGACGAATGCAATCAACCCGGCGTGCAGAATCAAATAAGATCAAATAGAACAAGTTGTCCTACAACTTTAGGCTGTGCACGCCATATGCCAGAAGAAGTCTACATCACTGCAAAACAGGTTAGCTGGTCACATCATCTTTTAGTTTAGTTTAGTTTGGCGATACAGCACGGAAACAGGCCCTTCGGCCCACCGGGTCCACGCCGACCAGCGATCCCCGCACTTTAACACTATCCTACACCCACGAGAGACAAGTTTTACATTTACCAGAGCCAATTAACCTACAAACCTGTACGTTTTTGGAACGTGGGAGGAAACCGAAGATCTCGGAGAAAACCCACGCTGGTCACGGGGAGGACATGCAAACTCCGTACAGACAGCACCCGTAGTCGGGATGGAACCCGGGTCTCCGGCGCTGCATTGGCTGTGAGGCAGCAACTCTACCGCTGCGCCACCGTGACATCTTGTGGGATGTTGGAGTTCACAACTGGCAGTCACATGACAATTACAATGGCTGTCAGATGCTTTGGAATGTCAAAAGAGGGCCATGGTTGAAGATGGTTCAAACTACCTTCAACCCTGTATTTATCCCTGAATTTAATCAGCCCGCTATTCATAGCCAGGCCCTCACCTTTTGAGTTCCGAAACTCTGGGAATCCCTCCTTCTGCATCACAGGCTCTGCACAGACACAAAATGCTGGAGTAACTCAGCGGGACAGGCAGCATCTCTGGAGAGAAGGAGTGGGTGACGTTTCGGGTCGAGACCCTTCTTCAGACCGAGAGTCAGTCGAGTCGTTGTACTAGTTTCACTGTCGTCCCGCTGAGTTTCACCATTTGTATCACTCCTTATCACCTTCCCCACAGCCAACAACGGATCATTGTGGGCTCCACCTTTCCTTCATCATCGTTGCGTTTTGCATATCCTTCATTCATTTTGTTCTATATACATTTTCACACCTCTCATTTCCCTCTCCCTGGACTCTCAGTCCGAAGAAGGGACGACCCGAAACGTCACCCGTCCCTTCTCTCCGGAGATGCTGCCTGACCCGCTGAGTAACTGCAGCATTTTGTGTCTGTCTTCGGTGTAAACCAGCATCTGCAGCTCATTTCGAACACACAGGCTCTGTGTACCCATTTTTTCCTTTAAGGCACTCCTTAAAACCCATTGCTTTTACATAGCTTTCTCAATGATATCTTATTACATTGCTTTGGGTCATGTTCTGTTTCATTACAGTCTATTGAAGCAACATTAGATTTTTAGCTCTGGTAATAGGCAATAAGACAGCAAGTTGCTGTTATCGTGGTTTCGATAATCTGGCCTCACAAATTAACCCTTGGAGTCCAAGTATCGTGATGGTAAATCTTCCTGAACCTTTGCAGCAATATTAAGGATTAGTTCAATGTTAATATTAGTTCAGATGCCTTCTCTCTCGTTAGTTGAGTTTATTGTAGAGATCCACACCATCCAGCGATCCCCCCCCCCCCCCTCAGCATGTTAACACTATCCCACACATTAGGGACAATTTTACATTTATACATTTATATCAAGCCAATTAATCTACAAACCTGTACCTCTTTGACATGTGGGAGGAAACAGAAGATCTCGGAGAAAACCCACGCAGGTCACGGGAAGAACATACAAACTCCGTGTGTACACAGACAGCGCCCGTAGTAAGGATCGAACCCATAGTCAGGATTGAACCCTGGGTCTCCGGCACCGTGCCGCCCCTTAGGTGGGTGTTAAACATGCTTTCATGCTTTCAAATAAACCTTATCATTTGTATCCTGTCAGCGGCACGGTGGCGCAGCGGTAGAGTTGCTGCCTCACAGCGCCAGAGACCCGGGTTCGATCCTGACTGTGCGTGCCGTTGGTACGGAGTTTGTACGTTCTCCCTGTGACAGCTTGAGTTTTCTCCGGGGTGCTCGGGTTTCCTCCCGCACACCACAAACCTATTGGCTGTGGTATTTGTATTAAAATTGTAAATCGACCCTAGTGCGTGTGCGGAGGATAGTGCTCGTGTGCCGGGGTCGCTGGTGGGCTGTTTCCGCGCCGTATCTCTGAACTAAACAAAACAGTAGCTCATTCTCACTGAGTTATTTTGGAACCTGGCTTTGCATAAACAAGTCACTGCACACCATTATTGCTTTGCCTATACCTCAAAAGGACCTTTCTTGACTGTAAAACATTTGGACAGATCTTGAAATACTACGAGTTTGGTCTAACTAGCTATTTGGTAGCCATTGCACAATTTATAACCCCTTGTTTTCTGGTCTTCGAGATAAAAGAAAGGGCTTGGCATTCCATTGAGTTTGTGATATTTTTTTGTGTGTGTGTGTGTGTTCAAAGTCTGTCCCACCCCGGTCATTCCTTCTTCTCTCTGCACCTTAGTGTGACCAGCACTATCCAACACAGTAGCAGGCAATCCACAATTAACCTACAAACCTGTAGGACGTTGGCAGGAAACCAGAGCACCCGGAGAAAACCCGCGGGAGAACGTTCAAACTCCCTACAGACAGCACCCATAGTCAGGATCGAACCTGGGTCTCTGTGTGATGCTGTGCATGTGAATCATGCCATAGAGTTACTCCAGCCTTTTGTGTCTGTTTTTGTTCATGTGGTAGGAGCGTATTTAGGCCATTCGGCCCATCAAGCCTACTCCGCCATTCTATCATGGCAGATCTTTTCTTTCCCTTTTAAACCCCATTTTCTTTCCCTCTTAACCCCATTCTCCTGCCTTCTCCCCATAACCCCTGACGCCCTGCACCTGCAGTTCCGTGTGTCTACATTGTAAAATCCTTCCTGGTTGACGAATGGTTTTAAGGGATAGAAAATGTTGGCGGAGGTCCAGAACCAGGGGCCGCAGTTTAAGAATAAGGGGTCAGCCATTTAGAACAGAGATGAGGAAACACTTTTTCTCACTGAGAGTTCTGGGTCTGTGGAATTCTCTGCCTCAGAGGGCGGTGGAGGCCAGTTTCTCTGGATAAGAGAGAGAGCTAGATAGGGCTCTTGAAGATAGCGGAGTCAGGGGATATGGGGGGAAGGCAGGAACGGGTACTGATTGGGGATGATCAGCCATGATCACATTGCATGGCGGTGCTGGCTCGAAGGGCCGAATGGCCTATTGCACCTCTTGTCTGTCTAAATGCCTCACAATGCCTGACCACTGAAGCTGGGCCTTTGTGATCATTGTTTCAATTTGTCAAGAATAAATTGAAAGTAAACTTAACACAATCCCTTCACGAAGGTAGATTTAGAGCGCTTGGAGAAAGTTTATAACGTATAGTTCCTTCTGCATGGATGTGGATTATCTTTAATCGGACTATCTTTAATTGGACTTTACTGGACTTTATCTTACACTAAACATTATTCACGTTATTCCCTTTATACACTGTGGGCGGCTCGATTGTGATCATGTATTGTCCGCTGACTGGTTAGCACGCGGCAAAAGCTTTTCACTGTACCTCGGTACACGTGACAATAAACTAAACTCAATCCCAAAACGATTTTGGAAGACAGGACACAGAGCCACAAAGAGCAGATGAGATTTCCACGTGTCGACAAATCTCCACCTCGCTGAATGTTTGTTTTCTGGGAATATGTCCCTTTGTGCATTTACATCAGGAATGCGTCAGCCATAAGAAATTAAAAAATGGTGTTTCTCCTCGTCAAGATGGAATTTGTTTTTGAATGAAATTTGACGACAAAAGCTGTTGCAAAGTGCAGGAAGTTGATAAATGATCTGTCCACCAACATATATCAAATGAAGCTGATGAAAGAATTTTTTTATTACCACTATGCTGTGGCAATTGGGAAGGCTGGTGGCCTGCTGAATGCTCACCTTTAACCTCTGTGAAAGCATGCAACCTGTAAGCATTCTCTTTGTCAAATCCACCTAGGCTTTATTTCAAAGCCGGCACAAATCAGATAATGCCTCTTTCAACATTCCCCGCTCTGTGAAAACACTCCATCTTGTTCTTAAGGTTTGAGCCGCTACATTTCTTTTCGCTTCACAGAGGGCGATTTGTGCAATCGTATAATTAATAATTATATATATATATATTTTTTAAATTGAAAATCCTTCCTTTTTCACTGACTTGGCGGTTCAATGAATTATGCTGTTCTGAAATGAGCCACGGAGGTGAAGGAGGGAGGAGGAAGGTTGTGTTCTCAGGCTGGGAGCTGGTCGGATTGATAGCAGAACAGTGGTCTTTATAGCAAAGGGGAAGGGGTACAAAAACAGGCGAGCCTCGCTTAAAATACATTCATGCTCAGTTTAGTTTAGAGATACAGCACGGAAACAGGCTCTTTGGCCCACCGAGTCCGTATCGACCAGCGATCCCCGCACATTAACACCACCCTATACACACTGGGGACAATTTTTTTGACATATTATACCAATCCAATTAACCTGCAAGCCTGTACGTCTTTGGACTCAATAGACAATAGACAATAGGTGCAGGAGGAGGCCATTCGGCCCTTCGAGCCAGCACCACCATTCATTGTGATCATGGCTGATCATCCCCAATCAGAACCCCGTTCCTGCCTTCTCCCCATATCCCTTGACTCCGCTATCTTTAAGAGCTCTATCCAACTCTCTCTTGAAAGCGGCCAGAGAACCTGATGATCTTTGAGAAAACCCACTCAGGTCTCCGGGAGAACGTACAAACTCCGTACAGACAGCCCCCGTAGTCAGGATCGAACCCGGGCCTCTGGCGCTGTACGGCAGCAACTCTACTGCTGCCCCACTGATGCGGCTACACCAGGAGCATCGCGCACAGTTTTGGTCTCCACATTTACGATACAATAGCACTTTATTTATCTCAGGAGGGAAATTGATTTGCCAACAGTCATAGTAACATGAAATTAAAGTGACGAGTGGAAAGACTTGGGGATGTGCAAAGATTGGGGAGGGGGGGGGGGGGGGAAGGGAGTCAGTCTCAATCTACCCCACGACAGAAGGGGGAGGAGTTGTACAGTTTGATAGCCACAGGGAAGAAGGATCTCCTGTGGCGTTCTGTGCTGCATCTAGGTGGGACCAGTCTGTTGCTAAAGGTGCTCCTCAGCTGACCAGTGTGTCATGGGGGGTGTGAGCTGTATTGTCCAAGATGCCAGTCAGACACTGAAAGAGATGGATATTTCGAAAAAGGAAGGTTCAATGGAACGTTGGTCAGGGTTTGCCTCTATCGTTGGTTATCTGAAGCTTGTGGTGTTGTAATTTGATGATCAAAATACAGACACGACCTCCTCGGTATCGTATTCCAGCTCTTGACTTCTTGGCAGTGCTGAGTTACAATCAAAACACAACCATCAGACTCATTCAACTTAATACTCAGATTGAGATAATGCTCAGGTTAGTCCTTTATGCAGCTGAGTGCATGGTGTCGGAAATCTCTGCTGGGTTTGTATATACATTCCTCTAAACCTTATGCCAATAAGTCGTAGAATTCAAGCATGCTTCCTGCATCATAATATCTCCAAGAATACTAAAATGCAAAAGAGACCAGGGGGGGGGAAAGAGTCTTTTCTAATTAAGTGTGTGTTATCGGAGACAGTGGGAAACTGTAATCCTTTCAGTCTGGGAGTGCTCGTATCAGAATAATCCGCCACTCTGTGACATTTCACTCCCTTTGATTATTTAACGTCGTATTCAGTAAAACTCCTGACATTATGTTTAGTGTCGTTAAGTTTAGAGATACAGCGCGCAAGCAGGCCCTTCGGCCCACCAAGTCCGTGCCGGCCAGCGATCCCCGCATGTTTACACTACCCTACACGCACACAAGGGACAACTTACACCAAGCCAATTAAACTACAAACCTGCACATCTTTGGAGTGTGGGAGGAAACCGAAGATAGACAACAGACAATAGACAATAGGTGCAGGAGTAGGCCATTCGGCCCTGCGAGCCAGCTCCGCCATTCAATGTGATCGTGGCTGATCATCCACAATCAGTATCCTGTTTCTGTCTTCTCCCCATATCTCTTGACTCCGCTATCTTTAAGAGCCCTATCTAACTCTCTCTTGAAAGCATCCAGAGAATTGGCCTCCACTGCCTTCTGAGGCAGCGAATTCCACAGACTCACAACTCTCCGGGCGAAAAAGTTTTTCCTCATCTCCGTTCCAAATGGCCAGCCCCTTATTCTTACTCTCGGAGAAATAGTCACGAACTCCGTACAGGCAGCACCCACAGTCGGGATCGAACCCGGGTCTGTGGCGCTGTAAGGCAGCAACTCTACCGCTGCGCCACCGCCCCGCCCTGTTCACATTAACTTTATTTCTGTAGCCAGATGAGTGTTTGTACCAGTGGCACAGCCCACGGGTAGCAGTCTGTCGGAGTGGATTAGTTTCCTTGGCTTTCCATAAATTCCTGATCAAAGACATTCCTTGCATAACTAATACTGTATACCCTGTCACATAATGCAAGGCTGACTGCACAGAAAGACTTCAAAACTTGTGAGGTGGGGGAGTGGGGGGGGGAGTGGCTGATTCATGCATAAACAAAATACAAATCCTGGCAATAATTTTAACTCCCAGTAACTGCCCTGGGAGCAGTTCTGTGTTATGTTAAGTTTAGTTTTAATTTAGTTTATAGGTACAACGCGGAAACAGGCCCATCGAGCTAGCGAGCCCGCGTCGACCAGCAACCCCAGCATGCTAACGCTATCCTACACACACTAGGGACAGTTTACAGTGTTACCTAAATTAATTAGCCTACAAAAACCCGGACATCTTCGGAGTGTAGAAGGAAACATAGAAACATAGAAACATAGAAATTAGGTGCAGGAGTAGGCCATTCAGCCCTTCGAGCCTGCACCGCCATTCAATATGATCATGGCTGATCATCCAACTCAGTATCCCGTACCTGCCTTCTCTCCATACCCTCTGATCCCCTTAGCCACAAGGGCCACATCCAACTCACTCTTAAATATAGCCAATGAACTGGCCTCAACTACCCTCTGTGGCAGAGAGTTCCAGAGACTCACCACTCTGCGAGTGGTGAGTCTCTGGAACTCGAAAGCAAAACACCTGCAGGAACTGGAAACTGGAAAGCGAAACACCTGCAGGAAACCCACGCAGGTCATGGGGAGAACGAACGTAGAAACTCCGTCAGACAGCACCTTCGAGCCAGCTGTGATCGTGGCTGATCATCTACAATCAGTACCCTGTTCCTGTCTTCTCCCCATTATCCCTTGACACCACTATCTTTAAGAGCCCTATCTAACTGTCTCTTGAGTCTTGGTCGAGCCCGGGTCTCGGGCGCTGTGAGGCAGCGACTCTACCACTGCGCCAACGTGCTGGCCTACTGGGCTATTCAGTAGCAAATAGATGAACATTTATGAGAAAATAGACAGATCCTTCAGTTTATGGTCTTATTTTGCGGTCGCAAATAAAGCAATGACTTTTCTGTTGCTATTCTTATATTAAGTAAAAGTGGTAAAGACTGTGGGAAACTATTTTTTTGTTTTGTTTTGTAGTCTAGCATTTTTCTCCTTCCCACTCTCTCTCAAGAGATTCCCTTGCTCTTCCACAATCCAATTGAAGCCTAGCATCCTGTCCCAATCCATGGAAGGAACTGCAGATGCTGGTTTAAACTGAAGATAGATACAATATGCTGGAGTAGCTCTGCAGGACAGGCAGCATCTCTGGAGAGAAGGAACGGGTGACATTTCGGGTCGAGACCCTTTAGAGTCATAGAGTCTTACAGCATGGAAACAGGCCCTTCAGCCCAACTTTCCCACACCAACCAACACGTCCCAACTCCACTAGTCCCACCTGCCCGCTTTTGGCCCCATATCCCTCTAAACCTGTCCTATCCATGTACCCATCTAAATGCTTCTTAAACATTGCGATAGTACCTGCCCCAACTACCTCCTCCGGCCGCTCGTTCCAATGCACCCACCATCCTTTGCGTGAAAATGTTACCCCTCGGATTCCCATTAAATCTTTCCCCCCCTCACCTTCAACCAATGTCCTCCGGTTCTCGGTTTCCGTACTTTGGGCATTTTCGGTTGTAGCTGGAAGGTCGTCAACTGGGTGAAAGATGTTCTTTGGTCGGCCCAAACCTAGTTGACCTCCCAGCAGAGCGAGATGTCCGTCGGGCAATGTTGCCGACTGGCCCGCTGCAGACTGCAGGAGTACGTGCTGAGGGACGCACTGCAGCCTACGGCAAGGTTCTGTGGGGAGGCTCACAGTCTAGGGTCCTTTCGCTGCTGCACATTGGGGGGGAGGGCAGTGTGCAGTGGAGGCGTCCCTCAAACAAGGGAAGGGATATCACCCCCGGGGGCCACATGAGGGTGGTGGCAGTAGGTCCGGCCTGGAAGCGGCACGAACTGGGGGCCACGTTGGCAGCCATCGGTAGGTCCACCTACAATAACAGACATCCGTTATAAAGAGGTCTATTAACACAAGGGTTTACTGTAGTGCGGAAACAAGGAACTGCAGATGCTGGTTGACAATAAAAGACTCAAATTGCTGGAGTAACTCAGCAGGTCAGGCAGCATCTCTGGAGAACACGGATGGATATCATTTCAGATCAGGATCCTTCTTCAGACTGTCGATTCAGATGGGGGCCCTTCTTCAGACTCTTTCTGAAATGTCTGAAGAGTCCCAATCTGAGAAAACTGGTGTGTTTGGGTGGATCGATGGTGGGGGTGCACCCGCTGGGCTGAAGGACAGGTTTTAGAGGTTGTGGGGAGAAGGCAGGAGAATGGGGTTAGGAGGGAGAGATAGATCAGCCATGATTGAATGGTGGAGTAGACTTGATGGGCCGAATGGCCGAATTCTACTCCTAATCATGACCTTATGTCCTGTTTCCATCCTGCATGTTTCAATCTATTGATGAAACTGCTTTTGGAACCTTTGGCCGAGGGGTGAAAAGGATTGCAAGCATTCTTCATAGGGTGGGTAGACAAAAATGCTGGAGAAACACAGCAATTGAGGCAGCATCTATGGAGCGAAGGAAATAAGCAACGTTTTGGGCCGAATCCCTTCCTCCAGCATCTGCAGTTCCTTCTTAAACACTTCATAGGGTGGGGTTGGTTTTGGCCACCTTTGGGTCACCTTGCCCCCAACGACCCCCTGATGCCTAACTCGAGTGAAGATTACTTGTACATAAGCCCTTCCTGCCAGTGGCGGCTAAAAGACTAATCCCTCGGTGAGGGTATCAGATATGGTGGAGTATTTATAACAGGACGAGCAGGTTCATACCAGTGCCACTGCTTCACAAGAGCCTTGCTCGGAACCCAACCGCACATATTATTCCATTCCCTTTCTCTTTTATCTGTGTGTTTCTTACACATTTAGTGCATGTGGTGGCAGGCAGGCTCCTCAATCAAACCACCCAGATTTTCCAGATTCTGTAATGGATTTGCGGCCATCTTAAATTGACGGCCATTAATCGTGGTCTCCCGCAAAACTAGAAACATATTCCCCACGTCCAGAACAATCAATCCCAGTCATGATCGCAAATACTTCTTGTTGGGTTTCACCTCAGCATGCTCTCCACAAATTTATGATGAAACAAATACCTCGCTAAGTTCAGGTATGGATTTCCTGTGGAATGTGTAGCATATGAACAGCCTGTCATTTATCTGAAAATTAAATGTTTACCATAAAACAAATTATGGGTTTACAGTATCTGGTCCATTCATGTCAGGGTAGGGAAACACACGGTTCCACTTAAATCAGTTTTTTTTAAACGTAAATGTTTGCATTTATATAGCACCTTTCATGACGGTCGAGTTGCTTCCTTACAGCGCCAGAGACTCATGTTCGATCCTGACCACGGGTGCTGTCTGTACGGAGTTTGCACGTTCTCCCCGTGAGCGCGTGGGTTTTTTTTCTGGGTGCTCCAGTTTCCTTCCACATTCCAAAGACGTGCAGGCTTGTAGGTCAATTGGCTTCTGTAAATTGCCCCCAGTGTTTAGTTTAGTTTAGTTTAGAGATACAGCACGGAAACAGGCCCTTCGGCCCACCGGGTCCGCGCCGACCAGTGATCCCCGCACATTAACATTATCGTGCACCCACTAGGGACAGCTTTTGTCTTACATTTACCAAGCCAATTAACCTACAAACCTGCACGTCTTTGGAGTGTGAGAGGAAACCGAAGATCTCGGGAAAAAAACCTACGCAGGTCACGGGGAGAACGTACAAACTGCGTACAGACAGCGCCTGTAATCGGGATCGAACCTGGGTCTCCGGCGCTGCATTCGCTGTTAGGCAGCAACTCTACCGCTACGCCACCGCGACTGCTGTGGGATTCAAAACTGGGATAACAATGAACAAGTGTACAGATGATCGATAGTTGGCGTGGACTCAGTGAGCCTAAGGGCCTGTTTCCACGTTGTATCTCTAAACTATAGAAAAAAAAATCCCACAGGTTTCACAGGCAATTAAGTACTTTGGAAGTACAACTGTACGGAAAAAACAAGAGCCAATCTTTACACATCCAGCTCCAACAGTTAATAATGGGAAGGTGATCAGTAATGCTCGATGTCCGCTTAGTGGGAAATATTGGCTGGACACTGGGGATAAATCGCTTCTTCTTGCAAAAACTGCATGGCACTTTCTACATCCATCTGAAAGCAGTATGATACTTTACATTTAGTTTTAGTTTAAGAGATTTAGTTTATGGGGCAACACAGTGGTTGCTGCCTTTGAGCACCAGAGACCCGGGTTTGATCCTGACCACAGGTGCTGTCTGTACGGAGTTTGGATGTTCTCCCAGTGAACACGTGGGTTTTCTCCAGGTGCTCGGTCCCCCCCCCCCCCCCCACACACACACCCCAAAGATGCGCAGCTTTGTATGTTAATTAACTTCAGTAAAAATTGTAAAATGACCCAGAGCAGCATTGAGATTGAGCTGGTGTGTAGGATAGTGCTAGTGGGATGATCACTGGTCAGGGGTGGGGGTTGTCCACTGGTCGGCGTGGAATCGAGGGGTCGAGGGGCTTGTTTCCGCGCCGTATCTCTAAAGGCTAAAGTCTAAAGTCTACAGCATGGAAACTAGCCCTTCGGCCCATCGAGTCCTTGCTGACCATCGTGTCACACCCTCACACTGGGTCTATGTAATCCCGCTTTTGCATCAATTACTTGTTTCACATTCCACATAATACACCGTGTTCTTCCTGAACGATGCCGCGATTTCTCTTCAGCGGCCACTTCCACGTTGGCGCAGACGACGTATTAATGGTTTTCAGTTGTTAAGGAGCGGTACAAATTAGAACTCGGGGCATATTTCCCTCTTTACCTAATAAAGGCACCGCGTTCACAGCCAGTAGAGCTCTGCTTAAGAACCACAGCTCAAACATCACACACATTCCGTTAGGTCTGTGCCAGTCTAGTGTGCAGCTGTCAAGGGTCTGTTATCGGCGGCTTTATGACTAATAGCCCTGTCCCACGGTGAAGTTCATTCCAAGAGCTCTCCCGAGTTTAATAAAAATCAAACTCGTGGTAAGCGCGGAGAATGAACGTAGCGGGAACGTCGGAGCTCGGGGACGTCTCTTAGCGCTAACGGCAGGTACTCGGGAAGACTCGCTAACGGCAGGTAAGCACGGGAAGACTGGTGAAGATTTTTCAACACGATGAAAAATGTCCACGAGAGCCCCGAGTACCGACGAGCGGCCGTTACCGTAAATCTCCGCGTTCGAATCAGGGCAAACTCGGGAGGGCTCTTGGAATGAACTCGTACCTTGGGACCGTACTGGGTTTAAAACATCGTTAAATCTCCTGCAATCTCCAGGAGGCGGTATAACTCTGATGTGCTCAAGTGCCTTTAAATCCCTTGCTCCCTCCCGCTCTGATCTGTAGTTTTACAATGACATACTGTAAGCACATGGAACGGGCACATCAGGGATGCAGCGGCAGAGTTGCTGCCTTACAGCACCGGAGACCCGGGTTCGGTCCTGACTATGGTATTATGTCAATACAAAGTTTGTATGTTGGCCCCGTGACCGCGTGGGTTTTTCGCCGGGAGCTCCGGTTTCCTCCCACGTCCCAAAGACGTGTGGGAAGGAAACGTTGGATTATAGAGGATTATTGTAAAGGAAATGCCTGTATTTATAATTTGGGCAGACACAATATGCTAGAGTAACTCAGCGGGTCAGGCAGCATCTCTGGAGAGAAGGAGTGGCCAAGTTTTGGGTCGAGACCCTTCTTCAAACTGATGTCAGGGAAGGGGGCGGGACAAAGATAGAATGTAGTCGGAGATAGTAAGACTAGTGGGAGAACTGGGAAGGGGAAGGGGATGGAGAGAGAAAGCAAAGGCTATCTGAAGCATCTATGGAGAGAAGGAATAGGCGACGTTTCGGGTCGAGACCCTTCTTCAGACTGATGTCGGGGGGGAGGGGGGGACGAAAGGAAGAGGTGGAGACAGTAGGCCTGTGGGAGAGCTGGGAAGGAGGGAGAAATCAAGGACTACCTGAAATTGGAGCAGTCAATGTTCATACCGTTGGGGTGTAAACCTCCCAAACTAAATATGAGGTGCTGCTCCTCCAATTTGCGCCTCATTCTGACAATGGTGGAGGCCCAGGACAGAGAAGTCAAATTGGAAATGGGAGGGGGAGTTGAAGTGCTGCGCAAAACACAAAATGCTAGAGTAACAATTTATCATTTGGTCCTAATTGCCCTTAAATTGAGGAGAGGGTTAAGTCAAACACATTGGGTCAGATATAGGTCAGATGGTTGGAAAGGGATCTTTCCTTACCTGAAGTCATGAGCAAACTAGTTTTGTTTTGAAGTTATATCTAATGGATCCAATAGTTTCATGGTCACTATTACTGAGACGGGCTTGTTTTCAAATTCCAAATTTAATGAATTGTTTGAATTCAATTTATAAATTATAAATTGCTTTTAATTTAATGAATTATTTGAATTTGAAAATTATTTGAATTCAACATTGTCAGGTTAGTACAGGTTAGTGATTCTAACCTCTAGCCCAGAGCTATTAAGCTGGTATGCTGGTGTACTAGACATGGGTCAACCACAAGTTGGCATTTAGTTGACTGTCTCGCCTTGGTAAATATGTCCAGAGGGGGAGGTAAGGGTCCAGCAGCTCTCTCAGCACCAAAAGTCAACACAAACGAACAGTAAAGTTTATTCAAACACAAGGAACTGCAGGTGTTGGCATCTTGCATGGGACACAAAGTGCTGGAGTAATTCAGAGGGTCAGGAACGGGGTACTGATTGGAGATGATCAACCGTGATCACATTGAATGGCGGTGCTGGCTCGAAGGGCCAAATGGCCTACTCCTGCACCTATTGTCTATTATCTATTGTCATCTCTGGAGAATGTGGATAATTAACGTTTCCTGAGTCTGAAGAAGGGACCCCACTTGAAACCTGAAGGGTAACTTATTCACGCAAAGGGTGGTGGGTGTATGGAACACACTGCGGGAGGAGGTAGTTGAGGCAGGGACTATCGCAACGTTTAAGAAACATTTGGACAGGTACATGGATTGGACAGGTTTAGAGGGATATGGGTCAAACCCAGGTAGATGAGACTAGTGTAGATGTTGGCCAGCATGGACAAGTTGGGCCGAAGGACCTGTTTCCATGCTGTATCACTTTCTTCTCCATGGATGGTCACCTTGTCGTGGTGGAGAAGCTTGTGTGGACCTGAGACCCTGAGAGCGATGGTCCTGATAAGGTCGAGGGGGAGGTCCCTGACAAAGAGCGATCCAAACCAAGACCTCAACGGTGGATCAGGCAGAGGACGATGGCTGACCTTAGTGGAGCGTCACAGCGGCTGGGAAGGCGGATGAAGGCTGCAGCAGAAAAGGGTCCCCGGTCGTCTTGGACTCCATGCCACTGGATCCTGACCCAGATCTGTCAAGGACCGCGGGGTGGCTGTCTGTGCACCAGTCTCCCCACGTTAGACAAAGTCACACATAGGCGTCCTCCATGAGAGG
The DNA here is from genome assembly GCA_035221665.1 of Okamejei kenojei. Classification (NCBI taxonomy): domain Eukaryota; kingdom Metazoa; phylum Chordata; class Chondrichthyes; order Rajiformes; family Rajidae; genus Okamejei; species Okamejei kenojei. The sequence goes on along the minus strand of CM069148.1, from coordinate 7,352,209 downwards.
ACAGTCATACTCGTTTCGAGTGAGTGCTGATGATCACCCTATGATTCTATCACGACATTGCTTCCATTACTCTAAGTGAGAAGGAAGACAGGCTGCCTCCACCTGTTGAAAGCCTCCCATCTGGCCAATTTCCTCGTGTATGGAGCATTTTGGAAATAATCTGATTTTCATATTAGTTGGTGTTATTCAGCTCACTTTCACTGAATGAAAGTGAGACACAAGTCATTTTGAAGTATAAATTTACCAGACCGTTTTTTCTTCCCAATAACTGCCGGGGCAAGCTGTTAAAAAAGTTCAAATTCCCCACCACTCACTTTTTAATTGCTATTAATAATAAGATTCACCATATGCAGAGGCTCTTGAATCCAGGGGGTTTATTTCCACTGGGACCTGTGTTGAGACTCACATCTGCTGCTAATTGTACTAAGAAAGGACAAAAAGCACCAACCTAATGTCCTACAAGGTAACATAACCTAAACAAAAACCTGACACAAGCTCACGTTATCTTTGTTGGAACGAACAATGGGATTAGCTGCTGGAACACTGTGAAACCTGGGTCACACACACAGCCGTCTAACAGAGCCGTAAACATCAATAGATATTGGCAACCATTTGACTTGGGACCTTTGAAATGATCACTTACACAGTTGTCAACAGAAGAAGAAAACGGGAAAGCAATTCCTTTAACAATGTCCGTGGAAGCACTCCACCATGAAGTCTCCTGAAGTTGGCTGACTGTTGCGCTCCTTGAAAATGAAGAGGGACTTCACCTATTGAAGAATCATTGTCCACTTCACAAACTGAAGGCTTGTTCTCCCCATTAGTGCTACGCAGTGAAAATAAATTGGGATCTGTTTTTAGTCTTTGAGTCTTACAGCGTGGAAACAGGCCATCCGGCCCAACGTGCCCAAACCGGCCACCGTGTCCCATCTACACTAGCCCCACCTGCCTGCGTTTGGTCCATATCCCTCTAAACCTATGCTATCCATGATTAAGAAGGAACTGCAGATGCTGGAAAATCGAAGGTAGACAAAAGTGCTTGAGAAACTCAGCGGGTGCAGCAGCATCTATGGAGGGAAGGAAATAGGCAACGTTTCGGCCCGAAACGTTGCCTATTTCCTTCGTTCCGTAGATGCTGCTGCACCCGCTGAGTTTCTCCAGCACTTTTGTCTACCTGTGCCATCCATGTACCTGTGTAAATGTTTCTTAAACGTTGCGATAGTACCTGCCCCAACTACCTCCTCTGGCAGCTCGTTCCATGCACCTACCACCCTTTGCGTTAAAAAGTTATCCCTCAGATTCCTATCAAATCTTTCCACCCCTCAACTTAAATCTCTGTCCTCTGGTCCTCAATTCCCCTATGCTGGGCAAGAGACTCTGTGAGTCTACCTGATCTATTGCCCTCATGATGTTGTACACCTCCATAAGATCACCCTTCAGCCTCCTGCGCTCCAAGGAATATAGTCCTTGCCTGCTCAATCTCTCTCTATAGCTCTAGAGCTCAGGCCCTCAGGTTCTGGCAACATCCTCGTAAATCTTCTCTGCGCCCTTTTTCGGTAGCTTCCTCACTTATTTTCATTTCTGTCCTGATTGATACCAAGCTAGAGTTCCACAAAGTTTTTTACCTCATAACTTCATAAGTTGTAGGTGCAGAATCAGGCCATTCTGCCCATCAAGTCTACTCCGCCACTAATTATGGCAGATCTATCTTTCCCTCTCAACCCCATTCTGCTGCCTTCTCCCCTTAGCCCCTAACACCCGTACTAACCAAGAATCCATCAATCTCCACTATGAAAAATATCCATTGACTTGGCCTCCACAGCCTTCTCTCAAATGATCAGTTTCGGTGTACAAATCCGGAACATGAGAGACGTGCGGCTATTTCAGAGTTCTGAGATACCGCACGGAAACACACCCATTGGCCCACCAAGTCCACGTAAACCATCCATCGCCCGCACACCAGTTCTATGTTATTGCCAGTTTCGCATCCTACACACTAGGGGCAACTTATAAAGGCTAAGTAATCTACAAACCCGCACGTCTTTGGAATGTGGGAGGAAACCGGAGCACCCGGGGGAAACCCACGCAGGTCACGGGGAGAATGTACAAACTCTGTACAGATAACACCCGTAATCAGGATCGAACCCGAGTCGCTGGTGCTGCGCCACCGTGCCGTCCATTTCAGATAATCACACACAGGGAAGCCATTTTGACCATCGTACTAGAATTCTTTCTAAAGTTTTTCCTTCCAATCAAGAAGTTAAAGTCCATAGATTTTGACTTCAAACGCAAACAGTATAGATTGAGAATTTAAATATTTTAAATATCTGAAAATATGGCCTGTGTTTGCAACTTTGGCCTAATATGTCGTGTGTTTGTTAATGTGGCCATTAAATTACTGAGTGGCTGTAAAAGCGAATTAACTCACTGAAGTCTTTCAGAGGGGAAAGAAAAATCTGTTGTTTTTAACTGGTGTTATCCAAATAAAGAAATAGACTTGTATGGTCTCAGATTGTCCAAAATCTCTTTACAACCACTAAACTAAACACAGTATTTTGTGAAATATTCACAATGGCATCTTGAGCTGTGGAATGAATTTGAGACATACCATGGCTTGTGAATATTAGTTTAGTTTAGAGATACAGCGCAGAAACAGGCCCTTCGGCCCACTGAGTCTGTGCCAGCCAGCAATCACCGGTACACTAGTGCTATCCTACACCACGAGGGACAATTTACAATTATGCCCAGGCCAATTAACGTACAAACCTGTAGGTTTTTGGAGTGCGGGAGGAAACTAGAGATCCCGAAGAAAACCCACGCAGGTCATGGGGAGAACGCACAAACTCCATACAGTTGGCACGGTGGCGCAGTGGTAGAGTTGCTGCCTTACAGCGCCAGAGACCAGAGTTTGACCCGGACTATGGGTGCTGTCTGTAAGGAGTTTGTACGTTCTCCCCGTGACCTGCGTGGGTTTTCTCCGAGATCTTCGGTTTCTTCCCACTCTCCAAGCACGTACAAGTTTGTAGGTTAATTGGCTTGGTATAAATGTGCATTGTCCCTAGTGTGTGTAGGATAGTGTTAATGCGCGGTGATCGCTGGTCGGCACCTACTCCATGGGCCGAAGGGCCTGTTTCAGTGCTCTATCTCTAAAAGTAAAATTAATGACAGCACCCATAGTCAGGATCGAGCCTGGGTCTCTGGCGCTGTGAGGCAGCAACTGTACCACTGCACCACCATGTCTTGCCAGGGCTTCAACAGCAACTTCCAATTAAGTCCTCGTGAGGGATAAAGGGCACAAAGGCAGCCAGCACTCCACTGCATTGCAATTCATCCCGACTTGAAACGACAGAGAACAAAGGGGGCCACTGGGGACGAAGTGGGACACTTTGTAACTTTGTCAGCATCCTATACGTGGTGACTCTTTGCATACCTTGGGTGCGGTCCGTAAAACAAAGAATCTCACTGTGACTTGTCACATGTAATAAACGCACAGGGGAAGAGCTTGATTCCTATATCATCGTTTGGTCGGAACTCGTGAACAACTATTAATATGATACGATAGAACTTTATTTATCCCAGGAGGGATATTGGTCTGCCAACAGTCATAAAAACTCAAGATACATGAAACGAGAGATGAATGGAAAGTCCAGGATTGGGGAAATGCAAAGATTGAGAAGGTGGGAGGTAGGCAAAAATGCTGGAGATACTCAGCGGGTGAGGCATCATCTACGGAGTGAAGGAATAGGTGGAGTTTTGGGGGGAGGGGAGTCGGTCTACCCCACGACAGAAGAGGAAGAGGAGTTTCAGTGAGATAGAAGGATCTCCTGTGGCGTTCTGTGCTGCATCTTGGTGGAACCAGTCTGTTGCTGAAGGGGCTACTCAGGTTTGACCAGTGTGTCATGAAGGGGTGAAGACTGCAACTTCCTTCAGCATCCAGAATGCAGTCGATCCAGTAGGTGGCTAATCTCCAGCTCAAGAGGTGGAGATGCCCCTCAAAATAAGGGAAGGGATCCCATGCCAGTGGGCCACATAAGTGGCAAGGGTGAGGGAAATTTGGGCAATGTATGTAGACTGTATTGAATAATTTGTTCAAATATTGCCTCCATATATGTCGGATGAATTTTTTTTGCACGGTTCATGTATTGTATATATTTATTACCCGAATAAAGTTTATTTTGCAATATTTTCAAAGGATAAAAAAGTGAGCATAATATTAGAGCTTTCACTATTAACTATCACTATTCAATAAAGAGCTTTCACTATTAACACCCACACCCTGCTTATGGATGGAGAGGTTCTTTAATGTTGAAGGGATCGCTAATCCCCAGCTGAATGAATGCAAACCAGTGGCCCACTCAGAGGAAGACTTGCTTCTACGACCCATGAGCTTGACTCGTGCCAAATTCAACATAGTTGAAGACCCATGTTGTGGGGCAGAGCAGCGGTAGAGTTTGCTGCCTCACAGCACCAGGGACCCAGGATCGATCCTGACTACGAATGCTGTCTGGACAGAGTTTGTACGTTCCCGTGGGTTTTCTCCGGGTGCTCCAGTTTCCTCCCACACTCCAAAGACGTGCAGGTTTGTAGGTTAATTGTCTTCCGTAAATTGTCCCTAGTGTGTGTGTGTGGGATGGAACCAGCGTACTGGTGATCGTTGGTCGGTGAGGACCGTTTCTACGCTGTATCTATAAACATTCCAAAGACGTGCAGGTTTGAAGGTGAATCGGCCTCTGTAAATTGCTGCGAGAATGTATGCTGCAAAACCGGGAGAACATAGAACTGGTGATCATAGGTCTTTAAGGAGGAACTGCAGATGCTGGAAAATTGAAGGTAGACAAAATTGCTGGAGAAACTCAGCAGGTTGGGGTGAAGGAAATAGGCAACGTTTCGGGCCGAAACCCAAAGGGTCGCCTATTTCCTTTGCTCCATAGAGGCTGCTGCACCCGCTGAGTTTCTCCAGTAATTTTGTCTACCTGGTGATCATGGGTCGCTGTGGACTCGGTGGGTTGGAGATCCCATTTCCACGCCGTAACTCGAAACTAAACCTGTTGCACTCTATACAATGCCCCATGCTACACAAGTGCCATTTTAGCAAGCAACCCCAAAAAAACACAGGCGTCAGAGATCAGACACACCACTGAGAACAAAGGGGGACCCGGCTTGGGGGGGCAGCCCAGAACAAAGGGGGGGCCATTGGGACTAAATGGAATACTTTGTAACTTTGTCAGCACCCTATAAGTGGCAGTTCTTTGCATACCTTGGGTACGGTACACATGCTCCATAGAAAACATTTTATGAAATTTTAAGGCTGTGAAACCAAGATGCATCACTGCTTGGTTTGGGATCAGCTCCATCCTAGACCGCAAGGAATTGCAGTGAATTGTGGACGCAGCCCGGACCGTCACACACACAAACCAACCTCCCTCCCACTGACTCCACGCTGCCTCAGCAAGGCCAGCAGCATAGTCAAGGACCAGTCGCACCCTGGCCACTCTCCCTCTTCCCCCCTCTCCCATCGGGCTAAAGGTATGCAAGTGTGAAAAGGCACACCTCCAGATTCAGGGACAGTTTCTTCCCAGCGGTTGTCAGGCATCTGAATCATCCTACCACAAGAGCTACTATCTACCTCTTTTGTGACCCTCAGACTATCTTTGAACGGACGCTACTGGCTTTACCTTGCACTAAACGTTCTTCCCTTTATCATGTAAATGGCTCGATTGTAATCACGTATTGTCTTTCTGCTGACACGATAGACAGATCGATAAAAGCTTTTCACTGTATCGGTACACGTGACAATAACCTAACTGGCACGCAAAACACAACGTCTCACTGTGACAAGTTACATGTGATAATAACGTATCATCCAAAGCTCTAAACAAAAAAAAAAAGCAAAAAGCACACAGACAGCTTCAAAATATTTTTGTTTATTTCTATTCTGTTGAAAACTTGTCTAGTACAGGTCTGTTTGTGAAAATGTGCATTTCAGACCATGAACAGTGACATTTTGTAAAATATAAAAGTACAAATTTGTAATTGAATGCTTTATATAGATTGTGACCATCTGAAAATACGTGAAAACATTTGTTTTTTTTTTAAAACAGACATAATCGTCGGTATGCGAGGCCCCTATCGAACTTTTGGCCTTTCAGTACAGATTCTCCTCTTTTAATACAAAAACATACAATACACTGCCTTTTTCGGTACACAATCTTGTCTGTGGTATGTGCAGCATTATGGTTTTAAAAACTGGAAGGTTCAGAAGAACAGAGATGCCAAATGCAGAAATAACTTGAGGTAAGCAAATATTCCTGAAATTCAGACATTATACATCAGAACCATCTTGGATCCTGAAAGCAAAAAAAATTTTTTTTTTCCTCTCTCAGGCAGAAACATTTCAGATAAATGTATAACGTATTTCAGTTTTCAGTAAAACAGGACTATGAGGCAATATGTGAAACAAAAAAAAAACCCACGGTGTAAAAAAGGTCAGGTTAACTGTAGTTTGAGGTAATGTGAACAGGAACCTTTTTTTTTTGGAATAGAGCAGTAATCACATTAAGAAGAACTGATCACATTAACAGAAAAAAAAAAATCTACAAAAACTGATGTCAATATCATAATTTTCTAAGTGAAAATTAAAAACCTATATCATGGCAGTATATGGCATTAATAAAAACTGATCCAAAAATAGCAGCAAAACACAATGACAAAAAAGGATTTAAATTTTTTTTTTTAATAAAAAGAGGAAAAAGCAAAAACAAAAAAAAAATGTTAATTTCAAACCAAGCTGGGAACTTTTCTGTAGCAGCTCATTAGGAGTGAACACTCCATAACTTACAATCAACACCATAAATGGCAGTTTCACACAAATATCTCTCCATCACATGCTCCTCACACCACATCATCAGTCTGAGTTTAATTTCTCCACCTCCCCTCTCTAGCATCAGTACATACCAAGATGTTCAAATTTTTCTATCAATATCTAGAAGCCGGGATGCAAGACACTGGAACAACTTAAAACGCACCTCTTTTTTGTTTATCCAAGACTGATTCTACAAAACACAAAACCTACGTCGTTTCTTGACCTAGATCGATATTCAAAATGGGGCCTGAAGTTTTCTTACTTTAAAGAAGTACATACAAACCGACAATGAGTCCATTCCACCAGCGCTCTCCACATGGGGCATATAATAGCAGCAGCTTTATCCAGAATTTCTGCCTCATCGCACTCGCCCTAGAAGCACCAATATTGCCTCACGCTTCCATCGCAACACCGAACCCGAACAAGAGGGAATAAAGAGAGCCTGGCCTCGAGGGACCGTGGCTTGCATCTCCAGAAAGGGCAGCTCAAAAGTTCCCTTCCCAGCCGGTTTTTCAAATCGTGGTACTATCAAGAGCAAAAGGAAAAAAAAAAATAATAATAAATTGGGTGCAGCAAAGAAGAGCGAGCCAAACTCGCATAGGAAAATAATGAGGTCCCGTCGGGCGAAGATGCCGGTTAGTTTGGCCGATCTGTAGCAGGCGGCCAGTCCACTTTCTCCACCGGGTGAGTCAACCCGAGACTACTTTCCATGTTGGTGGAGGGTGAGGCGGACAGAGCAGTGAACACCAATGCATCTCCCAATCCCAAAACCACTTGCAATGCCATTTAACAGAGAGAGAGAGAGGTAAAAAAAAACAAACAGGTTTTTCTCAAGTGTGACTATCACCCACCCACCCCCAACTTGCCAGTTAACCACAGACCATTGTCTTTTGAGATCAAGTGCAAGCCTGTCCCTTCACCCCCTCAAGAGTGTTCACTAGGTTTGTGCATCTTGTAAGGGACAAGGCCCCCGCTGCATACAATATTGCAGACGTTCAAGTCTGCAAAGGGGGGGGTGGGTGGGTCAGTCACAATAACAACTGCACCTCGTGAATACCTCCTCAACCATCGAGAAATCCCTGTTCTAAGGATCTTCTTATTTCTAGTTTCTTTCTTTTTTTTTTCATGCCCCCCGCGGCATTTCGATCTTTTTCGAAAAAAAAAAATCTTATCGGGTGGATGTCACTTTTGCTCAAGGTTTAAGATCCTACAACTGCGCCACAAGCCTTGAACTTTTGATGTCCTTCCACTGGAAGCTTCTTCTACTTCAGTCTTACAATAAATAGATCTACATTACCTTATAAATAAATTACATGGAGTTCCTTTCATTGTGTATAATTAAGTAAATAGCTTCCAGAACAATATGGTTACAATCTATGCGTGCTGATATAACCTGAAAAACACATCTAAACAGGCCCCATTTCTAAATTAGTTGGCACATGAATGATTTCTAAACACTGTTCTGTCTATCTTTAAAATAAAATTCAGCAATGCCAGCAGTTTTGATTGGAATGTAATTGCCATTCATCAGAACGTCACATCCGAGTTTCATTCCCCTTCTCCGTCACCATAGTCAACGTTACTTGCTTTGCAAAACACAAGCGTCTTAATATTTCTAAACCATTCCATTTTTTTTCTTAAAATTAAAAAAAAAAAAATTCCACACAAAAGGAAAAAAAAAACAACAAAAAGAGGACTTTTTCCAAAAAAACCTACCGACTGAAAGTGCTTTGAAATGGAATGGTTTGAGAAAGAAAGGCCATTGATCAAACCTGTCCTTAACCAAGCAGGAAGAGCAGACTCCAGCTAGCACTCTATTTACATAGGTTTGTTCTGTCCAAACGAGAAAAGTAAAAATAAAATTTAAAAAAAGACCGAGACTTTAAAAAGATATTATAGCATTAGTAAGTGTGTGTATAATTAGGTATTTAGCCTTGGGTAGTAAAATTGGCATGTTTGAATAATGTGGAACTTTGCACAATCTCGTCCAGGCTAATCCACAGACTCCATAGAATACATGTTATAATGCTGATAACTAAAAATACACAAAAAATGGGTTACATCAACCATTTTATAAGGTGAAGAGGATAAGCACAAAGGAATCAAATTAATCATCGAGACACACTGATTATAAAGTGACTAAACCCATAGACAAGCAAGTATAGAAAGGTCTAATTCGCTGTAAAAGCTATGCATCGTTTCCTCACGTTTTTTTTCCTTTTATTTTTTAAAAAAGAAAGAAAAAAACAATTAAAATTGTTACTACCTAAAACCCTCTTTCTACATTAAAAATGGTTCATTCACACTCCAAAAAAAAATCAAATCTAATAGCTCCCCTAATGACATTTTCTATTATCTATTATTATAAAACGCAGAAGCATAAACACTTAAATTTTTTTTGTGTATATAAAAGAAAACACTATTTCATTAACGTCTCATATAATCGGCATGTGTTTTGTGGCATGTCTCGTGTTCAGCATTGCGAATGCCTTTCTTTGCCTTTTTACAGTTTTCAGACTACTCGTATGTAATGCTTGGTGAAAGGATGGGAGCACTGAAAGCTAAAAAGGAAGCCGTTCCCTTCTTTTTTACAATGTGCTGGAGGTTTTGGAGGGGAGGTCATGATGTTTTTTTTTTTTTTGATATATAATATATATATATAGCGAGCATTTCCTTGTGAGTTTGCATGTGATCGCGCTGTCGGTCATCATAGGTTCACGTCCCGCACGTCGGTCGGTGTGTACGAGATGTCCAGTTTCATCCTCAAGAGTTTTTGTTTCCGGGGATATGCTGGTGTGTTGTACCTCCGAGCAGGCTGGCCTCCAGCAGGGACTCGATCTGTTCCTGGCAGGCCCCGTAAACAGTCCTGTGTAGAAGGCAACCCAGAAAAGAAAAATCAGAATCAGAATCGCACTTTAGTCGCCAAGTATGTTTTGCAACACATACGAGGAATTTCATTTGCCAGGTCAGTCATAGAATTCAAAGCGACAGATCACTCAAAAACACATGTTAACATCATCCACCACAGTGATTCCCACACAATCCTCACTGTGATGGAAGGCGAAGACTGATGGGCCGAAACAACAAATTAAAATAAAATTCAAACTGGAGACAGAAAATACCGCATTGGAGTTTTATTTTTAAATAAAATGTTCCAAGGAATTATCTGATTCATTTTCATTTATAGCTTAAGGGCATGTCCACTGTACGAGGTAATTCAAAAGTTCTCCCAAGTTTTCCCCTGATTCGAACTCGGAGAATGTCCGTAGGAGTTCGTGGATGTCTCGTAGCGGCTCGTACGAGTAAAAAAGTAACCATTTTTTTCATCACGAGTATTTTTTTATTCGTGGACATTTTTCACAGTGTTGAAAAAACATCACGAGTTTACCAGATTTCCCGAGTAACTACCATTACTCGTACGAGCCGCGACGAGACACACTCCGAGTTCGAATCGGGGAAAACTCGGGAGAACTCTTGAATTACCTCGTACAGTGGGACAGGCCCTTTAGTTTTAGTTTAGTTTAGAGATACAGTTTGGAAACAGGCCCATCTGTCCACCAAGACCAACGATCCCAGCACATTAACAGTATCCAACACACTAGGGATGATTTACAAATTTTACATGAGCCAATTAACCAACAAACTTGTGTTGGAAGAAATCGGAGAACCCGGGGGAAACCTATATGATCACGGGGAGAACGTACAAACTCCGTACAGACGGCCACCATAGTCAGGATCGAACCTGGATCTCTGGCCCTGTTAGGCAGCAACTCTACTGCTGCACCACCCTGCCACCCTAGTTTAGTTTAGAGACACAGCATGGAAAGAAACGCATTGACCCACTGAGTCCACACCAACTATCATCCACCCGTTCACACCAGTTCTATGTTATCCTGCTTTCTCATCCACTCCCCACGCATTAGGGGGAATTAACGTACAAACCATCATGTCCTTGGCTCCCATGGCAAAATTCACACTCGTACCCCTTAGTCTAGATCCCTGGACGATAATCAAGGAAGTCTGAAGAAGGGTCTACCTGCCAACTTGTGAGAATGAAAAATCGGAATCCTATAGACTGACGTCAGTAAGTGGCGGGGCACGTGACGTCAGTAAGGGGCGGGGCACGTGACGTCAGTAAGGGGCGGGGTATGTGACGTCAGTGAGGGGAAAGTGACGTCAGTGCGGGGGGGGGGGGCAAGTGACGCCGAACGCCACCGTGGCGGGGCGGGGTCATGCGGCTGCGTGCTGACGTACACCCGTGCGTGCCCCCATAAGCGGCGCAGGCGCGGGCGCTCACTCGCTGTCTCCTCGCCGCCGCCGCCGCCAGGGTCGCAGCACGCTTCCATCCCAATTCCGAATTCCAATTTTTTTCGGAATATTGAGGAAAAAAATCGGAATTCGGAATTGGGATGGAAAAATCGGAAGAATTCCGCCCAAATCGAATGGTTGGCAGTATGGAAGGGTCTCGACCCGAAACGTCACACATTCCTTCTCTCCAGGGATGCTATGCTGCCTGTCCCGCTGAGTTACTCCAGCTTTTTGTGTCCAATAACAACTTTTGTCCAAGTCCGTGGGGGGGAGCACTTACAGCTGAAGGTATGGTTACCATACTCCCTGGAAGTGCAAGCAGCCAGGACTAGAGGGACCCAGGAGATCTCAGATATAGGTCAAGTTGAATACTAATTCTGATAATGAACATGAGAAAATTATGCACAAACCACATGAGGGGAAGGTACAATGCATTGAAACATCGAAAATAGGTGCAGGTGTAGGCCATTCGGCCCTTTGAGCCAGCAACGCCATTCAATATGATCATGGCTGATCAGCTAAAATCAGTACCCCGATCCTGCTTTCTTCCCCATATCCCTCGATGCCGTGAGACCCAAGAACTACATATCTTTTGAATACATCCAGTAAATTGGCCTCCACTGCCTTCTTTGGCAGAAAATTCCACAGAGTCACAACTCTCTGGGAGGAAACGTTTTTCCTCCACTCAGTCCTAAATGGCCAACCCCCTATTCTTAAACTGTGACCCCTGATTCTGGATTCGCCCAACATGTGGAACATTTTTCCTCCATCTAGCCTGTCTAATTTCTTAATTGTTATATGTTTCCATTAGATCCCTCTCATCCTAAATTCCAGTGAATATAAGCCCAGTGGATCCATTCTTTGCAGTCTCTAGATAGTTTTAGGTTCAGGTTAATTATTGCCATGTGTACCCAGGTACAGTGAAAGGCTTTGTTTTGAGTGCTATTAAAACAGATCAAGATAACACCACACATAAATACAATCAAGGTACAACAGGAAGAGCAATCTTGCTTCCAAGGTGGCACCCAAGCTCTAGATTAGTGTCACTCATTTCATGAGTCATGCTTCTGTAGTCACGCCCACCAGCTTTTCATTTATCATTGCTTGCTGAATTCCTTTAGTGCGAGTTGAATGTGCTAGTGTGTAGTCATGCTTGCTATGTAGTTAATACAATCTTTGGAGCTTTATACTGGTGTAAGGTTTTCGTTATTTGTATGGTCATCACTCAACATGGTGTCAGAAGTGGGATTCGAACCCACGCCTCCAATTGGAGACCATAAGCCACGCGACTACTTGTGTGTTGGCCATAGAAGCGGATCTACAATCGCATATTACAATCGCTCCACACTCTCAATCTGTATACCCACAACTATATGATGCAAACTCCTCGATTGTAATCATATACAGTCTTTCTGCTGACCGGTTTGCACGCAACAAAAACTTTTCACCGAACCCATCGGTGCACGTGACAATAAACAAAACTAAAAGGGGAAGATATTGAGTGCAGAACATAGTGCTCAGCATTGCAGCGCATTAATTCCACTGACAAAGTCCAATGTCCGCAATGGGGTAGAGAATGACAACTTCAAAGAACTGCCAGCCACAATCGGCAACCCTACCTAAGCTCTGCACAGCTCAGTCTGTCAACCGCAGGACAGCGTTAAAAGCAGCCACACATTGTAAAAGATAAAAAAAATAAATGTTTTGCGCGCAAGGATGGATTTTGAAGATACATCATTCATAAGGTCATAAGAGATAGGAGTAGAAATTGGGTAATTCGGCCCATCAAGTTCTATTCCCACCATTCAATCATAACTGATCAATCTCTTCCTCCTAACCACATTCTCCTGCCTTCTCCCCATAACCTCTGACAACCCGTACTAACAAGACATTCGAGGAAGAGGGGCTCAATTCAAAGGTTCTCCAGACAAAGAGAAACAATTTTCCACCTGTGCCACAGTGTGGAATGTGACAGTATCATTGTAACCTTCCAAATGCTGCAGGCACTACAATTGCCTTGAAGTTAAATGAGGTGTTAATGAGTTTTCACAATCCTCCAGAGAGGAAAAAAATATATAATGGGCCTAACATTCAACAACAGGAACCTCCCGTATTCTCGCCTCCCACTCTACCTGCAAAGCTGAACAATGATCTATTCCCCACATGCCACGTTCTTGATTATGCACGCTAAGCATTTGACCCTGACATTGGGCAGCAGCAGAGTTGCTGCGCCTTACAGCGCCCGGGGCCCCAGGTTTCAATCCCCGACATCTCCGGGTGCTGTCCCAGTGCGGAGTTTTGCACGTACTCACTGTGGCCGTGTGGGTTTTCTCCAGGAGCTCCCACACTCCAAAAACGTACAGGTTTGTGGGATAGTACTAATCGGTTCGCTGGTTTAGTGCGACATTGGAGGGCCGAAGGGCCCATTTCCGCACGGTTTCTTCTCTCACAACTAAGCTAAACACAAAAAAAACGTGCAAGGTGATGCCCAGATTCAGCAAATAAATATTTCATGGAATGCCTCAATTCCGTGCATTTGGAAACTTATAATTCCATCCATTTTAAGCTGTTTTTTGCCTTAATTAAAGGCACACCACGAGGTGAACCGTATCCCTACTTTGATCCCAATCACGGCGGAATTTGCTATTTTTGTTTATGACAGTGGAACAAAAATAATGGCTCTGGGATGGAAGAACACGAAATGCTGGAGTAAAACAGCAGCCCATACACGTTCGTCTCCAGAGATGCTGCCTGGCCCGCTGAGTTACTCCAGCATTTTGGAAATCTGCAATTTTGCGGTTTACCTGGTTTCTTGGCTCTTGGGAAGGAAGGGCTTCATCACACTCCCTCAATTAGTATCTGCAGTCCTGTCCTGCAACAAATCGAGGCCATTTAGGACTGAGACGAGGAAAAATATGTTTTCACCCAGAGAGTTGTGAATCTGTGGAATTCTCTGCCGCAGAAGGCAGTGGAGGCCAATTCACAGGATGTATTCAAGACGAGTTTGACAGAGCTCTTAGGGCTAACAAAATCAAGGGATATATGGTGGAGAAAGCAGGAACGGGGTACTGATTCAGGTTGATCAGCCATGATCATATTGAATGGCGGTGCCGGCTCGAAATGGCCGAATGGCCTACTCCAGCACCTAATTTTCTATGTTTCTCTGTAAGAGGAACAATTGATATAGAGACAACTGAGGGACAATCAAGAGAGATTGATTCTTAATTAGCATTGGGTGTTATGGGGGGAAAACAGGAGAATGGGGTTAGGAGGGAGAGATAGATCAGTCATAATTGAATGGCAGCGTGGACCCGATGGACCGAATGGCCTAATTCTGCTCGTATCGCTCATGAATTTATGAATTGCCCACTTGGTGCAGTGCCAGAAAATTACAGTGGGAAGAAGCAGTCAGTGGTCAACTTCGGAACAGTGACAATCAAATGACAAACTCAGGGACACGGCGCAAGCCGCCACTAAAACGTGATTTATTGCAATGCATTCTCAATTCATTCCCAGACCCGATCCTGCCTTTAGATGGATAGGGAAACTGCGCAGCCCTGCCCCAAGCATTTGATTCAGGCCACGCGACAATGTTAACCCGATCCAATTTCACAGCAGCTTCCGACTTTGGAGATATCCGTGCAGTACCAGACTCGCCGCCAACAATTTATCAGATACTTCAAGACTTAAGGTCCGAGAATCCCCTCATCATTCGTAGAAACAGAGCAACACAAGAACAGGCCTTTCGGCCCATAATGTCCATGGGCCATCAGTTGCAGTTTAGTTTAATGTCACGTGTAACCGAGGTACAGTGCAAAGCTTTATTATTGCGTTGCTGACCAGTCAGCGGAAAGACAATACGTGATCACATTCGAGCAATTTACAGTTTATAGATACGTGATACAGTACAACCTTTAGTACAATGGTAAAGTCAGCAAAGTTCTATCAAGGATAGTCCAAGGGTCACCAATGAGATAGATGCTTCCAAGATGGGGTCCAACCCAGGCGACTATACTTGACATCAAGACCATCTCTTCTCTAACATGCAGATAATCCATATCTCCCACCCCCCATTCTCTGTATATCCATGTTTTTCTCCAAACGTCTCTCAGAATGCCACTATTGTAATCTGCTTTAAGCACCAGTGTGTATCAAACTCACCACTCTCAGTGTAAAATAAAAAGTGTAGCTCAATTCCTCGAAAATCTTTCCCAACCCTTAATTGGGCAGAACAACATAAAAATGCCCATTCTATTAACTCACCATCTCCCCCCCCCCAATCCCAACAAAGACTCATTGATGATACTCTTGACAATTTAAACATAACCTATTGTCCCAAATCAAAGGGTCAGGTGATTCACCTCACAGCCATGACGTTTGCTCCCTACAGATCCATTCAAAGCGGCTTCCAAGTCTAATTTTAACCAGGGGGGAGAGAGGAGGGGGGGGGGGGTTTAGAGGGGTGATGGAGAGAGCAGGGTTAGGGGGGGGGGGAACTAAAAAACATCAATTAATGCAAACTGAAGAAGGGTCTCGACCATAAACGCACCCGTTCACCTCTCTCCAGAGATGGCTGCTGATATGGTCCCACCTTGAGTTACTCCAGCATTTATTCCTTGAAGTCCATCTAAAGGCAAAAAACATTCAACCACGGTCATTCAATTCTTTCTTTCCAAAGACTCTGCAAAACACAAGGCATTTTTCAGCAAGTTAAACCGAAATAGTTACAAAATACCGTGGCCATTTCGAACAAAACGTGCAAGGATTTTTTAGAGAAAAGTGCACGACGAGAGAATTGCAATGCGTTTTCGGTTGCCATAGACCCAGTTCGATCCCGACTATTGGTGCTGTCTGTAAGGAGTTTGTACGGTCCCCCCCCCCCACCACCCCCGTGACCTCGTGGTTTCCTCCGGGTGCTCCGATTTCACTCCCACAATTCCAAAAACGTTACAGGTTGGTGTAGCTTAATTGGCTTTATTCAAAATTGTAAATCTGTCCCTAGTAAGTAGGATAGTGTTAAGTATTGTGTAGTGGCTGCTGGATCAGCACGGACTTGGTGGACCGAAGGCCTGTAATCTAGGGAAAAGGAAATTCTATACGCGTATGACTAGAAGAATGTTGCTCTGGAGATGAACCTGGATAATTAGAGCACTGACCTGACATGACTTTTGGAATTAATAAGACTATAATGGAGACTGACGTAACACACAACTTGGGATTTGTCACGTGAATGCTAAACCTTCTGTTAGGTTGTCAATCCTTGTACATTCCTCTACTGGAAACAAATATTTTTAATCGCCAAAATAAGGTTCCATCTGTGCAACATTTTAATCTATTATTTTCCCCCCCAATCCTTCTCTTCCTCAATGGCCAAAATCAATTTACTGATAGGGTCAGAGCTGCCAATTTTGTCATAGCATTTCAGTATTCTAGTACCTGAAAATCAGTAATTTGCTGAGGAAATCAGTATTTTTACGCGGTTGTCATTTGCTGATTTTTTTCTTCTTTTTTATGTGCGGTCAGAAAATAACCCATGCAATAAAGTGTACAAGGAGCGCACAACTTTGCTCCCAATTGACAAGTCTTCTACGCACCTCACTTGACAGCGCATTCATTGCCATCGCTTCATATACGGCTGCTTCTTGCTTTTAGAAGCACCAGGTTGGAGTAGAAGTAGAAGCCACTTTGGAAGCCTCCCACTTTCCATCCCTCCCTCATTCCTCTCCCTCCTCCTCTCAAGAGGCAAGTAGCACAACAGGCGTAGGCATTTGTGAAACATGTCCCCTCCACGTGAAATGGTGACTCAATAGTAATAATTATTGTCTTTCTGCGTGACTGTTAGCACGCAACGAAAGCTTATATCACTGTACCTCGAATACACGAGGCAATAATCAAAACTCACCATCCCCCCCTAAATCCCATTACCGTGCAGCCCTTTTGGACGCCATTAAAAATGCACAGATAGATCAAGATACTACCTGGAAGATCTATTCAGTATCTCATCATCACCCACACAGTAATCCTTCAGGTAGAGTGTCCTCAAGATAGTGTCCATAGTACAAGTTGTGGCAAGCTGAATTTCTGAAAGGGCAAGAGTAACTCAATGGTCAGGAGGCATCTCAGGAGAATATGGATATTGTGGTCTGTTTGGGTCGGGGCCCTTTTTTGGAAGGTCCCCTTCAGTACAGAAACGTCACCTACTCGCGTTCTCCAAAAGGAGATGCTGCAAGACCCGCTGAGCAGCTGCTTTGCCCTGTAGGCACCCAGCCTCTGCAGTTCCTCGCGTCTCCAAGAATAGGAGCGAGCTGAAGGCAGTCAAGCGACTTTTAACGAGGTAGTCTATAGATGCTCTCAAGGGGAAAGCGCGAGGTATCCCATCTAAATGCAAGTCTTTTAGTCTCGACATCTCGTAGATGTGTGTAAACAGGCAGTCACGTGGCGCAGCGGTAGAGTTGCTGCCTTACAGCAATTGCAGCACCATAGACAGGGGTTCAATCCCAACTCCAGGTGCTGTCTGTATGAAGTCTGAGAACGTTCTCCGGGATCCCCCAGTGAACGGAGCGTGGGTTTTTCGATTCACCTAGGTGAAAGCTCCGGTCAACCTCGCACACTCCAATAGACGTACAGGTTAGTAAGGTAAATTTAAAATGCGTTTAGTAAATTTAGAAAAATTGTAACTTGTCCCTAGCGCTAGTGTAGGATAGTGTTAGTGCATATGGTCCAGCACAGTTGACTACTGAGTGAGGTGACCGAGAAGGGCCTGTATCTCTCCTAAACAAACACTAAACAGCTACCCAGTACAACCACTAGCTAGTGGATTCTCACAGCGAAATAGTGGACTTACAACCAATAGTTTTTCCATCCGTCCAAAAGATAACATCTTCACAAATGGTTCTGAACTGACTGGCACTGCAATGGAAAATGTTCTCCTGGGATGAACCAAGGATCATCAAGGCATCTACAAGGACTTACTTAGCTACTAATCTCAACTGATCAAGATAATTCAACAGAAATAACAGGACATAGCCCTGGATCAACTACTGACTTTCCTCCAACATAGATAAAGTTCAACACCCCCCCGCCCAGCCCCCACTCACATACCTAAATCCGCCCATTCCACACTGACCTTTATGTCCTGGGCCTCCTCCACTGTCGAGAGTAGAGCCCAATGCAAAATTGGAGGAACAGCACCTTCACACCTTTCGCTTGGCAGCACTTACAACCCTGTAATTTCTAACTAATTTCAAGTAATCCCTTGCATTCCTTCCTTCTCTCTCTCCGTCCTTCCCCCCCCCCCCCCCCCCCCCAGTTATTGTGGCTAGTTTCACCATCACCGTCAGTCCTGCTTAGTTTCACTGTCTGTAATCGCTACCCGGTATCACCTTTTCCACAGCCCAACAATGACCAGTTGTGGCTCCACTTTCCTGATCCATCGTTGCTGGCTATTGAGCGAATTTGTTCTGAATATCATTCTTCATAGCCTTATATCATTCATTTGTTTCTTTGTATCTTTTCACGCCTCTAGTTTCCCTCTCCCCTAAACTCAGTCTAGAGAAGGAGGTCTCGACCCAAAACTTCACCTATTCCTTTTCTCCAGAGAGATGCTCTGAAGCCTGACTGTCCGCTGAGTTACTCCAGCATTATGCGTCCTATCTTTAATTCATAATGGTCATCTTACATAGCGTGTGTGGGACAGTGTAACGTGTGTGAGATATGCCTGGTCGGTCGGGGACTCGGATGTGGAGTCCAACGGGCCTTGTTTTCCAATGCGCCGATACCCGACTAACAGAAACTAAACTTTTTCTTCTTCTTCTTCTTGCGTATGGCTGGCTGCACTAAAGTTGAGAGTAGGACCAACTTGTTCGATTTTTTGATGGTATTTGATTTGCACGCCAGGTTGAAAGGCATTCGTTGAAACAGGGCGACCACGTTGAAGGTTGGCTTCAGACAGGAGAGAGCAAGCCATTTTACAGCTAGTGGTGTGGAGGGAGGAAGGGTGGGTGTGGGCGGGTGGAGTTCTGGAGGGAGTGTGACCCTCAGAAAGGGCCATTATTGCGTTTCAGCGCGTTTCTCACACCCACACAATCTCAAATCGAGAAAAACAGATGCCTAATCTAAAGGTGTGTCGGAGGGCAGGCAAAAAGATTAAGCCGAATAGACAATTAGAAACATGATCACTACCCACAAAATGCAGAGCGCTCTCACAATGAGGGCAAGGGACCTTTTAGAAAGTAGGATGAGCGCTTCCCATGGAAGGTTCAATGTATACTTAAATTTGGGCGCTCGTAATTACCAATGATCAAGGAAAACAGGAAATTGGACCACAAACGCTGAAACGAACTGACTATCTAAGACCTGAAGCGCCCCATACACACACTCGACAAACTGGAAACTCGTAAGCGAAAGTGGGCAAAAGAACAAAAACTAAAATCCTTTTTTATTTCACTTTTAATGAATTATATAGTATATTATTGTTAAAAATTAATTAATTAATCCGCACTTCAGGCGTTTCGATATAAATTATTGATCATTTGCTAGAGAATTCAAATTTTAAACAGCTACTTTTCGGTAAAAATTTTCTCTCTCCTTTAAACATTTGCAACATTAATTAACTTTCTGGGCCAACTAGTAGTGCAATTTTATTGTGTCATCAGGGTAGGAACAGCAATCGCTCCGGTATTCACACATGAAGATATACACAAAAATGCTGGAGTAACCGCGTGCGGGACAGCCAAGCAATCACTGGAGAACATAAGGAATGGGCGACGCTTTAGGCTTTCGAGACCCTTCCTCGGATTTCATGCAAACTCCTTTGAGCATCATTAGCTCCAAGTGCACCGCCATTTTCTATCTCCAACTCCCCTCCCCCCCCCCCCACCTCTTCACCCCCATAAAGTAGGCCAAGGCAGTAGCAAATCTTAGGCCTCAATCACTTATTGAGAGGTTGGCAAGGTTTAGTCTGAAGAGCAGTATAAAATCTAACAAAAGTCAATCTGCTTTTAATAGTTTTAAAACAGCCCACAGCATTGAAGGGCGTGATATAAGGATTGAACTGGGCAAACAGAAGAGGTGTGTGTGGCAAATCGGCTTGTTTTACGATTTAAATACTTCTATCATAGTCTATTTATAAGGTGAGGCTAACGTGCGCACTTGGTAAAGATGTATGCTGTCCTCACAGCGCCAGAGATCCTGACTACGGGTGCGTGTGTGTACGGTGGGAGGAGATTCGTATATCCTACCCTGTGGGTCTTCCCAAGGGCTCCGTTTTCCTCCCACACTAAAAGGAACTTCCCAACGAGGCGTGCAGTGCAAGGCTTTTATGGATATTTTACTTATGTGTAACATGTGCCTAGCGCGTGATCGCACTGGGCTAGTTGATGTGGGGATCCCTGGTCGCGTCATGATCGCGGACCACGGTGGGGCTAAGGGCCTGTCTCTTCCCAGTGTCCTCGACCGCATCTTTCCCAAAGTCCACAGTAAAGGCGATGATTCGGAGGGTCGGGAATCCTTCCTCCGACTGACTGCAGCAAGAGAGGGAGGGAGAGAACTGGGAAAGAGGGGACCAGCGAGAGCCAGGCAAGATAGAGGCCCCAAAAACTAAAACTTAAAAGCAGTCATGGGAAAGAGAGCTGGAAACTACACCTCCACCCGCTGAGTAAATCAAAAGCCAGTCTTACTGTCGTCACCTCATCAGCAAATTATGAGGAACAATTTCACAATTTCTTCACTTTGTTTAGAGTTGTTCCACCGATGCTGTAAACGATACAATCTTTGCTTTTAATCAACCCTACCCCCCCCCCCCGCCGTTCCCTGTTGGTCACCCGTCACACACTGCTAAAGACTGAACTCTGAGGAAGCAAACTCGACCTGAAACGTCACACGTGCTCTTTACTCCTCCAAGATTCTAGCCTGGAGCCACCTTAGGTTGCGCGGCTGAGTTATACTCTGGCTGTTTTGGTGTCTAGGTCGGTCGGGTTTTAAGCCGGCATCTGCCGTTTCCTTTTCCGACACTGCCAGAGGTTATCTGGGCTCGAGTAGGCAAAAGCGCTGGAGAAACACTAGCAGGGGCAGCAGCATCTATGGAGCGAAGGAAATAGGACAAAACGTTTCGGGCCGAAACCCTTCCGGAGTTTTCGGCCGAAACATTGATTGCCTATTCCTTCAGGCTTTTCACCAGAAACGTCGCCTATTTCCTCCGCTCCATAGAATGCTGCTGCACCCGCTTGAGTTTTCTCCAGCACTTTTGTCTACTTCGATTTTCCAGCATCTGCATTCCTTCTTAAACGCTGTAATCTGGGCTCACAACCTTACCCATCACTCAGTGTTTGGTGGCCTGGCATTGTGGCAGGAAACAAAAAGCCTGTCGTTGCCTCAGAGATCGCCACAACACGCGCATCGAGCCTCGCGCTTTTTAAGAGAAACCTCACCTGCCTATCCTTCCCTTTCCGCCAATGCATTCCACGACCTCGCCTTTATTGGTTTGCTTCCCACTGAGGCGCACCTTCCTTGCCAGCTGACTAAGGCAGAAGAATAGACACGTTCAGGAGAGAGAGAGAAAAAAAAAATCTCCTTCTTTAAACAACGAGGTTTTCGAGTTTAGTCTTTAGAGATACAGCGCGGAAACAGGCCCTTCGGACAGCGACAGCCACAAGCATATAACACCACCGTTACACACTCTCGAGGGACCATTGTGTTTACATATATATATATAGTATAATTATATCTAGCGCATTAACCCATACATCCTCAATCCGTCATTTGAGAGAGGGAGGAAACACGAAGATCTGGAGAAAACCACACGCAGTCGTCATGGGAAACGTGCAACTACCGAACAGACAGCAACCGGGTTGGGATCGAACCCGGTCTCACGTGCTGTAAGGCAGCAACCCGACCGGCTGCGTCACAGGGCCGCTGGGTCACGGCGGTAATGGTCCATCCCGTGTGGCGGCTTAGACGATAAAACTAGGACTGGAGATTGTGACGAGGGAGAGTATGTTTTGCACTAGTGGGTGAGTCTAGGACTAGAGTCAACAGCCGCAGATTTAAAATATATTCTTTAGGGGAGAAAGAGATGAGAGTAATGTTCTTTTGTGTCGAGAGGGTGGTTAATCCATGGAATACTTTGCCACAGACGCTGTGTAGGCCAAGTCAGTGAGAATATTTATTTTAAAGGTAAGAGATAAGATATATAATTTCTTGAGATCTAATGCGGGTAGTCAGAGGTTGTGTGGGGATTAAGGCAGGAGAAGGGGTGAAGAGGGAGAGATAGATCAGCCATGATTAATGGCAGAAGTAAATTTGATTGGGCTGAATGGGCCTACTTCTAACACCGTATTACCACTTTCCATTGGGAAGCATGAAAAAAAGACACCTTGGGTCCACTTGTCATTGAATAGGGTTCACAGGGCCACGTTCAAAGGTCACACAATACACATGAGGTCATTCCCTTCCTGATGAACCATCTTCCTAATCTCCTTTTAAGCGTAACCCCTCTACTCATCTCTGCTGTAACACTATTAATTGCCGAGAGGTTCAGCAAAGATGCACAACTCCACCTATTGGAGTCCCCGTGAATATTCATTAATTGCATTGTCACCTTTATTTTTCTTACTGGGGTACAGTGGAAAAAGATTGTTTGTCACCCGTGCTAACCAGTCCAGCCAAAAAACAATACAAGACTACAATCGCGACTGTCCCACAGTGTACAGATACATGGGCTGAGGAATAACTTTCAGTGCACAGTAAAGCCAGCAAGTCCGACCAAGGATGAGTCCGAGGGTCACCAAAGAGGTATGAGATAGTAGTTCAGCACTGCTCTTCTGAGTATCTGG
>CM069148.1:7170858-7328708 GCA_035221665.1 Okamejei kenojei | reverse complement strand
TCAAAGCCGCCACAGAAACATAGAAACACTTTTCCCACGAGCAGCATCTCCACCATCTCAATTAACAAAAGTCTGTACCTCCTGTTGCTCTGGGATTTTATTTCATACACATTTAAACTACAATGATTCATTATTAATGTTTAATGTTTTTATGTGTCATTCTTAATGGGTTACTGTTTTTTGTCGTGTTGTTATTGCAGCGGAGCACCAAAGCAAATTCCTTTAGGTTAAATACTTGGCTATTAAACTTATTCGTTCGTATCCATTCCAATTCAGCTGTCTACAACGAGGGACTGTTCGTTTGAGAGGCTGTGCTGTCGGCACCGACAACGTGTGTACTGGTCGGAAGGCACGAGCCTCCGGTGTCCCTGAGCGGCCAATGCAACGAGGCCACGCAGGGAGAGCGTTACCCCTCTCCCCAGTTCTTGCCCAATACGGAACATGCCCCCTCTCCCCTGGACCCAACGAGAATCGTGGCTAGTGCCTGAACAACCCCCTTCACATCATTCCGAAGGAATAGCATGGACCCCTAGAATTCACCTACGAAGCCACATGATGACGTGCCGCCTGGCAGTTGTACAGAACCTTCAGAGGTTGTCTATTTTGCTCAGTTGGTTTATGTCACCTGTGCCCAGGTACAGCGGAAAGCTTTTTTTGCATGCTTGACCAGTCAGCCGAAAGACAATGCATACTAACATGGAGCCCAATCCACCAAATTCCCCAGTGGTACAGATACATTGATAAAGAGAATAATGTGAATGATAATTAAGTGCAAGATAAAGTTCCAGAAAAGTCACGATCAAGGATTGTCCGAGGGTCTCCAATGAGGTAGATAGTAGCTCCAGGACTGCTCCTAAGTTTTGGTGGGATGGTTCCTTTTGCCAGATAAGAGCTTGGAAAAAACTGTCCCAGAATCTGGAGGTGTGCGTTTTCCAATTTCAGAACTCGGTGCCCGATGGGGTAGGGAGATGGAGGGAGTGGCCAGGGTGCGACACGTCCTGATTATGCTGCTGGCCTTCTGAGCAGCGTGAGATGTAAATGGAGTTTTGTGCGCTGGTCGAGGTCTGCATCCACAGACCTCTGCAATTTCTTGCGATCTTGGGTGAGCTGTTTCCCAAACCCACACTGTGATGCACACGGGTTGACTGTTTCACATTTCGATCTGTACTCTGATCACTTCCCTTCACGCGGCCCTTAACCACCTCCAGACTTTACATTCAGGTGAAGAGGCCCCTAATTGAAAGCCACATTTTAGAAGGCATTCCTTTGACAAAAATGCGAGAAACTCGCGGGTGAGTGAGCATCTATGAAGCGAAGGAAATAGGTAAACATTTCGGGCCAAAACCTTCTTCAGAACTGATGTGAGGTTGGGGACAGGAAGAAGAAAGGAAGAGGGGGAGCCAGAGGGCTAGAGGGAGAAGCTTGAGAAGGGGGATGTGAGACAGTAGGGTCTACCTGAAATTGGAGATGTCAATGTTCATATCACTGGGGTACAAACTGCCCATGTGGAATATGATGTGCTGCTCCTCCAATTTCTTCCGTGATTCTCACTCTGAGGGGCCCAGGACAGAACGGTCGATTCGGATGGGAGGGTAGCCAGCGGGACCTCAGGTTTGTCCATTTTGCAAACTGAGCGAGGTGTGGGCAAAGCGATCGCCAAGCCAACGCTTGTCCTCACCAAGTAGATCAGCCTGCCCATCTAAAGCAGCGGATGCATAGATTGCAAAAGAGGTTCCTTCTTAACCCATTACTCTGTTTGTTTATTTGGCTCCAATCCAAATGGACGTATTTTAGAAACATAGAAAACAAGAATTTAGGTGCAGGAGTAGGCCATTCAGCCTTCTAGCCGGCACCGCCATTCAATAGATCATGGCTGATCTCCAATCTCAGTATCCCCGTACCTGCCTTCTCTCCATACCCCTCTGAACCCCTTAGCCACAAGGCCACATTCCAACTCACCTCTTATATATAGCCAATGAACTGGCCTCAACTACCCTCTGTGGCAGAGAGTTCCAGAGAACTCATCACTCAATTTGAGCAAATTGCCCATTAACCCTGAAAAAAAAAAGACAGATCCCGACCAGAAATTCACGGTCCTCCAAAACACTTTGGTTATATCTGCCTCAAGTTTCCAGCAAGTACATTCCAGTCATCCTCCTTCACCATGTGAAGTCCATGGCCTCCACTGTGGGACGTCAGAAGTCACCTTTAGGCCACCGATGTGGAAGAGGAAGCAAGACATCATTGATCTCTAGTGAATGTATAGAGAGTGGCAATTCATTCCCCTCCTATCACCAAACTGTGTGAATGATTGATGCATACGATCATTAGCTGGACACCCGTAGGTTCCTGTGTGAACTCCCCTTTTTTAAGATTGAGGGTGAAATGCTGTTGATGAACTTCTGGACTGGGAACCATTGTGTAAAGTTTCATGATTTCTATTTAAACTATCTTGCAATCCTTCCTATGAAGAGAAATGCTCATGGGTGTATTTATGTCAAGGGTGAGATAGAAGAACACAGTTTAAGCTTTCCACCCTAAACTCCCACCTCCACTAGAACAGATCTGATACTAAGGGATGGTGATTACAAAAGTAAGCCTATCACCATGGCAGTTCTGCTGTAAGATAAACAGAGCCAGATCGGCAGATTCCAAGGAGGCTATGCCAGATTCCAAGGAGTAAGCACAACTTTAAAAACACATCCACACTTAAACCCTGTCCCACGGTAAATTCATTCCAAGAGCTCTTCCCAGTTTGCCCTGATTCGAACTCTCGGAGATTTACGGAATGGCCACTCGTCGGTACTCGGGGCTCTCGTGGACATTTTTCGTCATGTTGAAAAATCTTCACGTTCTTCCCTGCTCCTGCCGTTATCGAGTCTTCCCGAGTATCCCTGCCGTTAGCGCTAAGAGACAGTCCCCGAGCTCCACGTTGCCCGCTACGTTCATTCTCCGTGCTTACCACGATTTTGGGATTTTTTTTTTAAACTCGGAGAGCTCTTGGAATGAACCGTACATGGCAGGGCTATCACCAAAACCGCAGATTAGTTTAGTTTAGAGATACAGCGCGGAAACGCCCTAACGACTCACTCAGTCCACGCCGACCAGCGATCGACGCATAGTAACAGTATCCCACACACTACACTATTTACATCTAAGAAAGCCTTAACATACAAACCTGTACGGTCTTTGGAGTGTGGGAGGAAACCGAAGATCTCAGAGAAAATCCCTACGCTGGTCCGGGAGAACGTACAAACCCGTACACAAACGGCACCTGAGTCGAGATCAAACCCGCCGCCGTGGGCGACTCCTACCACCGTGCCACCCCCAGCTTTCAAGAAGAATGCAACAAGTTGAATTTGATTATGAGATTTTGAATTGAAAATTGAATACAAGTTGAATTTGGATTTAAATGTGAAATCGCAATTTAAATTTCAATACGAGTTTGAATTTGAATTTGAAATTGAAATCTGCACAATTTTGAATCTGAGGAAATGCACGTGAAAAAATTGAATTGGTAAATTCACCCACAGAGCACTTGACCATTACTACGTAATTTTAAAATTTAACTTATTGATACTATTTCCTTCTGTTTATGTTACTTTATTTATGTAAGACATATTTATATGTTTATCAAATGTTGTGAATTTAGTGAAGGAACTAAGTTTATAGAGAGATGAAGATGTAACTTTTTTTTTCTTGACATAATTACTAAAGTGAATTGAAACAAATCGCCAGCATATATATGTAAGATATGGAGTCTGTAAATTAATAGACAATTTATGAATATAGATGGATTCCATCACTGTTCCATTATAACTTTCATATTATAACCACAATTTTTGTACTAAAATACAGAAATGTGGTCTTTTTCCTGCACCTCAAATAAAAAGTTCCATAACTTGCCATAACATGATTTTCTCCTTTGATGACATCTCGTTGTAAAAAATGGGATGTTGGGATCTTAACAGAGTCTGTACGTAAATCGTGAGGGGAATTGACAGGATAGATGTACAGTGTCTTTTATCCAGCGCAGGTTGACTCAAAAACTAGAGGGACATAGATATTAAGGTGAGAGTGGAAAGATTTGATTGGGACAAAATAGGGCAAAGTTTTTCCTTCCAGAAGGTGGTGGGGATAGGAATGAGCTGCCAGAGGAATTGCTGAGCATGCAATATCACAGATTTTAAAATAATTGTGTAGGAAGGAACTGCAGATGCTGGTTTACAACTGATGACTCGACAACACAATGCTGGAGCACTACTCAGCGGATCAGGCAGCATCTCCTGAGAAAAGGAATCCGTCTTTTTAGAAACTAGATATAGTAGTAATAGTTTAGTGGTTGACTTAATAAAAGAACTGCAGGTGCAGGATTAGTTTGGATATACCGGCTATCGATCCCCGCACAATAACCACTAGCCCACACACATTCGGACAATTTACACATACACCTAGCCAATTAACCAACAAACCTGTACGCCTTGGAGTGCGGGAGGAAACCGAAGATCTCGGAGAAAACCCACATGGTCACAGGGAGACGTACAACTCTTAACGAGGCAGCCCAGCCCCGTAGTCGGCATCCGAACCTGGGTCTCTGGAGCTGCAAGCAGCAACTCTACCGATAGCCGCCGTGCCACCCGTGGATAATATACAAAAGACATACAAGTTTACAGAAAGTAACTCAGCGGACATCTCTGGAGAACATGGATAGGTGACATTTTTCGGTGTAGATCCTTCTTCAGACTGATCGTTGGGGAGAGAAGAAATCTGGAGAAGGGAATGCCAACAAAGTGTGGCAGAAGGAGTTTCCACACAGGCGAGGGGGATACATGGATGGGAAAGAAATAAGACAGTTTTGAATGGGGCATCTTGGATGGCATGACGAGCAGGCCACAGGGCCTGTTCTGTTTGAATTGACTCCATGACACTAAAATGCAAGTGGCCCTCAGTAAATCCGTTGTAGCACAGTCTATACTGTCACAACACTTCAAATGGATTCCAATCTTCTCACCAAAACTCCATCAAATAATATTAGCGGAAGAAGGCAACAGGATATTGCATTGGCATCTCGCTTCCATTTCAGTTTGTCGGTTCCGTTTTTCAGGATACAGAATAAACTGGAACAAAAGAAAGAAATTATGCAATAAAATCTCAAGAGGCCGACACAACCTTTCCTAAAATTTTCCCTTTTAGAATTGCTAATGGAAAAATATAAATATCTTGGGAGTTCATGTAACTAGAAATTACACTCCCTATTTCAAACAAACTTTCCTTTCCTCCTCCCCAAATGCCTTACTTAATTTTGGAAAAATGCTTCCGTGTCTCTCATAGGCAGAATAAAATGCCATAAAGATTAATCTTCCTTCCACATATCCCTGTACTAATTTCAATCAATACCGATTTACCTTCCTAAATTTAAAAAAAACTTGACTCCTGACACAAACTTTATTTTGGGATTATAAAACACATAGAACTCATAAACGACATCTATGTAAAACCCAAAAGAAATTGGCGGGCTGGCTCCCCCATTGTTTATACTATTATTTATTTATTATTTTTTTAATTTAACCTTTATATTAACCAGGAGAAGTCTCATTGAGATTAAAAATCTCTTTTACAAGAGAGTCCTGACCAAGACTAATATCATTGGGCACGAATAGAAAAACTTAATCTAATTGGATGGACAACACATGCCCAACATAAAATGGTTAATAATTGGAGAGAGAGAGTGCTCGCCTTTAATATAGGTGCGATCTTTCTCTCTCCCAACCCAGTTAGTGAAGAAAACACTGTATGAGAAAAATGGGGCGATTATCCACAGTACCCTACGAATTTCTAGAAAACAAGTGAAGTCGACCCTTAAAACCTGAGAAATTTAACTCTTCTCTCGCAACAATTGCCAACAACCCTTCGTTCGATGCTGTCTATTTTAGACAAAACGTACACACATTGGGAAAGATTAAGGGATTAAAAAACTCGGAGATCTTTATGAGAGGGGAACTCTTTCTCATTCAAGAATTACAGCGAAATATTATCTGAAAGGTAGCAATATTTTAGATACCTTCAAATACGAGACTATCTGAAATTTATAAACCCAAGACTACAATCTTTTGTTGCCAACACACTAGACGAATGTATGAATAGAAACTCGGATCAACCAAGTTAATATCATATCTGTATTACCCCCTTTTTAAATATAGAAACCCCATCGCAAATAATTAGAAGAGCTTGGGAAGATGAGCTTGGCCTAAAAAAGTTTTAAGGAGGGATGGGAGAAAACCATCTATATATACACACAACTGTTTCGCTTAACATTAGGCATTTGTTAATACTATTTAAAAAACTAACACAGACTCTAGTATTCAAAGTCCTAAAACAGAATAAGGTCCTTTCCCAAATGGATCTCCTATTGCTACAAAATTGTCTTCTTTCAGGAAGCAACAACACTACAAACCCATTCCTTGCTCATGTATAAATTACATAATTTCTGGAGAGGAAATCTTTGAAATTTTTTTAAAAAGCAATCAACAATAAAAATTGGATCCAGACACGGAACTGTCACACTCTAGGTACTTGAGAACCTGTCTGAGCTATCACTATGTTCAAAGTTTCCTTAATTATGCCTGATTAACGGTGACAAAAACGAAAACTTAAATTTTGGAAACATACATCAGCCCTACTCTTAAGATTGGATTATAAACATGTCCCGAGCCACTACATTTGTAAATATAGACTTGTCCTTGGCAAAAAAAACCGATCATTTTTCCCAAGACAATGGACACCATTCATTGAATTATTTTCCACAGGATAGTAGGGTACAATACAAACTTTGTATTTAAATCTACCAACAGGTTGGGTGAGGTGGGTGGGGAAGGATGAAGGCAGTATATCACCACTTTTTTCGTCTCTTTTTCTTTTGCCTTTTATTTTTTTCTATTCCTTCTCCCCTTTCTTTTAATTCACTCTTTGGCTACACTACTTTGGAAGTCAGGGGGCTCTATCTTTGCAACATCTCAATTCTTCCTATCTTGCTTTATCTCCTTTCTTTTCATAGCTAAAAAGTAAAATTGAAACTGTACAATACTATAATTGAAAATGCCGTTGGTGTCAATTTTTTGTACATTTGCTTCTAGTTAAAAAAATGAAAATAAATTTTTAAAAAAAAAATGTGTGTTTATCTTCATCTCTGGATCTGAATCTGCCTGACAGGCAGAAAGGGAGCTGTTCACTGCATGGTGGTAGCAGTTTAGTTTAAGACAATCGACAATAGGTGCAGGATAGGCCTTTCAGCCCTTAATGCCACACCGTTCATTCAATGTATCAGGCTGATCATCCACAATCAGTACAATCTTTAGTTTCGAGAATTACAGCGCGAAACAGGGCCTTTGGGCCCACCGGCATCTGCGCCACCACGATCCGCCCACACTATCACTATCCTGCACACACTAGGACAGTTTACATAATAATCACGCCCAATTAGCCTATAAACCTGCAAGTCTTTGGAGCGAGAGAGGAAACCAGTCACCCATAGAAAACCCACGCAGTCCGGGGAGAATGTACAAAAGCATTACGTCACCCCCATTCCTTCGATCTAAGATGCTGCCTGTCCCGCTGCTTACACCACATTATTTATGTCTATCTTCAATGTAAACCAGCAATCTGCATTTCCTTCCTACACAATCTATACACGTCGCCTCTTAAGTGATTTCCACATCAGCAGCCAAAGTAGTTTATGATTCAAACCTGTTCCACTGATGGCCAAATGGGTAACACAATCCCTGAACTTACGCCTGTAGAATGCAACCTCTCTGCAAGTAATGGTGGTCTAGTCATTCGACACATCACCACCCTTTGATTGAAAATTTGATATTTCCACCTGGGGAAAAAGCTCAGACTGCCCTACCCTACAATGTTTCAGTGCCCTAACGAGTAATGTTAAAAACTCCCATCCGATTGTCTTCTCAACCTCTAGCATTCCAGAGAAAGCAATCCAAGTCTTGGATAAGATATCTTCACAGGTTTAAAGGTGTATAAATCCCACCTACAGAAGGCTAGAGAGAGAGCCACGGTGGGCAGACGGTATGAGTTGCTGCCTTTTCAGCAAATGCAACGCCAGAGCCCAGGGTTCGATCCTGACTACGGGTGCTGTCTGGTATGGTATTTATCCACCTTAAAACTGTGGAATATCTTATCCAAGGCTTGGAATGTTTGCTCTGGAAAGCTAGGGTTGAGAGACAATCGTAAGAAGTATTTCACATATTCGTACAGAGGCACTGACCATTGTAGGTAGGCAGTCTGCAGGCAGAACTATTTGCCCAAATGGCAATATCAACATTTCCCAAACAAAGGGTGGTGATGTTCTCTAACTCAGTGAAACAGGTTTTACATAAACTACTTAGACTGCTGATGTGGAAAACACTTAAGAGCAGACTATGTATAGATAGTTTGAAGGAACGTGCAAGATGCTGGTTTACAATGAAGATAGACCACAACGCAACGTGGTGTAACACAGCGGACAGGCAGCATCACTTGATAGAAGAATGGGTACGGTACGGAGTCTTGTAACGTTCTCCCCGGATCCTGCTGGGGATTCTTTCTCTCAGAGGATCTCGTTTTCCCCTCACACTCCAAAGACGTACGGGGTTTGTTAGTTAATTGGCTTGATTGACACGTCCAGGTTTGTTGATTAATTGCTTGATACAGTAAAAATTGTCCGCGTAGTAATAAAATTGTCCAGTGCGAGTGATCTCCTAGCCTAGAGCGTTTCAGCGTTACACAATCCAGATACAGATACAGCTCCAGATGTTTGGTTTCCTGGCAGTTGACTTTTACTTTCACTGCCCACTGTGAGATGCCAGATTACCGGAGGGGCGACCAAGGCGATGCCTTTACATATAGAGAATAACGGCCCTTCATGGTCAGCCTAAGCACCCTGCGCATAAATCAACTGGACATGAAATAGTTACCACATCTGATGGCTGAAGGAATCAGGGGTATGGAGAGAAGGCAGGTACCAATACTGAGTTGGATGGATCACCAAGATCAACTTGAATGGCGGGCAGGCTTCGAAGGGCCGAATAGCCTGCTCCTCACCTAATTTCTACGTTATCTATGTCCTAGTGTACTGCTTCTTCTTCTCTTCATGTGACGTGCAACAGCCTGAAGTTTTGTAGACAACTTGTTCTATTTGAGCCTTCCGTTTGTGCACGTCAAGTTTGATTGCAATAGTCGAAACAAAGCGGAGCGACCAACGCGAAGGATTGCAATTTCCACCCCAGTGTACTACTACTACTAAGACTATACACTGACTGTATCTTCAATGAATATCTAACAAAGTACTGTAGCCTAAGTGCTTATGTAGAGTGCCTGTTGTAATGAAATGTATACAAATAGTGAATTTTCAACGACGAAAGGGTCTCGACCACGAAACGTCACCCCATATCCTTCCCTCCAGTGATCTGGCCCTGTCCCGCTGAGTTACCTAGCACATGTACAATAAAGTGCGATTGAACCATCAAGGCTGGGCTCCTAGAACCCTCTGCACTACAACACTCCCCAGAGCCCTTCCCATTCACCATGTCGGACCTGCCTGTTAGACTTCCCCAAAAGGCAGACAGTGCTCACATTTCTCTGTTTTAAATTTGTTTTATACTGTGCTCGTTTCCCCTTAGGTGGTTTAGTAAATGTTTTTTTTCCTCAGGTCCTCATCAAATTACCTTTTGAAAACATGATAGTTGGATGCCTTTTCACCACTTTTACACTGTGGCGTGGCAACAAGAGTTGCTGCCTTGCAGCGCCAGAGACCCGGGAACACTCTTGACTATGGATGCTGTCTGTACAGTTTGGTAAACGTTCTCACCCTGTGGCCCGCGTGGGTTTTCCCCAGTGCACCAGTTCTCCTCCCACACTCCAACTTCATGCAAAGTGTAGGATAATTGGCTTTGGTAAAATTGTAAAAAATGGTATCCTAAGATGTTGCGAGGATAGTGGCTAGTGGTGTGGGGATTCGCCATCGGCGTGGAACCGGGGGGGCCCGGACGGTTCTGTTTCTAATCCCAAACTAAACTAAATGATGGTCGCATTGGGAAGTTGGCCGAAGGCCTGTTTGCACGCTGTAAGACTCTCTGTCTCTATTCTCAAGACCCAAAAACGTAGCTTCCTACGGTATTCCCCTTGGCACGTAATGCTCGCAAAAAGACGACGTCTTTGCAACCCGACTGGAAGTGTTACAGGAGCACGATTGCCTATTAAAGCATCTTATCGAGATTATTTTGTAATAACCTTAAGTCGATACGGTTTTAATAACTGAGTCACTTTCATAAGTAGCAGATAGCTACCAGTATTACGTGACCTTCCTGCTAATCAGTGTTCCTCATACTCGGTAACTTTCACGGATGGTACACAACCTAGATAAAGGTGCTGCTTTCTACTCCCCCTCCTTGATGTGTGAACAGTCAAATAATTTGAAAATAAACTTTATGAATTTTTTTGATCTTGTGTATTATCATCTCTCGGCACCATTAGATCAAAGTAAATACATCAACTCACCAATAAATATATTTACAAAGAAAGCAATTTTACTTTGGGTTTTGCTGTGAGGAACATGCGGAGTGTGTAGCTGGAGTTTTCTGGACTCGTATTTTGTGCCATTAAGCCACTATTCGCTTCATACGTTAACTAGACCTGGGGTACAATTGACAGTTTAGTTTATTGTCACTTGTATCGGGATACCAGTGAAAAGCTTTTGTTGTGTGCTACCCAGCCAGTGGAAGACAATAATGGTACAATCGAGCATTCGCACTGCACAGATAACATTGATAAGGGAATGGACTTTTTAGTGCAAGGTGTGAAGCCAGATGAAAGTCCAAGCAAAGATAGTCCGAGGGTCCCCGATGAGGTAGATAGTAGCTCAGGACTTCTCTCTAGTTGCGGTAGGATGGGTTTTCAGTTGCCTGATAACAGCTGGAAGAAACTCCCCCCAGAATCGGGAGGTCTTTTAAGAAAAATACTTAATAATATCCCGGAAATAGCACAACATGACTTAATAATTGGAGGAGATTTAAATTGTACACGAGACTCTTATTTAGATAGATCCACAAGACAAAGGAAAACCAAATCCCATTCCATGACTTATTAAATGCAACATGGCTACTAGTAATATTAAAGATGTTTGTGAGAGTAGGAAAATCCAATTGGATGAGAATACTTCATTTTACTCACGTGTACATAAAACCTATTCTAGAAATAGATATTTTTTGGTAGACTCTAAACTATATCACTTACTTACAATTCAAAATACCATAATATTACAATTCTTAGATCACGCACCTTTAACATTTATGATTAAAATAAATGGTAAAACGAGAAAAACAGGGACAATGGAGATTTAACCCACAAATTTTAAAAGACAAGTAACTCAGGATATATATTATTATAGAACAATCAAGATTTTTCTTTAATAGATTAAATGATAACGGAAATATCTTCTTCCCTATTATGGGAAACTTTTAAAGCATATGCCCGTGGAATTTGATTTCTTCCAAGCATTTTATAATAAGAGAATTGGAGGGAACAACAGAATTGGAAAAGGAGATTAGACACCAGAGAATGCTGCTAATGCCATCCATAACAAAACATAAGCCCAAAATCGCTGGCACTGAAATATAAATTAAAAATAAAATATACTCAGATCAAGTTGTAAAAACTCTATCAATACACTAAACAATTACAATTTGAATTTGGAGATAAACCTCAAAAATTATTGGCTCGTCAATTACGGAAAAATGGAGGGAGAAAAAGTAATCCACAGATTTAAAATCATACAATGGCGAACCATTAGTACAACCCAAAGATATTAATGAGAGATGTTTGCAATATTTATAAAAATTAGATTCGCTAAAACGACAGAAAACAGGATAGGAATAGAAGCATTTAAAAAAAAAAGTAATCTAAATGGGTTGGATTCACAAAATAGAGAATCACTAAATGCTGAAATAATCAGTAAAAGAAATCGAAGAATCTATCAGATCATTAAAAATGGTAAAACACTGGGACACCGATCATTGGTTCGGAATTTTATAAAACATTTTAAGATCTGATTGCACCACGTTTGAAGATACTATGAATACATCTATACCCACCAGAAAACTACCAGAAAACGTTAAATGAATCTATTATAACACTTAAAACCGAAATAGACAAAGATCTGGATGACCCAGGATCATATAGAGCTGTAGCTCATTTTTTAAATACTGATCAAAAGATACTAACCAAAAAAAAAATATTAGCACAAAAGGACTAAGCACAGTTATTAATAAATTTAATTCACCCGGATCAAACAGGATTTATACCAAAACGATTATTCCTCATATAACCTGAGACGATTATTCAATATTATATATTCTGAAAAAAAAAAAAGAAGTATTAATAAAGACCTAGTCATTATATCGTTAGATGCGGAGAAAGCCTTTGACCAGGTGGAATGGTCTTACTTGTTTCCGATTATGGAAACTTTTAAGTTGGGGAGAGAAGTTTATTACTTGGGTTAAATTATTATACACTAATCCAACAGCCAGAATACTAACAAAAATCAAATGCTATCGACTAAATTAATTTATTCCGAGGCTGCAGACAAGAGTTGTCCTTCATCTCTCCGCTATTGTTTGCACTTGCAATAGAACCATTGCTCAACGTGTGAGATTACATCCTGAAATATATGGGTATGACACCAGAGATACTGAAAATAACTCCTTATATGCGGAT
Source organism: Okamejei kenojei (assembly GCA_035221665.1). Taxonomy (NCBI): domain Eukaryota; kingdom Metazoa; phylum Chordata; class Chondrichthyes; order Rajiformes; family Rajidae; genus Okamejei; species Okamejei kenojei. The sequence continues at coordinate 7,315,946 of CM069148.1, read as the reverse complement.
GATGTATTACTTTATCCAAAATTACAAGCCAAAATTAGTATTCCAAATTTACTAAAATTAATAACTGAACTTGGATTATTTTCAGGGTATAGTATTAATTGGAATAAAAGTGAATTTATGTCAATAATGGTAAATAACTTACATATATTACAACAATTTTCCTTTTAAGATAGCAAACGAAAACATCAAATATCTTGGAATTATGTAACACAAAAGATTTGATTCTTTATTTAAATCCAATTTTCCACTTTATTGAATAAATTAAATAAGAATATTTTATATTGGAAAACATTACCTATTTCAATGCTAGTAGAATTTAATGCAATAAAAATGTTTTTTCTTCCGCAATTACTATATCTCTTCCAATTGATTCCGATATATCTTCCTAAAAATTTCTTTAAGAACGGATGATTCTATAGTCACCAACTTTATCTGGGATTATAAGAACCATAGAATAAATAAAAAAAACATTTTATGTAAATCATAAATAAATGGAGGTCTAGCACTGCCAAACTTTATGTTTTATTATGGGCAGTTAATATTAAAAATATGAATTTTTTGGTTAGTAGAGACAGATAAACAACCAATCTGGTTAAAAATGGAAAAAGAAGATTGTTTCGTCTTTTGAAATTAGCTCGATTTTATTCGCTAATATTAAACTAGGTAAGAAAATCTATAGTGAAAATCCTATAATAGAAAGTGGGAATACGTATCTGGAAACAAATAAAGAAAACATTAAAATTGAAATGTATACCACTAGCCCTTACCATTGTAAAAATAACGTTACATTTAAAATTTCAATGATGGACAAAGGTTTTTTAATGGAAAAAAACTATGAATTAAGATGGGGCGATCTCTAGAGGGAAAACTCTTTCATGTCCATTTCAAGAATTACAACAAATTTATGGATTACAATCAAATGATTACTTTAAATATTACAAATTAGGACTATGTAAAAGCAAACACACAAGAAATTCAGAAATAGAAAGACAGAAATTTTTAGATGTATGTCTAAATAAACACCGAACACAGAAAAACTGATATCATATATTTATAACATTTTATTCGAAAACGATGTTCCAATGACAGAAATATATAGACAATCATGGAAAATTGAATTAGGTCAAATAAATCAGACTAGAAGACTCAGTTTAAACATATACACCAGTAAATAGACACTCTTCTTATTACAATTTAAAATATTACATAGATTACATTATTCAAAATCCAAATTACATAATATTTTTTTTAAAATCTGCATATGTGAATAAATGTTCAGCACTTAGAAGTACTTAATGCACTCATTACAAATTGTATAAAAATACTAAATTTTGGACTGAAATATTTAAAGATAATTTCGAAATGTTGTTAATATATGATCCCTGACCATTGTTCTGGAAATTAAATGAACAAAATGTGGATTAGACACTCATCTGAAAGATTAAGGCCTTGTCCTACTGGACAAGTTGGATCTTTTCAGAGGGATATGGTCTCCATTTATTGAATATATTTAAAGGGTCAAAATGGCTCGGTGCGAGAGCGGACTGAAGCCTGAATAAAGGAAATGGATGAAGAATCATATATATCAAATCATGGATATATCTCCAAAGATGGATAACCTTGTTTAACACTCCACTCATTTTTTTTTTGATTTTCTATTTTTACTTTATTTTTCTCTATTTTTTTTCCTATCTGCAATAAAAACAAATAAAATGTATCAATACAAATAAGACATAACTGTTAATATTAATAATATTAAGAATGTATGTGACAAGTATATTCTTTAATATGTACTTACGTCTATAAAAATATTTAACAAAAGAATCTGGAGGTGTGCGTTTTTCACATTCTATTACCTTTTGCCCGATGGGAGAGGGGAGAAGAGGGAGTGGTTTGTAACAAGTCTGCTGGGTCTTACTGAAGCCAAACTACTTTCCATCACCGCCAGCGCAGAGAATGGCTTGTTACGCAGGGCTCACGGAGAAAGAAACACCTGAAATCGCCTAGAATTAACTTTGAATTAGTTAATTCCAATTAAATAACTCATTATTCAGGAACTGCTCGAGACATGCTTGCATTTTTATTAGTAACTTGGTATGTGTAGGAAGGAGCTGCAGATGCTGGTTTCGCCGAAGATAGACACAAAGTTCTGGAGGAACTCCAGCGGTTTCAGGCAGCATCTCAGGAGAAAAGGAATAGGTGACGTTTAGGGCCGAGGACCTTCTTCAGACTCAGGGGAGAGGGAAACGAGAGGTTTTCAAAGGTACAAAGAACAAAATGAATGAAAGGATATGAAAAGAAGAAATCAAAAGCCAGCAACGATGATCAAGGAACGGTGGAGCCCACAATGGTCCCATTGTTGGCTGTGGAAAAGGTGATAACGAGTTATACAGGCAGTGAACCTAAGCAGGACGATGTGAAACGTACAACAACTAGGGTGGGGAAGGGACGGGAGAAGAGAGGGAATGTAAGGGTTACTTAAAATTAGTTAGAGATACAGGGTTGTAAGCTGCCCAAGCGAAATATGTGGTGTTGTTCCTCCAAGTATATACAGACAGTCCATCCCTTCAACTTTCCGCAGAGACCGTTCCCTCCGCAACTCCCTGGTTAACTCATCTCTTCCCACCCAAACCACCCCCTCCCCAGGTACTTCCCCCAGACTCTCAGTCTGAAGAACGGGTCTCCACCCAAAACGTCACTATTCCTTTCTCTACTCGATGCTGCCTGACCCGCTGAGTTCCTCCAGCATTTTGTGTGTGTCTATTAGTAAACTCAGCATTAGTAAGGAGGCAAAATAGTAAGCCACAGTGCTTCAGTCTTTATTGTCTAAACTGTGGACAAGGTCCCAGATCTTCTCCTACCGGCTCCCCAACCCGAATCGTCACCAAGCCATGTTTGGTGACGACACTGCTGGGTTACTCCGGCACTTTGCATCTAGTGTTTTTGGCATTGGTAATGATGACCACAAAACACCTGGTTGATGTGAATAACCACCTGGGTCACCAAATGTTTAGTTTAGCGATACAGCATGGAAAAAACAGGCCTTCAGCCCATTGAGTCCCATGCCGACCATCGATCAACCGTTCTTACTTGTTCAATGTAATCCCACTTTTGCATCCATTCCCTGCACACTAGGGCCAATGTACAGAGGCCAATTCAGCTATATGCACATCCGCACGTCATTGGGATGTGGTGGGGGGGGTCACTCTATTCAGCACCACATTATTCTTTTATTCTTCTCCCCCCATTCCCTCAGTGGCTGAGGTGTCCCACCTAAGAAATTGTCTCTACAGGTAGACCAAAAAGTGCTGGGGAAACTCAGCAGGTGCAGCAGCATCTATGGAGCGAAGGAAATAGGCAACGTTTCGGCCCAAAATGTTGCCTATTTCCTTCGCTCCAAAGATGCTGCTGCACCGCTGAGTTTCTCCGCAACTTTTGTCTACCTTCGATTTTCCAGCATTCTGTTTTTAACTAAGTTCCTTCTTAAAACAAATTGTCTCTACACCTGAACCCGGAAACTTTACAAAGAAGATGAGGAGCGAATTTCTTTAGAGGGCGGAGTGGGGTGGTGAAGTGGGCGGTGGTGAATCTGTGGAATTTCAATTGTCACTGGTTGGTATGGAGCCAGGCATTGGTTGCTCTTGATTAGTTGAGGGTGCACCACCACATGGCAGGCAATACTGCCACCTGCCAGATCACAGAATTTTCAACAGGGAAAGCAAGTTTTAAAAACATAGAAACATAAAACATAGAAATTAGGTGCAGGTGTAGCCATCAGCCCTTCGAGCCTCAATCAATATGATCATGGCCTGATCATCCAACTCAGTATCCCTACTGCCTTCTCTCCATACCCTCTGATCCCCTTAGCCACAAGGGCACATCCAACTCACTCTTAAATATAGCCAATGAACTGGCCTAACTACCCTCTGTGGCAGAGAGTCAAGAGACTTCACACTCTGTGTGAAAAAAGTCTTTCTCATCTCGGTCTTAAGGATTTCCCCTTATCCTTAAGCACCCCTTGTCCTGGTCCCCAAACATCGGGAACAATTTCCTGCATCTCTGTCCAACCCTTAAATTTTGTAAGTTTCTATAAGATCCCCTTAATCTCCTAAATTGAGAGTATAAACGAGTCTATCCAGTCTTTCTTCATAAGACAGTCCTGACATCCAGGACTCAGTCGGTGAACCTTCTTGCATCCCTCTATGGAAATAATGTCCTTCCTCAGATTTGGGAGACCAAAACTGCACGCAGGTGTGGTCTCACCTAACCCTGTACAACTGAAGTAGAACCTTGCTCTGTACTCAAAGTGAAAGCTACATACCATTCGCTTTTTTTGCACTGCTTGCCTGCACGGAAGGAAACTGCAGTGCTGGAGAATCGAGGGTACACAAAAAGCTTGCGTGCAGCAGCATCTAAGGAGAGAAGGAGATAGGCGTCGGGTCGAGACCCTTCTTCAGTTGGTCAGGGATCAGGGAACGGATATAGACGGTGATGTGGAGAGATAAGGAACAATGAGTGAAAGATATGCAAAGGTATCGGGGATAAAGGGAACAAGCCATTGTAAGCTGTTTGGTGTGAAAATGAGAAGCTGGTGCGACTGGGGTGGGGGCGGAGATGGTGATGGAGGGAATGCAGGGCCCGAGGGCTGAGGGAGAGGTGGGAGGGAAGGAGACAGCAAGGAGTTAACAGAATTGAGAAACTTCATATTAAGCCCAAAGGATGCAGACTCCCCAGCGGAATATGAAACTTGCGGTGTTGCTCTCTCTGGCGTTGAAACGAGAGGTCGGATGTGGAATGGGAGGGGGAGTTGAAGTGCTGAGCCACCGGAGATCGGGGTTGGTTATTGCGGACCGAAAAAGTTGGCTTGAGAGCTCAACACAGAGGTTACGGACATCGACGGAGGCACGGTGGCACAGCGGTAGAGTTGCTGCCTCAAAGCGCCAGAGACCCGGGTTCGATCATGACTAAGAGTGTTATCTGTACGGAGTTTGTACGTTCTCCCTGTGACTGCGTGGGTTTTCTCTGGGTGCTTCGGTTTCCTCCCACACTCCAAAGACGTGCAGGTTTGTCAGCTAATTGGCTTTGGTAAAATTGTCGCTAGTGTGTAGGATAGTGTTAGTGTACTGGGTGATCGCTGGTTGGCACACACTCGATGGTCAAAGCACCTGTTTCTATAATGTATCTTTAGTCTAAGGCGACCATTTGGGTCATCAAATCTGTACTAGCCCCATATCATTACACCCCCCCCCCCCCCCTGCAGTGCATTCCACATCCTAACCACTCACTGCAAAAACAGTTTTTCCCTGACGTCTTTTATGACTCTTTTGTCGGCCACTGTTACTTGATATCCTGTTCTTTGTTATGCTTTTCGTAAAACTGAACCCTCTAATTGCCCTGTCAGGAGCCTCATGATTTTAAACACATTATTGTAATTTATAAGGATAGTGGAATAAGTATCCTTATTGATGGGATACCTAAAATACACACACACACACACACACACACACACACACACACACACACACACACACACACACACACACACACACACACACACACACACACACACACACACACACACACACACACACACACACACTGCACTCCATAGAGTTCTATTTGTGGGAAGACACACTTAAATATATTTATATATATACATATATGTATATGTAAATGTGTGTTCGTAGGTTAATTGGCCTCTGTAAATTGCTTCTAATGTGTAGAGAGTGTATGCAAAGTGGGATTCCCGACTATGGGTGCTGTCTATGGGAGTTTGAATGAGTGATTGAGTGGACTCGATGGGCCGAAGGGTCTGTTCCCGGAGTGTATCTCCAAACATAAACCGAACTATGCCCACTAGTGTTTCAACATTCTCATTAACTTATTGCGCTCCATCGAGTTCTATTTGTGGGAAGACACTGCCTCTCCTGGTAACGGCAGTATTTCCCTCCAGTCATGGACACAAAGTGCTGGAATAGCTCAGCGGGTCAGGCAGCATCTCTGGAGGAAAAGGGTAGGTGATGTTTTCGGGACGGGACCCTTTTTCTGGGTCTGATTTTCTCGTCAGAAGAAGGATCCAGACCCAAAACATCGCATATCCTTTTCTGCTGGCTGACCCTCTGAGTTACTCCAGCATTTTGTGTCCATCTTTGGTACAAACTAGCATCTGCGGTTCTTTGTGTCTATATTTTCTCCATTCACTCTGTTTCCACTGACATTGGTGCCATGCTGGTGAACAATGCAGGAAGCAGCAGGGACTCTTGTGAGAAGTTAGGTTTATTATTGTCACGTGTACCAAGGTACAGTGAAAAACGTTTGCATGCTATCCAAAACAGATTAGATTCGAAGAAGGGTCGAGATCTAAAACGTCACCTATCCCTTTTCTCCAGAGATGCTGCCTGACCCGCGGAGTTACTCCGGCAATTTGTGTCAGATCAGATATACAATCTGATACAATCAAGTAAAACTCGAGTACAACGGATAGAGTAATGGAGAAGATACAGAGTGCAGAATATAGACAATAGACAATAGGTGCAGGAATAGGCCATTCGGCCCTTCGAGCCAGCACCGCCATTCAATGTGATCGTGGCTGATCATCCACAATCAGTACCCTGTTCCTGCCTTCTCTCCATATCCCTTAACTCCGCTATCCCTAAGAGCTCCATCTAACTCTCTCTTGAAAGCAACCAGAGAACCGGCCACCACTGCCCATTGAGGCAGAGAATTCCACAGACTCACAACTCTCTCGGTGAAAGGATAATTCTCAGCAATGTAGCGCATCAGTTCCTTGGACAAAGTCCAATGTCCTCAATGAGGGCGAGGTGAATTGAACGTTAGCCTCGCAATGAAAGGACTGTTCAGAAGCCTGAAAATGGAGAAGAGTCCGGTGGTGTGTGCCTTGAAGATACAGAAAGCTTGACAACGCGCTCCACCAGAATCTGGAGCAGCTTCTTCCCGTCTGTTATGAGGCATCTCAACAGATTGGATTCCTGCATTGGTTCAGCTGTGATCTTCTAAGATGGCAGAGTAATCTTAAGGGACTGCAACATTTCTATTTTTTCATCTTCTTACTCTGCTTCAACAAAAAATCTCAGCTGCAGTGTCATTTAGTTTAGTTTAGGGATACAGCACGGAAACAGGCCCCATCGGGCCACCAAGTTCGCACCGGCCAGTGATCCCTGCATATCAACACACTAGGAACAATTTTACATTTTATACCAAGCCAATTAACCGACAAACCTGTACATCTTTGGAGTGTAGGGATGAAACCGAAAATCTCAGAGAAAACCCACGCAGATCACGGGGAGAACGTTCAAACTCCGTATAGACAGCACCCATAGTCAGGATCGAACCCGGGTCTCTGGCGCTGTGAGGCAGGAGCTCTACCGCTGCACCACCGCACCACTCTGTTCTTTATTAATTTTCACACCAGCATCCCTGAGACGAGGAAAAACATTTCACCCAGAGAGTTGTGAATCTGTGGAATTCTCTGCCACAGAAGTCAGTGGAGGCCGATCAACTGGATGTTTTCAAGAGAGAGTTAGATTTAGCTTTTAGGGCTAACGGAATCGAGGGATATGGGGAGAAAGCAGGAACTGGGTACAGATTCTGGATGAGCAGTCATGACCATAGTGAATGGCGGTGCTGGCTCGAAGGGCCGAATGGCCTCCTCCTGCACCTATTTGCAATGTTGCTATGTTTCTATGATAGCATCCCCCTCCCCTGATTCTCAGACCAAGGAAGGGTTTCGGCCCGAAACATTGCATCTCCATGCAGTCCAGAGATGCTGCCTGACCCACTGAGTTACTCCAGCACTTTGTGCTTTTCCAAAGTGTGAGCCAGCAGCTGCAGTACCTTGCTACAGACTTTAGTGCGCATGCTCCCGAGTCCGGCGTGGCCGTGACTGCGCATGCTCACTGACGGGCCCGGGTCCGTCAGTCGCCAGAGCGCATGCTCGGGACCGGCCCGGGTCCGTCAGTCGCCAGAGCGCATGCTCAGAACCGGCCGGGTTCGTCAGTCACCGGAGCGCATGCTCAGAACCGGCCCGGGTCCGTCATTCGCCAGAGCGCATGCTCACTGACGGGCCCGGGTCCGTCAGTCGCCAGAGCGCATGCTCAGAACCGGCCCGGGTCCGTCAGTCGTCAGAGCGCATGCTCGGGACCGGGCCCGGCCCTGTGGCGGGAGGAGCGGGTGAAGCCGCCATGGACCCGCTCGCGGCCCCGGCCCCGGCCTCCTCCTCCTCCCCACGCCGCCCGGACACCGACCCCGACCTGTTCGACCCCATCGTCCTGGCCGACGACGAGTAAGGGGACATCCATCCGGCCGGCCGTCCCGGGGTGGCGGCGGCTCCCAGTGCGGCCCCGACCTGTGGGTGTGGACGGGAGGGAGAGAGGGTGGGAGATGGCAGCTGGATCTGGGATCTTGGAGTTGGATTTTGGACCTTGTATCTGGGATCTTGGAGCTGGATCTGGGATCTTGAAGTTGGATCTTGGACCTTGTATTTGGGATCTTGGAGCTGGATCTTGGATCTAGGACCTGGGATCTTGGAGTTGGGACCTTGGAGCTGGCAGCTAGGCAGCTGAGACCAGGGAACCGGCACCTGGGATTACAGAAAGATGAGGGGTGATCTGATAGAGGTGGATAAGATCATGAGAGGAATAGATCGGATAAATGCATAGTCTTTAACCCAGAGAAGGGGAATCAAAAACCAGGGGATATCAGTTTAAGGTGAGGGGGAAAGATTTAATAGGAACCTGAGGGGCAACTTTTTTACACTAATGGTGGTGTGTATATGTCGGGCTGGAAAAGGGTGAGGATAAGATTTATGAGGATGTTGCCAAGATGAGGGCCTGAGCAATAGGGAGAGGTTGAGCAGGCTATTCCTTGGAGCGCAGGAGGATTAGGGGTGATCTTATAGAGATGTATAAAATCATGAGAGGAATAGATCAGGCGAATGCACAGAGTCTCATGCCCAGAGTAGGGACATGGTTTTGCGTGCTGTCCGGGCAAATCACACTCTACCTTGGTACAATTAAACCATATGTGAGAATAGTAATTGTACAAAGAGAACGGAATCAGAGTGCAGAAGAGTTAAGACTCGAAATGTCACTTATCCATGTTCTCCAGAGATGCTGCTTGACCCGCTGAGTTACTCCAGCACTATGCGTTTATCTAAGGTTGCAACAAGATCTAGATGATTTGTGGACGTGGGCCAGGGAATGGCAGATGGAATGTAACAGCGACAAGTGTGAGGAATTGCATTTTGTAAGTTAAACCAGGCCAGGACTTGCACAGTGAATGATAGGGCCATGGAGACAGTTGTGGAACAGAGTGACCTAGGGAAACCACTACATCGATCTCTGAAAGTGGAGACGTGGGTAGACAGGTTAGTGAAGATGCTGTTTGGCCAGCATCCCTTCATTGGTCAGGGCATTGACTACGTGAGTTAGGATGTCATGTAACAACTGTACAAGTAGGTGGTGATACCGCACTTGGAAGCATTGCATGCATTTCTGGTTGCCTCATTATTGGAACAATGTTATTAACCTGGACACGGTAGAGAAAAGATTCACAAGAATGTTGCCACGACTGGAAGGCTTGACATAAGAAAACACTGGATAGGCTGTGACTCTTTTCCCTGGAGCACTGGAGGATGAGGGGTGACCTTTTAAGAGGTTTATGAAGCAATGAGAGGCGTACACGAGGCGAATGGTTAGTCTTTTTCTCTGGGTAAGTGAGCCTAAAACGGGAGGGCATAGATTTAATGTGAGAGGGGAATGTTTTAAAGGGACTTGAAGGGCAACTTTCCAATCACGAATTTGGAAACACATTTAATGTTTTTCTATGCACAGATTATATTGGTAATCTTGTAATTTTTATTAATAACCTGATGACAGATTTCGTGGAAAAGGTTATCGTGAAGGGTTTATTGAAGGAAGTCAATTTGGAGAAACTGAGGGACGACTATATGGGTTAGCAAATGGTGCAAAGCTTGGATCTGAGGTAAATATTGGATAATAATACATGAACAATCACAGCTGTAATTATGAATGTAGATTCGATTCAATTATACTTTATTGTCACATGTACCTTGGTACAGTGAACTGCTTTGTTTTTCATACAGTCTGGTAAAATACCGCAGACCTCACTGAGGTACTACGTAAATGTTGCTGTGTTTCAGGCACCAACAAAGCTACAAAAGTTCACCAAACAGTCGTATCTTCTGCCTGCCGCTGCAAATGGCAGCAGGTGGCCCCCCCGTCGGGACCCCCTTCATTCTCGGGCATTTCTTTGTGCTAAAAATATATTTAACGTGATCAAATATTTCCATGCCCAATTTGGTTGCATGTATCCAATGTTTCAATGGTGATTACAGTCAAAAATCAGTCCCGCATTAAGCTGTTTTGGGGTTTAATGAAAGGAATGGGTTCTTCCCTTTTTAGAAACATAGAAAATAGGGTGCAGGAGTAGGCCATTCGGCCCTTCGAGCCTGCGCCACCATTCAAAATGATCATGGCTGATCATCCAACTCAGTATCCTGTACCTGCCTTCTCTCCATACCCCCTGATCCCCTTAGCCACAAGGGCCACATCTAACTCCCTCTTAAATATAAACCAATGAACTGGCCTCAACTACCTTCTGCGGCAGAGAATTCCAGAGATTCACCACCCACTGTGTGAAAAATGTTTTTCTCATCTCGGTCCTAAAAGATTCCCCCTTATCCTTAAACTGTGACCCCCTTGTTCTGACTTCCCCAACATCGGGAACAATCTTCTTGCATCTAGCCTGTCCAACCGCTTAAGAATTTTGTAAGTTTCTATAAGTTTCTAAGTTTTGTTAGGGAGCTGGCTAATGCTAGAAAGTCGCTCCATATCATTTGAGTGCTTTCTTCTGCCTCGTCCTGGACACTCGGTGAGAGCATGTTCTTCACTGATCCGGGCTAATTCTAGCCAACACCAAGAGTTCAAATGGAACTAACTTCACAGGATGGCAGTGAGGAATAGTACCATCCATCAGTGATTTATCCTGATCCACCACCCTCTGAGTGAAAACTGCAATATGCTCTTAAATGTGTTCTTGCATCCTATATGCATTGCCAGCATAGTCAATCGGACAACCAGTTGAATCATTCACAATGCTTTGGACTTTCATATACTGACAACCATTTCACAATTGTTAGAGACCCATCTAGACGACTGAAATTGAGTCTTTGTGTTCTTCCTTTGTGTGTGCAATGGGACACAGCTTTTCCTGGATTAGGTTGACAAAGGCCCATGATTTATTCTTGTGTTGAGAATTGTATTCAAGTATTGAGAATCCACTCGCAGTGTGCAGTGAATTAAAACAAGAAGGCAGGTCACTTGGAAGGTCATTGTTTTTGGTGCTATTGACTACAGTGTGAGTATGCATCTGAACCATTTTAACTAAACCGAGATATCGTAGGCCCCCCTCGGACATGACTGACCATGGGTGATGCATCCTAGTTGTTGGCTCCTTGCTCCAAACTTCAGCTAGAGCAGTGTCGCTTACAATGATGTGTGCTTGGATGCAAGCCAGGCGATGTCATATGGAGGCAGGCTGTTGTCCTTCTCCACGTCGCTGATCCATCCAAAGGAACAGCAGGGCCGTTACAGTTTGGCACCAGCTCCGTCGCAGGAGCTGCCAGAGTGAGGTTGTGGACAACGACGAACTGCCTTAGAATCATAGAATCATAGAAAATAGGTGCAGGAGCAGGCCATTCGGCCCTTCGAGCCTGCACCGCCATTCAATATGATCATGGCTGATCATCCAACTCAGTATCCTGTACCTGCCTTCTCTTCATACCTCCTGATCCCTTTAGCCACAAGGGCCACATCTAACTCCCTCTTAAATACAGCCAATGAACTGGCCTCAACCCTCGATTCTCCGGCATCTGCAGTTCCTTCTTTAAACACTTGGCCTCAACTACCTTCTGTGGCAGAGAATTCCACAGACTCACCACTCTCTGTGTGAAAAAAGATCTTCTCATCTCGGTCCTAAAAGACTTCCCCCTTATCCTTAAATGTGACCCTTGTTCTGGAGTTCCCCAACATCGGAACAATCTTCCTGCATCTAGCCTGTCCAACCCCTTAAGAATTTTGTAAGCCTCTATAAGATCCCCCCTTAATCTCCTAAATTCCAGCGAGTACAAGCCGAGTCTATCCAGTCTTTCTTCATATGGAAGTCCTGCCATCCAGGAATTAGGGCTTCGGGGCTTCGACTCCGGATTTTCTCGAGGTTTACTCCTGGAGCCTTTTCCATGACTGGGTAATGTCCACAAGGCTGTGGAGGTTTAAATCAGAGTTTTCCCTCTCCTAGATGGATCTGCCTTCCCAGGCTGACGAGCACCATCTAACTGAGATATATCACTGAAATATTAGCTGAAGTTGGACAATTTGCTGGAGTAACTGAATGGGTCAGGCAGCATCTCTGGAGAAAATGGAGAACCTATCTATTGAGCTATCATTGAAAATTTGCCGCCAGGAGTTTATTTTATTTTGTTTTAATTATTCTTTCGCAGGACATGAATGTTGCTGCTAATGTTGGGGGTATATTATCCGATTGAGCTGAGGAGGCCAAGTCAATGGATATTTTAAAGGCGGCATGTGATAGATTCTTGATTAGTGCGGGCGTCAGGGGTTATAGGGATAAGGCAGAAGAATGGGGTTGAGAGGGAAAGATAAATCATAATTGATTGACGGAGTAGACTTGAAGGGCCAAATTACCTAATTCCACTCCTATAACTTAAGAACTATTTCTATGTTATTATTGAATATTAGGCATTGAGTAGGTGCTATAGACCTGCACGGGAAGGTAGACGCTCCCGCCCCCACGAGTCTTGTTGGGTAGATGGGGCTCGTCAGCCTGGGAAGGCGTCCATCTATGAGAGGGAAAACTCCGATTTAAAAACCTCCAATGCTTGTGGCCATATCCAGTCAATGTAAAAGGCTCCAGGAGTAAACCTCAAGAAATTCTGGAGTCGGAGCCCCTAAGGCAGTTCTTCGTTGTCCACAACCTCGCTCTGGCAGCTCCCTGCGACGGGCGCTGGTGCCCAAACTGTAAAAACGGCCCTGCTGTTCCTTTGGATGGATCAGCGACGTGGAGAGGGGGGGGGACGTGGTGCATGGGCAATAGCCTGTCCTCCATATGACGTCGCCCAGGCTTGCATCCGACCTGGATGCATCACGCATGGTCAGTCATGACCGAGGGGGGCCTACTAGATTGAATATTATTGAATCTGATTAGTCACAACAGAATGATAGCATCACGATGATCTAATAACTAATTTACAATTCTGAAATTGATGCCTAAAAATGAAGATCATATTCCAAATAACTTGAATAACTTCAGCCCACTGGAAGTTGTTGATAGGTTTAGTATAATGTAATTTTGTGTATTCTCCTTGTAGACGGGAGTTGCATTATCTGATTTTTTTCTTCCCCCCTCCTACAGGTTTCCTTTACAAAGGCTTTACAATTACCTGGAAATCGCTTCTTCAGAATAACCCAGATACTAAAAAACAGGTAGACAAAGGAGTGTTCTTGATCATCTGTACCGCTTGTGATGAACTAATAATGTGGTTATATAAAAATAAATTATGTATTAGTCAAATCCCTCAGGAAACCTACCCATACACATATAGTTTTGTAATTATAAGTAAATTAACACTTATCATTTAACTTTGTGTTTTTGCCTTAAATTGGCTCATGTGAAACTGCGTAATTAGACTCGTTTTCCAAAGCCTAGCTCCCTTAAGCTATGTCTAACATTTAGATAGAGCAAACCTGTAGAATAAAATGAATGTATTCGAAACTAATATAGACATAAAATGCTGGAGTAACTCAGTGGGACAGGCAGCATATCTGGATAGAAGGAATGGTTGACGTTTTCGGGTCGAGACCCTTCTTTCAGATGTATTCAAAACTAAAATCTTTTCTATCTCTGTAGTGTTTGAGAAAAGGTTTGCAGTACAGAAATAAATGTCTGCTTCCTGTAGTGTACATGTAGGTTTTCACTGTCTTTTGAAGAATATTGTTGCTATGTTTAGTGTTTCATTAAATAATGGAAAACATGTCCAAGATGGAGGCAGTGGTGGCACGATGGCGCAGCGGTAGAGTTACAGCGGCAGAGACCCGGGATCGATCCTGACTACGGGTGGTGTCTGTATGGAGTTTGCATGTTCTCCCTGTGACCGTGCAGGTTTGTAGGTTAATTGCCTTCCGAACATTGTCCCCAGTGTGTCGGATAGAACTACTGTACGGATGATCGATCGTCATTTGGTGCGGATCGGTGGGCTGATAGCCTGCTTTCACGCTGTGTCTCTGGACTAAACCAAACTAAATTTGTTCCCTGTGGGTTTTTTTTTTTGTATGGGCTGTTCAGTCCCTCCTTGCTCTTGCCCATGGCTGTACAAGCGATTCCTGAGTTATCCGAGGTTAGCCATTCCTCGATAATGGTCTGTGTTAAGATGTTCTGCAGTGCAAAGCCACTAAATCTGCTCATGCATCAAAAATATGCGAGTTGAGTGAGAAATATCTATTTGGTGCTTATTTACTTCTTTCTCATAAATTTTCTGTACGAATAATTTTTATTCAGTTTCTCAAATATTTGGAACATATATTTGTAAATTATTAAAGGTAGACAAAAATGCTGGAGAAATTCAGCGGGTGAGGCAGCATCATGGAGCGAAGGCATGGGTGACGTATTGGGTCGAGACCCTTCTTCAGACCTTGATTGTTCCAGAATCTGCAGTTCTTCTTAAACCAATTTGCAAATTGTGAAACAACCTTTTGCTGCATGCTAACCAGTCAGCGGAAACACAATACATGGCTACAATCGAGTCCACAGTGTACAGATGCATGATAAAGGGAATGGGAGTAGAGATTTAAAAGAGTGGAGCGATTGTAATGTGTGATTGCACGTCCACGTCTGTGACTAGCACACAAAGAGTCGCCTGGTCTGGGCACCATAATGCTACATAACAAAAAAGGGTGTAAGGGTGGGTCACTGATATACAAACAGCCATAATGCACGGGTCGCCTGTGTAGATTTTTCTACTTCAAGAAGTTAATGTAGGGTTAGTGTGAATGGTTGGTTGATGGTCAGCATGGATCACTGGGACGAATGGCTTGTTTACCTGCTGTAACTCTATACAGTAAACCCTCGTGTTAACGACCTCTATATAACGGATTTTGGTTATCTTGGACCAAATCTGTTGTAGAGCAAGCTTGTTGTTCCATGGGATGACCACTAGTGGATGGAGCAAATGGTGTTTTTGAACTATTTAAGTTTAGACATGCATTGTGGAAGCACAGATCCCGCACCAAAACGCAATCACCCATGCATTTTTTTCTATCCTACAAACTGAATTGTCCCTAGTTGTAAAGGTAGAACTACCACAATAATGTAAGAGCAACTCTAATGCAGCATCACTGTGGTTCCCAAGCTATTGTGTATTTTGTGTTCCTTACTGTTTGTTGTGCAGTGTATGGTTATTGGCTGTTATTCCAGTATTACTGTACATATTAACCCCCTTATTCGGTTATAGCGGATAATCGCTTAAAGTGGACACCATCTCTCTCCCCGTATGGCCTGTTATGGTGAGGGCATCCTGCACTCTGATTCTTATCCATATTACTTCCAAACGTTATTTTTAAATGTGCTTCCAAAACAACTTTTCGAGCAATATATTCACGATCACAGTGGGAGGGATAGTGGCGCAGCGGTAGAATTGCTGACTCACGGCGCCAGAGACCTAGGTTCGATCTTGCCTACAGGTGCTGTTTGCACGTTCTCCCTGTGACCTGCGTGGGTTTTCTCTGGGTGCTCCGGTTTCCTCCCTCACTCCAAAGACGTACAGGCTTGTAGGTTAATTGACTTGGTAAGATGGAAAAATTGTCTCTAGGTGTGTAGGATCGCTGGTCAGCGCGGACACGGTGGGCCGAAGGGCCCGTTTCTGCTCCGTATCTCTAAACTAAACTAAATAAAATCACAACTGTAATTTCCATTGCTTCTTTTGCCGCTCACTTCAAATCTACTTCTTCCCTTCATTAATCCCTATTTCCTCTGTTTTAAGAATTTGATTACAGATTAGTTGAAATATTCTCTTAATTTTACATTATTGCAGTAAAAGACTGAAAGTCCTAAATTCAATGCTGGAGATGGTTCACAGCTTTCCCTATGAAGACCCCACCAATGACAGGTTGCAAGAGGACTTGGAGAAGATGCGGGCCAAGTTTAAGCAGGTTTGTACGCCCCTTTTTTTTTCGTGATGTGGCCATGTACAGAAATGAGAGAGGTTTAGTCTTGCATGATTTGATGCTTGTCGTGGAGAATTATGGTTTTAAACCTTTTAGACTTTAGAGATGCAGCGCGGAAACAGGTCCCCTGAGTCCACGCCGACCACTGCTCAACCCCCGTACATTAACACTATCCTGCACACTAGGAACAATTTAAGAACTTACCAAAGCCAATTAATCTACACACTTGCACGTTTTTGGAGTGTGGGAGGATATCAGAGCACCCGGAGAAAACCCACGCTGTCACAGGGAGAATGTACAGATAGCACCCATAGTCAGGATCGAACCAACATTTATGGTGAATAATCATATATGTTGATTATTTTATTTATTATTGTCTTTTAACTACCAATGTCACTTTTATCTTATCTTATTTTATCTTATTTTTATCCTTGTAATATTATTGCTGAGGTGACCCGTTGTCTTGTCAAACACATTTCATTGTGCTGTTGACCCTGTGTTAACAAATGACAAATAAAACTGAACTGAACCTGGGGGTGGGAGATTACAACCTGTTTCCACGAATGCAATCATCCTGGCGTGCCCAATCAAATAAGATCAAATAGAACAAGTTGTCCGACAACTTTAGGCTGTGCACACCATACGCAAGAAGAAGAAGAACTGAACCTGGGTCTGTGCCGCGATAAGGCAGCAACTCTACTGCTGCACCACTGTGCCAATGGTTATCGGTGCATAGATTGTACTGCAGAGCGGAAAAAAGTTAGGTGAACTTTCAAGAGAATAATGTTGGAATACTGAGCCCATGAAAGGAATTAATGAATGGTCTTGACTCAATCCCTGGCCTTTATTGAATTAGACCATTTTAACCAGGGATTTGTTTGTATGAATTATTCGTTTCAGATTTGCTCTTTGCTGAACATACAGCCCACTTTTCACAAGGAGAAAGCAGCTGCGATGTCCTTCTGAAGCACAACGTGAGATTGGTCTTAGAGGCAGTTCATCTGGGGAGAACATTCGGGCAAAGTGACCATTGCACGGAGTGTCCTGAGGTTACTTCTGCATGCAAATGTAGAGTTTGGAACCGGATAAAGTTAGATTGTCTCAGGAAGCAATGGCTCCAGTAACTGCAGTTTTGAACTGCAAAATATATTTACTGCCGGGAAAGATGAAATTCAGATTCCTACATCCTTCAGTAAGAGGAAAGCATTTTTATTTTTGTTTTTACTTTCCGTTTTTGTCTTAATGCCACATGAACGAACTGCTGCATAACTGTGGGAGTTTAGTATACTGCCAGTGGTAAATTTTTGAAGAGAGACTTTGTTAATGAAATGTAGTTATCTCCCATCTTGTTATCAATTTGAGTTGATTTTCCCTGAGCTATTAAAATCTAATTATTTGAAACATATACAGGGTGGAATAGATCAGTAGACTTAAATGCAAAATTGTTAACAACATATGCTGGAAATTTCCACATTATCGCTGTTCTTCGGTGTTGGATTAAAATTGACATGCACTTTAGATTTGATTGAAGAGAAATTGCATTATTGTAGCGCCTGTCACAACTTCACAACACCACTATGTGTCTAACCTGCCACAGAATACTTTTGAAATATGGTCACCATTGAATTGCAGAAATACCACCAATGTTAGAAGATCGAAGCATCTTGCAATTACTTTCTTTTTTTTTCTCTCTCAGTAATGTTATTTGAAGGATAAATTTGGCCAGGATTCTGAGGGAGACAACTCCGCTGCTGGAGACAGTGAGCTTGAGGAAACGGGTAGTTAATGTCTTGTATAAAGAAGACGCTTTTACCAGTGCAGCAGTCATTCATTGCTGTCTGGAGAAGGGTCTCGAACCAAAACAACACCCATTCCTTCTCTCCAGAGATGCGGCCTGTCCCGCTGAGTTACTCCAGCACTTCATTACTGCACTGCAGGTCCTCGCCACCTTACGAGTTCCTGACTTGTAGACACCCATCGCACACCAACGAGCGCTCGGGACAAGAGGGATTGATTTGACGGCTGCTGCAGGGCTACGGGCATCTTCTGTTGGGTGGGGACGGGACAGTTGTGCAAGCCTTCTCTCCCCACGCCTTCCCCTCTCTCCCTCAGACACAAGTGGGGTCTAGGTGGGGCTGAGCGGAGTTGGCAGCACTGGGACAGTGAGGCCACTCTTCCCATGCCTGCTCACTCTCTCATCTCAGCTGAACCTGTGATCCTCTCCCACGCACTGCTTTAGTTCATTTCCGACTTGTGAACTGTTTTTCAGAACAGAGCCCTGTGGTAAACTGGGGTCTTCCTGTGGTGACTCATTTTAAACTATCTGCTCATACTTGAAGCGTGATTTAAATCAAGGCTGACACTGTGTGTCGTTTCGTTGAGAAGTGTTTGGATATTACGAGACAAACAGTATTTTAACTGTTTAAAGATGAATTTTGTTTAAATTGCTTATTGTAGTTGTGTGATATGAAATCTAAACAATTATTAAAATTTGACACAATATTTATATTGAATTTACGGATTTGTTTTGAATTTACGGATTTAATAAATATTATTAAAAGTGATATGTTGCTAATCATTGAAGTTCTCTGATTAACAACCATAGTGTCTGTTTCCACGCTGTTTCTCTAAAGCCTAAAGTATAATATGTGATGCAAAAAGCTGGAGTAACTCAGTGGGTCAGACAGCATCGCTTGAGAAAAGGAATAGGTTACATTTCGGGTTGAGAAGGGTCTTGACCTGAAATGTCACCTATTCCTTTTCTCCAGAGATGCTGCCTAACCCGCTGAGTTACTTTGGCGTTTTGTGTCCATCTTCGTTTTAAACCAGCATCTGCAGTTCCTTCCTACACGTATAATATGTGATGCTTTGGAAATCGCGATCAATGATGTCTTATCTCCCTGCAGGCCACACAGAAGACAAGAAGCAAAATGCAACATGGGTTTAATGTGCATTTTCCAGCATTTGAAAAGTGGCTCATCAATTCCCCAAGGAAAAATCAATATGGGGCTGAGAATTGTCTTGAAATGGAATTCACTGCCAACAGGTGTGGAGGAAGTAGGGCAAATGCGTAAGAAGAAATTGGGTAGAAACCCGAGAGAAAATAAGCTGCGGGGCTCTGGAGAAATTCAGAGATTGGGTCGAATAGCATAGCAATGGAAGAGGTAAGGTGGATGCACATAGTCTTTTCCCAGGGTCAGGGAATCAATAACTAAAGGGCATAATTTTAAGTTGAGAAGGGAAAGATTTCATAAGAACTTCAGGGGCAATGTTTTCACGCACACACAGTGGTGGGTTTATGAAACGAGCTGCTGAAAGCAGTTTTAAGAGAACTGCAGATACTGGAAAAATTGAAGGTTTACAAAAAGCTGGAGAAACTCAGCGGGTGAGGCAGCATCTGTGGAGCGAAGGAATGGGTGACGTTTTGGGTCGAGACCCTTATTCAGACTGAATCGATGGCATTTGAGAGTCATTTTGGTCATAGACATGGACAGGGAAGGGGATATGGGTCAAATACAGGCCAATGGGGACTATGATAAATAGACAGTATGGATGAGCTGGGCTGAAGGGCTTATTTTGTGTACTTCATAACTGATGACAATGGTATTGAGGTCCAAACACAGGAATTAATTATTCAAGAGTCAAGAGTGTTTTATTGTCCTGTGTCCGAGATAGAACAATGAAATTCTTATTCATGTAGAAACAAGAAACTGCAGATGCTGGTTTACAAGAAAAAAGAACCAATGTGCTGGAGCAACTTAGAGGATCAAGCAGCATCCCTGGAAAACATTGATAGATGATGTTTCAGACCCAAAACGTCATCTATCCATGTGCTCCAGGGATGCTGCATGACCCAATTACTTATTCTCTGCAACTACTCCAAAGACGTATTTAATTGGCTTGGTGTATGTGTAAATTGTCCCTAATGTGTGTAGGATAGTGTTAATGTGCGGGGATCGCTGGTCGGTGCGGACCCGGTGGGCTGAAGGGCCTGTTTCCGCGCTGTATCTCTAAACTAAATGATTGTTTAGGTCCTTTGAGGACCTCCTGTGGACAAGTGCTAAATTGCAGGCTGACAATGATTCTCCAGTGGAATAATCATCAATAATCTTTGAAAATAAATCATCATTATCTTCTCTTTCTCCTTCAGACTAAGATGGAACTAATTACATTAGGGGTGGCAGGGAAATTAGAATTATATTTTGTGTCTGTATTATCGAAGACTTTCCTGGAAGTAGAGGAGAAATTGTGAGCAGTTTTGGGCCCCATATCTGAGGAAGGATGTGCTGACGTTGGAGAGGGTCCAGAGGAGGTTTACACGAATGATCCCAGGAATGATTGGGTCACACAGACACACACATAGAAACACGATTTAGCATTTGACGTGAGCATCTGTACTCACTGGAGTTTAGAAGAGTAAGGGGGGTGGAGGGGTGGGACCTCATTGAAACTTACCGAAATAGTGAAAGGCCTGGATAGAGTGAATGTGGAGAGGATTTTCCACTAGCGGGTGAGTCTAGGACCAGAGGCCATAGCCTCAGTATAAAAGGAGATGAGGAGGGATGTCGTCAGTCAGACAGTGGTGAATCTGTAGAATTCATTGCCAGAAGCCTGGAGGCCAAGTCAATGGATATTTTTTAAGGTGGAGATTGACAGATTCTTGATTAGTTCAGGGGTCAGGGATCATGGGGAGAAGGCAGGAGAATGGGGTTGAGAAGGAGAGATAGATCAGCCATGATTGAATAGCGGTGTAGACTAGATGGGCCGAATAGCCTAATTCTGCTCCTATCACTTATGAACAGAGGTGGCCGGGCGAGGAGAGGGATGTCGGGTTGTGGACAATGCAACAGCCTGGGGCTTACCTGGATCAGGGAAGCTGCAGTGCTTCTAACATGTAGACCGGATTTTGGACTTTTTTCCTTTTTCTTTGTAAACAGTGCCCAAAATATGGTGACTGTGCATTTGTCGGTCCGAAGGAATAGGCGTAGAATTCGGCCATTCGGCCCATCAAGTCTACTCCGTCATTCGATCGTGGCTGATCTACCTCCAGTCTCCTGCCTTCTCCCCATAACCCTTGACACCGATACTAATCAAGAATCTGTCTCAAAATAATTTGAGGAGATTGTGCAAAAAATAATTTCACCATGTAGTGTATACGTGACAATGAAGGGGTGGCAGATTGCAACCTTCACGTGGTCCGCCCTGTTTCGACTAATGCAATCAACTCGACGTGCACAAATGGAAGATCAAATAGAACAAGTTGTCCAACAACTTTAAGGCTGTGCACGCCACACGCAAGAAGAAGAAGTGACAATAAAGAACACTTGAACCTACAATCAAACCATATATGAGAATAATAGCCAGCGTACAAGGAGAAAGGAATCAGTGCAGAAGGGTCTCGATCCGAAAAGACCTATCCATGTTCTCCAGAGATGCTGCCTGACTCACTGAGTTACTCCATCGTTTAGTGTCTTTTTTCGTAAACCTGCATCTGCAGTTCCTTGCGTCTGAAAGAGAGCAAGGTTTCAATAGACAATAGGTGCAGAAGTAGGCCATTCGGCCCTTCGAGCCAGCACCGCCATTCAATGTGATCATGGCTGATCATCCCAAATCAGTACCCCATTCCTGCCTTCTCCCCATATCCCCTGACTCCGCTATCTTTAAGTTCCCTATCTAGTTCTCTATTTAAAGTATCCAGAGATCTGTGTCTCAACACAATCCTGTCTCGGAGGTCTACGGACAATTTCCTTCATCTTCATGGCTTGGTTCTGGCTCTGACATGCACTGTCAACTGTGGGACCTTATATGGACAAGCGTGTGCCTTTTCCAAATCATGTCCAATCAAGTTAATTTACCACTGGTGGACTCCAATCAAGTTGTTGAAAACATCTCAAGGATAATCAATGTTGTGGAAGGTTGCAACCTTCACGTGGTCCGCCCTGTTTCGACTAATGCAATCAACTCGACGTGCACAAACGGAAGATCAAATAGAACAAGTTGTCCAACAACTTCAGGATGTGCACGCCACACGAAAGAAGAAGAAGGATAATCAATGGAAACAGGATGAACCTAAGCTCAATTTTGAGTGTCATAGCAAAGGGTCTAAATACTTATGTAAATGTGATATTTCAGTTATTTATTTTAAAGTACTTTGCAAAAATTTCTCAACACCTGTTTTCACATCTTCATTCTGGGATATTGGGTGTAGATTGATGAGTAAAAAAAAAATAATTTAATCCATTTTAAAATAAGGCTGTAACGTAGCAAAAATGTGGAAAATGTGGAGGGGTCTGAATACTTTCTGAATCCACTGTATGAACTCCATACAGGCTGCACCCGTATTCAGGATTGAACCTGGCGCTGCTCTACAGCTGCCCCCACTGTGCCGCCCTTAACAAAAAATAGGTAATGACTAATAAATATCACTTTTATAGATATACAGTTTGTCTATTAATTAAATATTCATGTTCGTACTAGCTATACATTTATACCTGGGTTTGCTGTGTCATTCAGCAGTCAGGACAAAGATGCCGGATGTGTGTGTAGACTTGATCTCCCAGCTGCATGCCAATTTATTTGAAGTTTTACAGCCTTGTCACATATATAAGAGTTGTGATGTTGTAGTGGATTGAGACTAATCAGTTGCAAAAATAAATCACTGCTCATTGATGGCAATTATCTTATGGACTCGTATGACAATTTCATTAATTATCTGCTACCTCCTATGATAAATGAGTGGTCCAAATTTCCTCCCCTTCTTGCTTTGCTCTCCGCGCTCGCCTGTGTCCTTCAACCTCTTCCATTTGCCAGTCTATCGCTCTGCAAATCTTTTTGTCCTCACGTATTCTCTGCAATTTTTTTTCTCCGATTGGTATTTTAGCAGACAGAAAGAAGCGGCAGGGCCCTGAGATGGAGCAGATTGTGACAGGGCCCCGTGCTTTAACACCAGGTTTATAGTGTTGTTGTCGTGTGTTGGGAACGGACGCAGTGCCATGTTCCCATTTGTTTCTTGGCAAATGGAGGACAGAGAGGGTCAGTATAATGAGATCAGCTCAGCGGAAATAAATCTGCTCCTACGATTTTTTTTTTTTTGATTTTTTGTTCGGGGGGTGCGATGTAATTTGTGAGGGTTGCAGTATAAAGAAAGTGATTATAATGAGGTCTGACTGTATATCAAAGAGTCCTATATCAAAAGTTTCACATCAATATGGAGGGTGTGTGGAGCAGCTGCTGTTTTCTTCTTGTATTCTCTATTAGGAGTAAAGCATCAATCAAAAGGAAATTTGGGACCAAGCACCTCGAAAAAACGATCCTTTTTCAAAGGAGCTAACCCTTGCTGATTTAATAGTTTAAACTTGTGCTGGGTATATATGCATCTTGATGTCTGGAAAAACACCATTTACTTTAACCCATTATAGTTCGATACTATTTATCTTTGCATTTAGTAAAAAAGGGCGATATTGGATGTAGAAGTGCGTAATTACATCCTGTACCATTTTATCGCGTTATGTTGAGCTATATTAACATTTATGTCATTCTTCCCTGTGGAAAACGAGTAAACGCATTTTAAAGTTTTAAAAAACCAGTGCTCGATTTTTCGTAGAGCCGTTTCCAATTCTACTTTCCGATACGTCTTATAAACCAGTTATTGGGCCAAGATTTGAGGTATTTTTTTAATTCCTTTTTAACACTTTTGCATCAGCGGTGAACAATGCCAACCAGTGTTTGGGAAGTCAATCAATACGACAATTAAGGAGCCATGTCTTTTAAGAGTTCGGAGCAAGGTATTTTCCCATCGACTATTCAGCAGTGCAGCCTGGCATTAATTAAACAAACTGTTGGCTGGCCTCATTAAGAAGACCAGAGCTTGATAAAAGAGAGCAAGGTCTTTTCAGGAAAGAGACACATCCTGACAATGAAGGGGGGGGGGGGGTGCATTCTGATGCATGTGCCTGCTGGGGCTTCAGAAAGGCCTCTGAAACAGGGAAATTAGGGTCACTCCGCTACTTGGTGAAATACCTCCTCAGTTCACTTAATCCTCTTGTCCATGCTTATCCCGAGAATGGCGATGATAAGTACGAAAATAAAAGGGTAGCTCGAGACAAAGTCATGCAAGATCCAAATTCTTAGAAATCTATTTTGGAAGCTTTAAGGAAGAAAACCATTTGAAGTTGCTACGTCTCATAGAATCAGAAACAAAACAAGAAACCATTCCTCAAGAGCCATCAACCAGCTCATTGTAGACCCTCGGACTATCTTTAATTGGACTTTATCTTACACTGTACATTATTCGCATTACCCTGTATCTGTACACTGGCCGACTCGATTAACCCCTCACCTTAAACCTATTATCCTTTAGTTCTCGATTCTTCTACTCTGACCAAGAGACTCTCTGCATCTACCCGACCTATTCCTCTCGTGATTTTGTACACCTCTATAAGATCACCCCTCATCCTCCTGCGCTCCAAGGAATAGTGTCCTAGCCTGCTCAACCTCTCCCTATAACTCAGACCCTCTAGTCCTGGCCACATCCTGGTAAATGTTCTCTGCACCCTTTCCAACTTGACGACACCTTTCCTATATATGGGAGAGGAAACATTTAATTGGAACCTGAATAGGCATCTTTTTCACAAAGAGGTGGTGGGTGTATGGAATGAGCAACCAGAGGAGGTAGTTGAGGTAGGTTCTATAATAACATTTAAAAGGCATTTGGACAGGCACAGTGGCGCTGCGGTAGAGTTGCTGCCTCACAGAGCCGGAGACCAGGGCTCGATCCCGACCACGGGTGCTGTCTGTACGGAGTTTGTACGTTCTCCCCGTGACCGCGTGGGTTTTCTCCGAGATCTTTGGTTTCCTCCCACACTCCAAAGAAGGATTGTAGGTAAATTGGCATGGTATATGTATAAATTGTTTCTAGTGCGTGTAGGATAGTGTTAATGTGCGGGGATCGGTGCGGACTCGATGGGCCGAAGGGCCTGTTTCCGTGCTGTTTCTCTAAACTTAACTGAACTAAAGGTACATGGATAGGAAAGGTATAGAGGGATATGGACCAAACGTGGACAGGTGGGACTAGTGTAGGTGGGGTATCTTGCGTAAAGTTGGGCCAAAGGGTATATGACTCTAAGACTCTATACAAGTAAATGTATTAGTAATTCTCCCTCAATAATTACTTGTGTATTAACAATTGCGTTAAAACGTCTGCCATTTTTTAGAGTACAGTTTGTTCGCAATGTGGCGTCTAGTGGATGAGGATTGAATTACATGACTGTTCGTAGAGTCATAGAGTGATACAGTGTGGAAACAGGCCCTTCGGCCCAACCTGCCTGCACCGGCCAACATGTCCCAGCCACACCAGTCCCACCTGCCTGCGTTTGGTCCACATCCCTCCAAACCTGTCCAACTGTTTCATAAATGTTGGGATAGTCCCAGGCTCAACTACCTCACCTGGCAGCTTGTTCCATACACCCACCACCCTCTGTGTGGAAAAAGTGACCCCTCAGATTCCTATTAAATCTTTTACCCTTCACATTGAACCTATGTCTTCTGGTCCTCAATTCCTCTACTCTGGGCAAGACACTGAGCGCATCCACCCAATCTATTTCTAAATTCTTAGTTTCAAGTAACATGTTTAAAGAGTTTGATTATTTATTTTGGTTTTCATCAAGTATTTAATGGACAATTGCAGCATGGTTGATCCCTTTATTCACCCAATGAAACACTCAGTATAAAGTTAATAATTTTAAGCAAAAATCCGAACAAATCAGTAATATGTACATCAGGAACAAATGTATTATTGTGCAATAAAAGTGTGTCAGATAGAACTAGTGCACGGGTGATGACTGCTGGGCCCGGACACGGTAGGCCGAAGGGCCTGTTTCCATCTCCAAACTAAACTAATAAACCTATAACGAATGTAGTATTTTGTAAAGAAAAATGTTTAAAAACATTT
Organism: Okamejei kenojei; assembly: GCA_035221665.1. Classification (NCBI taxonomy): domain Eukaryota; kingdom Metazoa; phylum Chordata; class Chondrichthyes; order Rajiformes; family Rajidae; genus Okamejei; species Okamejei kenojei. Next base: position 7,289,720 of record CM069148.1, on the reverse strand, counting down.
CCTGGGGAGACACAAAATGCTGGAGTAACTCAGCGGGACAGGCAGCATCTCTGGAGAGAAGGAATGCGTGACGTTTCGAGTCGAGACCCTTCTTCAGATTGAAACATCACCCATTCCTTCTCTCCAGAGATGCTGCTCGACCTGCTGAGTTACTCCAGCATTTTGTGTCCATCTCCGATTTAAACCAGCATCTGCAGTTCTTTCCTGCACATTAAAACGTTTCCTCCTCTTTTGAGGTTCTTGTAGTCAACTCTGCTCTATCTAGATAACTTGGTCAATTTTGACAGTGCCGGATAATATCAACTACCTATTCTTCAGAACTTGTCACCATCTCCATTCTCTCACTTCCTCCTTTCCAAGCATTCACAAACCTGGATTGGCGCAAATGTAGCTCTTTCAAACTGCAGTATCCCATTTAAGATTCAGGTGTAGGGCTTTATTAATGCCACGTGTACGAGGTACTGTGGAAAGCTTTGTATAGCATGCTATCCATTCACATCAGATAATTCTACGCGTAAATCCAATCACATCAATCTGAAGTACAATAGATAGAGCAAAGGGGAGACACAGAGCGCAGAATGCAGTTCTCAGCATTGTAGCGCACCAGTTCCAGAGACAAAGTCCAATGCCCGCAGTGGGGTAGAGGTGAATCGAACAGTACCCTAGCTTATGGAAGGGCCTGAATGTACAAACTCCGTACAGACAGCCACCGTAGCCAGGACCAAACCCAGATCTCTGGCGCTGCATGGCAGCAACTCTACCCGCTGCGCCACCTTGCCGCATGTTTTCTTTTTACTCAGTGTGCAGCTCTCGTGCAACTCCACTGGGTGGCAATGCAGAATCAATTTTGAAGGTGGACACAAAATGCCGGAGTAACTCAGCGGGACAGGCAGCATCTGTGGAGAGAAGGAATGGTTGATGTTTCGGGTCGAGACCCTTCTTCAGACTGAGTTCTAGTGAAAGGGATCTCCTAATCAGATTAGGAATGGAGCCACAGAAGGCCGTCGGGGCTGGCTGAAAGAGAGGAAGGTACCAGTCACAATTCCACCTAGGGTTGGCAACGGTCCCGTGTTAGCTGGGACCTCCCGTATATTGGTTTGGGATAAATTGGTTTGTCCCGTATGGGACTGCCGTTATCCAGTATTTGACTGGTCGGGGGGACTGTCGGGTCGGAGCCCCGCGTCCTGCCCCGCCTCACCCGTCCCGATGTAGTGCAGCCCATGGAGTGCAGCAGCAGCAGCGCCTCGCCCGTGGCCCCGTCGGTCGGCAGGCCGGTCAGTTGTCCAACCTTCAGACCTTCGCTTACCGCCAACACCACCACCCCTCCTTCTCATGGCCGATCATCGGTTCATGAGTTGGATGGGGTACCGACCTCTGCTCGCGACCCGGGCCAAATCTCAGCTGGCCCACCGGCTGGGCTTTGAGTGCAGTCCAGCACTCGGGCCAACTCATCATTCACCCAGCCACGGCCGAGTGTGACCACATCCTACAACTGCCCACATGGGCGCGGTACCCTCTTCTCACCCACGGTGGCACGGCGGTAGAGTTGCTGCCCCACAGCGCCAGAGACCCGGGTTGGATCCCGACTACGGGCACTATCTTTATGGAGTTTGTATGTTCCCCCCTTGACTGAGTGGGTTTTTTCCGAGAGGCTTCCTCCCACACTCCAAAGACGTACAGGTTTGCAGCTTCATTGGCTTGTGTTTGTGTACTTGGCATAAGTTTAAATTATCCCTCGTGTGTGTAGGCTTGTGTTAATGTGCGGCGATCGCTGGTCGACGCAGACTCGGTGGGCCGAAGGGCCTGTTTCCCAACTATGTCTAAACTAAACTAAAATGAAAAAATACAACTCGTTAAGACCACAGGTTGAATCTCCTGACCTGAGCCAAACCCTGATCTCCCGATATATCCCGATGCGATAAACTAGTTTCCCCCAAAGCCATCTGAGCAACAGAGGTTGGACAGATCCAATATTCCCTCACACTCCCTCGACATAAAGTAGGCACAAAGCGCTGGAGTAACAAAGCAGCTCCAGAGTCAAGAGTGTTTTATTGTCATATGCCCCAAACAGAACAATTAAAGTCTGAAGAACGGTCTCGACCCGAAACGTTGCCTATTTGCTTCGCTCCCTAGATGCTGCCTCACCCGCTGAGTTTCTCCAGCATTTTTGCCTACCTTCGATTTTCCAGCATCTGCAGTTCCTTCTTAAACAAATTAAATTCTTACGGTGGACTAAAATGCTGGAGAAACTCAGCGGGTGTGGCAGCATCTATGGAGCGAAGGAATAGGTGATGTTTTCTTTCTTAAAAATTAAATTCTTACTTTCAGCAGCACAACAGAATTTGTAAATGTAGTGCGCTGTAAACAATATAATAAACTCAAATGCGTTCAATGTACATACATATATATCACAGGGTACTGACATCAGTATTGTATCCGTAAGTCTGAAATTATGTTGAAATGGTCACTTCTGCAGTATTGTATTGAATTGTGTCAGAGACACCTAAGACAGGTAAGAACGGACTGGTAGAAGGAGTGGAAAGTGAAAGGTAACAAGGCCTACTGCTCAGAGTACCAAATGTACTGTATGCAAATGCATTAGGCAGATGAATGTAAGTAAATTAAAGTGGCTCATGTTGGCGCAGCGGTAGAGCTGCTGTCTCACAGCGCCAGAGATTCGTGTTCTATCCTGACCACATGCGCTGTCTGTGAGGGGTTTGCATGTTCTACCCGCGACCTCTGGGTTTTCTCTGCAAAAAATTCTCAGAAATGAGATTTTTCTCATCCCAAAGACGTGCGATTTTGTGGGTTAATTGGCCCTCTGTAAATTGCTCCGTGCGTGTAGGGAGTGGATGAGAGAGAGTTTCAGGGCCTGTCGCACTTGGGCGTCATTTGCCCGTCATTTACGCGTCACGCCGCACGACGTGTGCTTCGTGACACCTACGTGATGTGCGCATGCGTGCATTACGCGCGCATGGTGAGGCGTGGTGGTGTAGGTAGTGATGCGCGGTCGCACACGGATCCCCAGGATTTTGGGACTCACAAAATCTTCGCGCGCCACCTGCGTGATGCGCAAATGAACGCCCAAGTGGGACAGGCCCTTTAGTTTCCTTTAGTTTAGAGATACAGCATGGAAACAGGCCCTTGGACCCACCCAGTCCGCGCCGACCAACCATCACCACAAGTTCTGTCCTACCCAACAGGGACAAATTTACAGAAGCCAATTAACCTACAAACTAGTGGGCCAAAGTGGGCCATAGTGCCTATTACCATAAAATAGACACAAAAAGCTGGAGCAACTCAGCGGGACAGGCAGCATCTCTGAAGAGAAGGATTGGGTGACCTTTTGGGTCGAGACCCCATTACCATGCTGCATCTCAAACTAAATTAAACTCAACTAAACTGAAAGATTTAATTAGGGAAGAAAACTGAAAATATTTTGAACACAGAACAGTACAACGGAGGAACAGGCCCTTCGGCCCACAACATCCGTGCTGAAACCAACTTTTATGAGCCTGTACATCATCTATTTCTCTCTATTCCCCGAATGTCTGTATGCCAATCCAAATGCCCTGGTCTTTGTTCTATGTTCCCGGAAGAACAAGACTTTTTGCATTTTCAAAAGCAGAAAAATACAATTTGGTACTTCCGCGCATATGTAGAGTGTGAAAGTGATTGTTTCTTAATGCAGTTATGCAGAATGAGAAATAAAAAAACATGAAGCACTTCCTTCTTTGGAATGTCAGTGTGGCCAGTGTGTGGGAAAGTTTTGACTTGCTTCTCATGCTTTGCTGGACTGAACCCAGTGACTAGAAGGAAAGTGAAGCTGTTTTTTGGCGGTACATTTTTACAAAGAAAAAACTTGTTGTCCGATCCAACAAATGGTAAACGGCAGGCTCTGATTTGTCCTATTCCCACCTGATATTCAACAACAGGGGCGGCACAGTTGCTGCCTTACAGCGCTTACTGCGCCAGAGACCCTGGCTACGGGTTTCTTGTCTGCACGGAGTTTGCACGTTCTTCCCGTGACCTGCGTGGGATTTCCCCGAGAACTTCTGTTTTCCTCCCACACTCCAAAGGCGTACAGGTTTGTGGGTTACTTGGCTTGGGGTGTAAGTCTAAAAATTTCCCTAGTGTAGGATGGTGCGTAGTGTGCGGGGATCGCTGGTCGGTGCGGACTTGGTGGGCCGTAGGGCCTGTTTCTGTGCTGTATCTCTAAACTGAACTAAACAGCTTATTAAAAACAACTTACTCTACATTCTTATTAACATAACAATAACATTCCCAAAGTTACTGGAAGAGCAGAACCCACCGGAATGAGTAATGAGCATGTGGATGGTCGCCAGTGTATGGGGTCATAGCATGTAATCTTGATCGTAATATTTATTTAATCAAAAACACTGGGGTTTCACTTTGACAATTGAAAAGCTGAACATATTAAGTCATATAACCAATGTGAATTCAGTTCCTCAAAAGACATTGAAAAGTATAGTTTTGTTTCTTTAGTTTAGTTTATTGTCACATGCATCAAGGTACGGTGAAAAGCTTTTGTTGTGTGCTATCCAGTCAGTGGAAAGACAATACATGTGTTTACAATCGAGTCATTTACAGTGTACAGATACATGATAAGGGAATAACATTTGGTGCAAGGTAAAGCCAGCAAAGTCCGATCAAGGTTTGTCCGAGGGGCACCAATGAGGTAGATAGTAGTTCAAGACTGCTCTCTAGATGTGGTAGGATGGTTCAGTTGCCTGATAACAGCTGGGAGGAAACTGTCCCTGGATCTGGGGAGGTTACCTCTTCTGTACCTCTTGCTGAGGCAGCGTGAGGTATAAATGGAGTCAATGGAAGGGAGGTTGTTTTGTGTGATGTCTGGGCTGCGTCCACAATTCACTGCAATTTCTTGCAGTCTTGGATGGAGCTGTTCCCAAACCATGCTGCGATACATCCCAATAAAAAACACCATAAACTGCGCAGGTCTCTGGCGCTGTAAGGCAGCAACCTTTACCGCTGCGCCACTGTGCCCCCCTAAACCTAAGCCTTATAACCAGGTGAGTTCAGTCCCCTCAAAAGACCTTGAAAAGCACCATAAACAGTGTTATCACACAAAGGATAAACTCATTCATATCATATTCCTCCTCCACTATTTTGACAGAGACAACTGCTAACCATTTTAACATAAACTGGATGAAACACTCATCAAAGTAGAAGTGAGAACGACTTGATAAAGGCAAGTCAGGTATCTGCAAGCCAGCATTGTTGCCAATCATTTCACTTTGATAAGATCTGAATCGTTTCTCAACTTACTTGGTGTAGTAAAGTCTATCATTCAGCGTGACTTCAGCAGGCTAAAGACATTTTCAAGATGACACGAAGTCCTGGAGTGAGTAACTCAGCGGGTCAAGCAGCATCTCTGGAGAACATGGATAGATGATGTTTTGCATCGGGACTCTTCTTCAGATGCAGATCTATAGGACTTTGGATCGGCTGCATTTGGGGTATTGCATGCAGTTCTGGTCGCCCCTTTACAGGAAGATGCAGAGGCTTTGGTGAGGGTGCAGTTTACCGGAATATTGCCTGGATTAGAGGGATCAGCTACAGGGAAGGGGTTCGATAGACATGGATTGTTTTCTCTGGAACGTCAGAGGTTGCGGGATGACTTGATAGAAGAATATATCTTTCAGCGTGACTTCAGCAAGCTAAAGACATTTTCAAGATGACACAATGTCCTGGAGTAACTCAGCGGGTCAAGCAGCATCTCTGGAGAACACAAAATGTATAGGAAGTAACTGCAGATGCTGGTTTATACAGGAGATGCTGGTGTAACTCAGCTGGTCTGGCAGCATCTCTGGCAAAAAGGAATAGGCGACATTGTGGGTTGGAACCCTTCTTCAACCTGAGTGAAGCCAGAGCTTTATGTCTTTTTTCTTGTCAAATCAGCATCTGCGGTTCCTTTTTCTACAGTTGTTCTATAGCAGGTGTGGTGTGATTTGCCTGGATAGCAAGCAAGACAAATTTTCACCCTGTATCTGGGAATATGTGAACCAGCGCCGATTCCAATACCTGTTAAACAGTGGAAGTGCATCTTTAAGCTGTGCTGCATCTGAGCTGAGATTACCAATGAAGCTTTGGCTATTGTTGCCAATGTATAAAACCCAGCAATGCAACCTCTGCATGGCAAGATCCTGCAGTCCGTGACATGGAACTAATGAGACAATCTTAGTTGGATGATGGGGACGGTGACCAGCACACCAAGGGAGGAACTTTGCTGTTCTGCTTAAAAATGGTGCCAAAAGATCTTCTGTATTGGGGAGCGTACAATGTGGATTCAATTGAGACCTCTTGGACATTTAGTACTTAAGGGATATGGCAATTACATGGGAAAGTGAATATTCACAGTGTAACTGAGTGACAGAATGCTCAGTAGTTGAAGGGATTATTCCCACCGTCTGTGGACTGCACACAGCATGTTACATCAAGAAATTAGGCCTTTCAGTCCGTTATTAAGAATGGGTTTCAGGTTAATCCTACTTCCCAGTTCCAGTTCCAAAGTCCAGTGGGCTATACCGTTCACCTTCATCTTTTTGAAAGTGGTGAGGCTTTCTGCCTTTAAAAAGTGAATTGCAATCTCCCACCGTTCGTTGAGTGAAGCCGCATTCCCACAGTTCAGCCCCCTCCTCTTCCACTGGATCCTTGACTTTCTCACCCCATGCTCCACCTTCAGCCAGGATAGGTAACAACACATCCTTCAGAAGGGCGCACGGTGGCGCAGCGGTAGAGTTGCTGCCTTACGGCTCCAGTCACCCAGGTTAGATCCCGACTACGGATGCTTGTCTGTGCCGATCTCCACGTGAGCCGCGTGGGTTTTCTCCGGGCGCTCTGGTTTCCTCCCACACTCCAAAGACTACAGCTTTGTAGGTTAATTGGCTTTGGTGAAATTGTAAATTGTCCCTTATGTGTAGGGCATGCTAGTGTACGGGGTGAGCGCTGGCCGGCACAGACTCGGAGGCCCAAAGCGCCTGTTTTCCACGCTTGTATCTAAAGTTTAAAAGCAAAGTCTAAAGTAGATTCAAGTTTAATTTCCACATGGATAACCTACATGATGAAACTTTTCACACTGAAGTCTGGCTCAGCCAGTGGCACGTCTAGGAATAGACTGGGTGACAACCAAGAATAGTTTGGTGACTACTAGAGAGACAGTTGGCGGCACGAAAGCCGCACCCGGACAGGCTGGTTAGCACCCCAGGCTGTGTCTTTCGGGAGAAAGTCACCCAATAAAGCTAGGGAAAGGCCAAATGAACCACCACGGCCTAAAAATCCATCAGGCGAGAATGAAATGCTCGGAGAAGGAGAAATAGGTGCCTTGAACCTGGTAGAGACGCAAGAGGAGCCCGGCCAGGACTCACCCCACAGAGCCCAGTCCCTCCACGCACCAGAGTCTCCCAACCCCTGCAGAGTGGTTACTAAGAGGGCTGATCCGTGGGCGGTTGCTGCTGGGACGCAAGTCGGGGCCTGATCGACCCCGGCTGGGTCGCCTGGGCGAGGGTGTCTGATGTTGTGAGACCCGAAACACCCGATGACCCCAGGTCACATCACTGAGGATGCGTCCCAGCTCATCTAGAAGATGTATCTTTTTCACATTGTTACTTGGGACACTCGCAGAGGTTTGTTTGCGGAATGCAGTTTACTGAAGAACTTCCAGCACGTTTGATTTTTTAGAGATTCCAAGGTAATTAAGTAATATCTAAACAATAGAACGGCTCCTTCTAAACCACTGCTTTTTGTGTTAAAATTTTGTTGAGGTTCTGTTTGGAGAGGCTACGTTATTCGTATCTATGATGAAGACATTAATAAATTGCAATTACATACTTGCCACAAAACGCTGGAGTAACTCAGCGGGACAGGCAGCATCTCTGGAGAACAGGAATAGGTGACTTTTCGGGTCGAGACCCCTCTTCAGGCGGAGATTCAGGGTTCGAGGGAATTGAGAGATATGAAAATGTACATAGAACAAATGAATAGAAGATATGCAAAAAGCAACAATGATCAAGGAATGGTGCAGCCCACAATGTCCATTGTTGGCAGTGGGAGGGCGATAACGAGTGATTCAAATAGTGAAACTCAACAGGACGACAGTGAAACTAGTTGGAGGACTAGGCAGACAAGGCAGTCTCGACCTGAAACGTCACCTATTCATTTTCTCAAGAGATGCTGCCTGACCCACTGAGTTACTCCATCATTTTGTGTCTATCTTCCATGTAAACCAGCGTCTGCATTTCTGTCCAACAAAATTAAATATTAGTGCTGCACTGTGGGTGGCCACACTAGAGTAAATTAAACAGGGCAGAGGAATGAAGTCGTCATCCTAACAAGCAACATTTTTGCCATTTGATTCAAACTATTCTACAATGTGTAAAAAGGAACTGCAGATGCAAGCAAAATGCTGGAGTAACTCAGCAGGACTGGAAGGATCTCTGGAGAGATGGAATGGGTGACGTTTCGGGTCGAGACCTTTATTCAGTCTGCAGATCTGTAATGTGTCTTGTGCAGTCCAAGCAATTTTTTAAACGACCTTCTTTAAGACGAACACTGGTGTGAAGGAACACTCAGTGATCTGTGCTGGGCCGCTGCTTATAAAGGCCATGTAAAATCAAAGCACTCCTGATCCTACCTGCTGTTAAATGCATCAACTGAACGCAGACCATGTCAAAAGCACATTGTAAAGTGGGGTAGATAGAGTTTCATAACCACTCGTCGACAGTGAAAGGAAGCCTGCAATAAGATAAAGCTCTCCTGCACCTCTCACAGATGGCAGCAACAGCCGTATCTGAGATGAATCAGCGTGACAGATCAGCGATGGATCGCGATCGCTGTTGATGTCATTAGGTGAGGTATAGGAACCCTGTTGACGTACGACATGTGTGGGACGTCTCTTCAAACGGTGATGCATTTCACAAACCAGTGAGCACGAAATGTGTGTGAAGTTTAGTTTAGAGATTCAGCGCGGAAACAGGACCTTCGTGCCCACCGTGTCCCGCGCCGACCGGCGATCCCCGCACACTAACAACGTCCTACTATGCACACTAGGACGAGTTACATTTATCCCAAGCCAATTAACCTACAGACTTGTACATCTTTGGATTGCGAGAGGAAACCGGAGATCCCGGAGAAAACCCACGCAGTCACGGGGGGAACATACAAATTACGAGAATGTTTTGTGCAGGATAACGTCCAGTAAAGTCCGATTACAGAGAGATTAAAGGTCTCCAATGAGGTAGATGGGAGGTCAAAGCTGCACGTTAGTTGGTGAGAGGATGGTTCAGATGCCTGATAACAGCTGGGAAGAACCTGCCCCAGAATCTGGACATCTTGGAGGTGAACCGGTAAAATCAAAGGACATGCTGGCTCTCTGTGGTTCTTCAGAGAAGAACAGTGATGCGATCCACACCATCTCGACCATTATTCACTCCTCAGACTATATCACTGGGTGGGAGATTGCAACCTTCACGTGGTCCGCCCTGTTTCGACGAATGCAATCAACCCGGCGTGCAGAATCAAATAAGATCATATAGAACAAGTTGTCCTACAACTTTAGGCTGTGCACGCCATATGCCAGAAGAAGTCTACATCACTGCAAAACAGGTTAGCTGGGCGTGATCACATCATCTTTTAGTTTAGTTTAGTTTGGCGATACAGCACAGAAACAGGCCCTTCGGCCCACCGGGTCCACGCCGACCAGCGATCCCCGCACTTTAACACTATCCTACACCCACGAGAGACAAGTTTTACATTTACCAGAGCCAATTAACCTACAAACCTGTACGTCTTTGGAACGTGGGAGGAAACCGAAGATCACGGAGAAAACCCACGCTGGTCACGGGGAGGACATGCAAAGTCCGTACAGACAGCACCCGTAGTCGGGATGGAACCCGGGTGTCCGGCGCTGCATTCGCTGTGAGGCAGCAACTCTAACCGCTGCGCCACCGTGACATCTTGTGGGATGTTGGAGTTCACAACTGGCAGTCACATGACAATTACAATGGCTGTCAGATGCTTTGGAATGTCAAAAGAGGGCCAAGGTTGAAGATGGTTCAAACTACCTTCAACCCTGTATTTATCCCTGAATTTAATCAGCCCGCTATTCATAGCCAGGCCCTCACCTTTTGAGTTCCGAAACTCTGGAAATCCCTCCTTCTGCATCACAGGCTCTGCACAGAAACAAAATGCTGGAGTAACTCAGCGGGACAGGCAGCATCTCTGGAGAGAAGGAGTGGGTGACGTTTCGGGTCGAGACCCTTCTTCAGACCGAGAGTCAGTCGAGTCGTTGTACTAGTTTCACTGTCGTCCCGCTGAGTTTCACCATCTGTATCACTCCTTATCACCTTCCCCACAGCCAACAACGGATCATTGTGGGCTCCACCTTTCCTTCATCATCGTTGCGTTTTGCATATCCTTCATTCATTTTGTTCTATATACATTTTCACACCTCTCATTTCCCTCTCCCTGGACTCTCATCCGAAGAAGGGACTTGACCCGAAACGTCACCCGTCCCTTCTCTCCGAGATGCTGCCTGACCCGCTGAGTAACTGCAGCATTTTGTGTCCGTCTTCGTGTAAACCAGCATCTGCAGCTCATTCGAACACACAGGCTCTGTGTACCCATTTTTTCCTTAAGGCACTCCTTAAAACCCATTGCTTTTACATAGCTTTCTCAATGATATCTTATTACATTGCTTTGGGTCATGTTCTGTTTCATTACAGTCTATTGAAGCAACATTAGATTTTTAGTTTCTGGTAATAGGCAATAAGACAGCAAGTTGCTGTTATCGTGTTTCGATAATCTGGCCTCACAAATTAACCCTTGGAGTCCAAGTATCGTGATGGTAAATCTTCCTGAACCTTTGCAGCAATATTAAGGATTAGTTTCAATGTTAATATTAGTTCAGATGCCTTCTCTCTCGTTAGTTGAGTTTATTGTAGAGATCCACACCATCCAGCGATCCCCCCCCCCCCCCCCCCCCCCCCCCCCCAGCATGTTAACACTATCCCACACATTAGGGACAATTTTACATTTATACATTTATATCAAGCCAATTAATCTACAAACCTGTACGTCTTTGACATGTGGGAGGAAACAGAAGATCTCGGAGAAAACCCACGCAGGTCACGGGAAGAACATACAAACTCCGTGTGTACACAGACAGCGCCCGTAGTAAGGATCGAACCCATAGTCAGGATTGAACCCTGGGTCTCCGGCACCGTGCCGCCCCTTAGGTGGGTGTTAAACATGCTTTCATGCTTTCAAATAAACCTTATCATTTGTATCCTGTCAGCGGCACGGTGGCGCAGCGGTAGAGTTGCTGCCTCACAGCGCCAGAGACCCGGGTTCGATCCTGACTGGTACGGAGTTTGTACGTTCTCCCTGTGACAGCTTGAGTTTTCTCCGGGGTGCTCGGGTTTCCTCCTGCACACCACAAACCTATTGGCTGTGGTATTTGTATTAAAATTGTAAATCGACCCTAGTGCGTGTGCGGAGGATAGTGCTCGTGTGCCGGGGTCGCTGGTGGGCTGTTTCCGCGCCGTATCTCTGAACTAAACAAAACAGTAGCTCATTCTCACTGAGTTATTTTGGAACCTGGCTTTGCATAAACAAGTCACTGCACACCATTATTGCTGTGCCTATACCTCAAAAGGACCTTTCTTGACTGTAAAACATTTGGACAGATCTTGAAATACTACGAGTTTGGTCTAACTAGCTATTTGGTAGCCATTGCACAATTTATAACCCCTTGTTTTCTGGTCTTCGAGATAAAAGAAAGGGCTTGGCATTCCATTGAGTTTGTGATATTTTTTTGTGTGTGTGTGTGTGTGTTCAAAGTCTGTCCCACCCCGGTCATTCCTTCTTCTCTCTGCACCTTAGTGTGACCAGCACTATCCAACACAGTAGCAGGCAATCCACAATTAACCTACAAACCTGTAGGACGTTGGCAGGAAACCAGAGCACCCGGAGAAAACCCGCGGGAGAACGTTCAAACTCCCTACAGACAGCACCCATAGTCAGGATCGAACCTGGGTCTCTGTGTGATGCTGCGTGACCCATAGAGTTACTCCAGCCTTTTGTGTCTGTTTTTGTTCATGTGGTAGGAGCGTATTTAGGCCATTCGGCCCATCAAGCCTACTCCGCCATTCTATCATGGCAGATCTTTCTTTCCCTTTTAACCCCATTTCTTTCCCTCTTAACCCCATTCTCCTGCCTTCTCCCCATAACCCCTGACGCCCTGCACCTGCAGTTCCGTGTGTCTACATTGTAAAATCCTTCCTGGTTGACGAATGGTTTTAAGGGATAGAAATGTTGGCGGAGGTCCAGAACCAGGGGCCGCAGTTTAAGAATAAGGGGTAAGCCATTTAGAACAGAGATGAGGAAACACTTTTTCTCACTGAGAGTTCTGGGTCTGTGGAATTCTCTGCCTCAGAGGGCGGTGGAGGCCAGTTCTCTGGATAAGAGAGAGCTAGATAGGGCTCTTGAAGATAGCGGAGTCAGGGGATATGGGGGGAAGGCAGGAACGGGGTACTGATTGGGGATGATCAGCCATGATCACATTGCATGGCGGTGCTGGCTCGAAGGGCCGAATGGCCTATTGCACCTCTTGTCTGTCTAAATGCCTCACAATGCCTGACCACTGAAGCTGGGCCTTTGTGATCATTGTTTCAATTTGTCAAGAATAAATTGAAAGTAAACTTAACACAATCCCTTCACGAAGGGTAGATTTAGAGCGCTTGGAGAAAGTTTATAACGTATAGTTCCTTCTGCATGGATGTGGATTATCTTTAATCGGACTATCTTTAATTGGACTTTACTGGACTTTATCTTACACTAAACATTATTCACGTTATTCCCTTTATACACTGTGGGCGGCTCGATTGTGATCATGTATTGTCCGCTGACTGGTTAGCACGCGGCAAAAGCTTTTCACTGTACCTCGGTACACGTGACAATAAACTAAACTCAATCCCAAAACGATTTTGGAAGACAGGACACAGAGCCACAAAGAGCAGATGAGATTTCCACGTGTCGACAAATCTCCACCTCGCTGAATGTTTGTTTTCTGGTGAATATGTCCCTTTGTGCAGTTACATCAGGAATGCGTCAGCCATAAGAAATTAAAAAATGGTGTTTCTCCTCGTCAAGATGGAATTTGTTTTTGAATGAAATTTGACGACAAAAGCTGTTGCAAAGTGCAGGAAGTTGATAAATGATCTGTCCACCAACATATATCAAATGAAGCTGATGAAAGAATTTTTTTATTACCACTATGCTGTGGCAATTGGGAAGGCTGGTGGCCTGCTGAATGCTCACCTTTAACCTCTGTGAAAGCATGCAACCTGTAAGCATTCTCTTTGTCAAATCCACCTAGGCTTTATTTCAAAGCCGGCACAAATCAGATAATGCCTCTTTCAACATTCCCCGCTCTGTGAAAACACTCCATCTTGTTCTTAAGGTTTGAGCCGCTACATTTCTTTTCGCTTCACAGAGGGCGATTTGTGCAATCGTATAATTAATAATTATATATATATATATTTTTTAAATTGAAAATCCTTCCTTTTTCACTGACTTGGCGGTTCAATGAATTATGCTGTTCTGAAATGAGCCACGGAGGTGAAGGAGGGAGGAGGAAGGTTGTGTTCTCAGGCTGGGAGCTGGCCGGATTGATCGCAGAACAGTGGTCTTTATAGCAAAGGGGGAAGGGTACAAACACAGGCGAGCCTCGCTTAAAATACAGAGCATTCATGCTCAGTTTAGTTTAGAGATACAGCACGGAAACAGGCTCTTTGGCCCACCGAGTCCGCATCGACCAGCGATCCCCGCACATTAACACCACCCTACACACACTGGGGACAATTGTTTTGACATATTATACCAATCCAATTAACCTGCAAGCCTGTACGTCTTTGGACTCAATAGACAATAGACAATAGGTGCAGGAGGAGGCCATTTGGCCCTTCGAGCCAGCACCGCCATTCATTGTGATCATGGCTGATCATCCCCAATCAGTACCCCGTTCCTGCCTTCTCCCCATATCCCTTGACTCCGCTATCTTTAAGAGCTCTATCCAACTCTCTCTTGAAAGCGTCCAGAGAACCCGATGATCTCTGAGAAAACCCACTCAGGTCTCCGGGAGAACGTACAAACTCCGTACAGACAGCCCCCGTAGTCAGGATCGAACCCGGGCCTCTGGCGCTGTACGGCAGCAACTCTACTGCTGCCCCACTGATGTGGCTACACCAGGAGCATCGCGCACAGTTTTGGTCTCCACATTTACGATACAATACGATACAATAGCACTTTATTTATCTCAGGAGGGAAATTGATTTGCCAACAGTCATAGTAACATGAAATTAAAGTGACGAGTGGAAAGACTTGGGGATGTGCAAAGATTGGGGAGGGGGGGTGGGGGGGAAGGGAGTCAGTCTCAATCTACCCCACGACAGAAGGGGGAGGAGTTGTACAGTTTGATAGCCACAGGGAAGAAGGATCTCCTGTGGCGTTCTGTGCTGCATCTAGGTGGAACCAGTCTGTTGCTAAAGGTGCTCCTCAGGCTGACCAGTGTGTCATGGGGGGTGTGAGCTGTATTGTCCAAGATGCCAGTCAGACACTGAAAGAGATGGATATTTCGAAAAAGGAAGGTTCAATGGAACATTGGTCAGGGTTTGCCTCTATCGTTGGTTATCTGAAGCTTGTGGTGTTTGTAATTTGATGATCAAAATACAGACACGACCTCCTCGGTATCGTATTCCAGCTCTTGACTTCTTGGCAGTGCTGAGTTACGATCAAAACACAACCATCAGACTCATTCAACTTAATACTCAGATTGAGATAATGCTCAGGTTAGTCCTTTATGCAGCTGAGTGCATGGTGTCGGAAATCTCTGCTGGGTTTGTATATACATTCCTCTAAACCTTATGCCAATAAGTCGTAGAATTCAAGCATGCTTCCTGCATCATAATATCTCCAAGAATACTAAAATGCAAAAGAGACCAGGGGGGGAAAGAGTCTTTTCTAATTAAGTGTGTGTTATCGGAGACAGTGGGAAACTGTAATCCTTTCAGTCTGGGAGTGCTCGTATCAGAATAATCCGCCACTCTGTGACATTTCACTCCCTTTGATTATTTAACGTTGTATTCAGTAAAATGTAACTCCTGACATTATGTTTAGTGTCGTTAAGTTTAGAGATACAGCGCGCAAGCAGGCCCTTCGGCCCACCAAGTCCGTGCCGGCCAGCGATCCCCGCATGTTTACACTACCCTACACGCACACAAGGGACAACTTACACCAAGCCAATTAAACTGCAAACCTGCACGCCTTTGGAGTGTGGGAGGAAACCAAAGATAGACAACAGACAATAGACAATAGGTGCAGGAGTAGGCCATTCGGCCCTGCGAGCCAGCACCGCCATTCAATGTGATCGTGGCTGATCATCCACAATCAGTATCCTGTTTCTGTCTTCTCCCCATATCCGTTATCTTTAAGAGCCCTATCTAACTCTCTCTTGAAAGCATCCAGAGAATTGGCCTCCACTGCCTTCTGAGGCAGCGAATTCCACAGACTCACAACTCTCTGGGCGAAAAAGTTTTTCCTCATCTCCGTTCCAAATGGCCAGCCCCTTATTCTTACTCTCGGAGAAATAGTCACGAACTCCGTACAGGCAGCACCCACAGTCGGGATCGAACCCGGGTCTGTGGCGCTGTAAGGCAGCAACTCTACCGCTGCGCCACCGCCCCGCCCTGTTCACATTAACTTTATTTCTGTAGCCAGATGAGGGTTTGTACCAGTGGCACAGCCCACGGGTAGCAGTCTGTCGGAGTGGATTAGTTCCTTGGCTTTCCATAAATTCCTGATCAAAGACATTCCTTGCATAACTAATACTGTATACCCTGTCACATAATGCAAGGCTGACTGCACAGAAAGACTTCAAAACTTGTGAGGTGGGGGAGTGGGGGGGGAGTGGCTGATTCATGCATAAACAAAATACAAATCCTGGCAATAATTTTAACTCCCAGTAACTGCCCTGGGAGCAGTTCTGTGTTATGTTAAGTTTAGTTTTAATTTAGTTTATAGGTACAATGCGGATACAGGCCCATCGAGCTAGCGAGCCCGCGTCGACCAGCAACCCCAGCATGCTAACGCTATCCTACACACACTAGGGACAGTTTACAGTGTTACCAAAGTCAATTAGCCTACAAAAACCTGGACATCTTCGGAGTGTAGAAGGAAAGCGAAACACCTGCAGGAAACCCACGCAGGTCATGGGGAGAACGAACGTAGAAACTCCGTCAGACAGCACCTTCGAGCCAGCTGTGATCGTGGCTGATCATCTACAATCAGTACCCTGTTCCTGTCTTCTCCCCATTATCCCTTGACACCACTATCTTTAAGAGCCCTATCTAACTGTCTCTTGAGTCGGGGTCGTGCCCGGGTCTTGGGCGCTGTGCGGTAGCGACTCTACCACTGCGCCAACGTGCTGGCCTACTGGGCTATTCAGTAGCAAATAGATGAACATTTATGAGAAAATAGACAGATCCTTCAGTTTATGGTCTTATTTTGCAGTCGCAAATAAAGCAATGACTTTTCTGTTGCTATTCTTACATTAAGTAAAAGTGGTAAAGACTGTGGGAAACTAATTTTGTTTTGTAGTCTAGCATTTTTCTCCTTCCCACTCTCTCCCAAGAGATTCCCTTGCTCTTCCACAATCCAATTGAAGCCTAGCATCCTGTCCCAATCCATGTTATAGAGTGTGTAGGAAGGAACTGCAGATGCTGGTTTAAACTGAAGATAGATACAATATGCTGGAGTAACTCTGCAGGACAGGCAGCATCTCTGGAGAGAAGGAACGGGTGACATTTCGGGTCGAGACCCTTTAGAGTCATAGAGTCTTACAGCATGGAAACAGGCCCTTCAGCCCAACTTTCCCACACCAACCAACACGTCCCAACTCCACTAGTCCCACCTGCCCGCTTTTGGCCCCATATCCCTCTAAACCTGTCCTATCCATGTACCCATCTAAATGCTTCTTAAACATTGCGATAGTACCTGCCCCAACTACCTCCTCCGGCAGCTCGTTCCTTGCACCCACCATCCTTTGCGTGAAAATGTTACCCCTCGGATTCCCATTAAATCTTTCCCCCCCTCACCTTAAACCAATGTCCTCCGGTTCTCGGTTTCCCTACTTTGGGCATTTTCGGTTGTAGCTGGAAGGTCGTCAACTGGGTGAAAGATGTTCTTTGGTCGGCCCAAACCTAGTTGACCTCCCAGCAGAGCGAGATGTCCGTCGGGGAATGTTGCCGACTGGCCGGCTGCAGACTGCAGGAGTACGTGCTGAGGGACGCACTGCAGCCTACGGCAAGGTTCTGTGGGGAGGCTCACAGTCTAGGGTCCTTTCGCTGCTGCACATTGGGGGGGAGGGCAGTGTGCGGTGGAGACGCCCCTCAAACAAGGGAAGGGATATCACCCCCGGGGGCCACATGAGGGTGGTGGCAGTAGGTCCGGCCTGGAAGCGGCACGAACTGGGGGTGGCGTTGGCAGCCATCGATAGGTCCATCTACAATAACAGACATCCGTTATAAAGAGGTCTATTAACACAAGGGTTTACTGTAGTGCGGAAACAAGGAACTGCAGATGCTGGTTGACAATAAAAGACTCAAATTGCTGGAGTAACTCAGCAGGTCAGGCAGCATCTCTGGAGAACACGGATGGATATCATTTCAGATCAGGATCCTCCTTCAGACTGTCGATTCAGATGGGGGCCCTTCTTCAGACTCTTTCTGAAATGTCTGGAAGGTCCCAATCTGAGAAAACTGGTGTGTTTGGGTGGATCGATGGTGGGGGTGGACCCGCTGGGCTGAAGGACAGGTTTTAGAGGTTGTGGGGAGAAGGCAGGAGAATGGGGTTAGGAGGGAGAGATAGATCAGCCATGATTGAATGGTGGAGTAGACTTGATGGGCCGAATGGCCGAATTCTACTCCTAATCACGACCTTATGTCCTGTTTCCATCCTGCATGTTTCAATCTATTGATGAAACTGCTTTTGGAACCTTTGGCCGAGGGGTGAAAAGGATTGCAAGCATTCTTCATAGGGTGGGTAGACAAAAATGCTGGAGAAACACAGCAATTGAGGCAGCATCTATGGAGCGAAGGAAATAAGCAACGTTTTGGGCCGAATCCCTTCCTCCAGCATCTGCAGTTCCTTCTTAAACACTTCATAGGGTGGGGTTGGTTTTGGCCACCTTTGGGTCACCTTGCCCCCAACGACCCCCTGATGCCTAACTCGAGTGAAGATTACTTGTACATAAGCCTTCCTGCCAGTGGCGGCTAAGAGACTAATCCCTCGGTGAGGGTATCAGATATGGTGGAGTATTTATAACAGGACGAGCAGGTTCGTACCAGTGCCACTGCTTCACAAGAGCCTTGCTCTGAACCCAACCGCACATATTATTCCATTCCCTTTCTCTTTTATCTGTGTGTTTCTTACACATTTAGTGCATGTGGTGGCAGGCAGGCTCCTCAATCAAACCACCCAGATTTTCCAGATTCTGTAATGGATTTGCGGCCATCTTAAATTGACGGCCATTAATCGTGGTCTCCCGCAAAACTAGAAACATATTCCCCACGTCCAGAACAATCAATCCCAGTCATGATCGCAAATACTTCTTGTTGGGTTTCACCTCAGCATGCTCTCCACAAATTTATGATGAAACAAATACCTCGCTAAGTTCAGGTATGGATTTCCTGTGGAATGTGTAGCATATGAACAGCCTGTCATTTATCTGAAAATTAAATGTTTACCATAAAACAAATTATGGGTTTACAGTATCTGGTCCATTCATGTCAGGGTAGGGAAACACACGGTTCCACTTAAATCAGTTTTTTTTAAACGTAAATGTTTGCATTTATATAGCACCTTTCATGACGGTCGAGTTGCTTCCTTACAGCGCCAGAGACTCATGTTCGATCCTGACCACGGGTGCTGTCTGTACGGAGTTTGCACGTTCTCACCCGTGAGCGCGTGGGTTTTTTTCTGGGTGCTCCAGTTTCCTTCCACATTCCAAAGACGTGCAGGCTTGTAGGTCAATTGGCTTCTGTAAATTGCCCCCAGTGTTTAGTTTAGTTTAGTTTAGAGATACAGCACGGAAACAGGCCCTTCGGCCCACCGGGTCCGCGCCGACCAGTGATCCCCGCACATTAACATTATCGTGCACCCACTAGGGACAGCTTTTGTCTTACATTTACCAAGCCAATTAACCTACAAACCTGCACGTCTTTGGAGTGTGAGAGGAAACCGAAGATCTCGGGAAAAAAACCTACGCAGGTCACGGGGAGAACGTACAAACTGCGTACAGACAGCGCCTGTAATCGGGATCGAACCTGGGTCTCCGGCGCTGCATTCGCTGTTAGGCAGCAACTCTACCGCTACGCCACCGCGACTGCTGTGGGATTCAAAACTGGGATAACAATGAACAAGTGTACAGATGATCGATAGTTGGCGTGGACTCAGTGAGCCTAAGGGCCTGTTTCCACGTTGTATCTCTAAACTATAGAAAAAAAAATCCCACAGGTTTCACAGGCAATTAAGTACTTTGGAAGTACAACTGTACGGAAAAAACAAGAGCCAATCTTTACACATCCAGCTCCAACAGTTAATAATGGGAAGGTGATCAGTAATGCTCGATGTCCGCTTAGTGGGAAATATTGGCTGGACACTGGGGATAAATCGCTTCTTCTTGCAAAAACTGCATTGCACTTTCTACATCCATCTGAAAGCAGTATGATACTTTACATTTAGTTTTAGTTTAAGAGATTTTGTTTATGGGGCAGCACAGTGATGCAGCGGTAGAGTTGCTGCCTTTGAGCACCAGAGACCCGGGTTTGATCCTGACCACAGGTGCTGTCTGTACGGAGTTTGGATGTTCTCCCAGTGAACACGTGGGTTTTCTCCAGGTGCTCGGTCCCCCCCCCCCCCCACACACACACCCCAAAGACGCGCAGCTTTGTATGTTAATTAACTTCAGTAAAAATTGTAAAATGACCCAGAGCAGCATAGAGATTGAGCTGGTGTGTAGGATAGTGCTAGTGGGATGATCACTGGTCAGGGGTGGGGGTTGTCCACTGGTCGGCGTGGAATCGATGGGTCGAGGGGCTTGTTTCCGCGCCGTATCTCTAAAGGCTAAAGTCTAAAGTCTACAGCATGGAAACTAGCCCTTCGGCCCATCGAGTCCTTGCTGACCATCGTGTCACACCCTCACACTGGGTCTATGTAATCCCGCTTTTGCATCAATTACTTGTTTCACATTCCACATAATACAACCGTGTTCTTCTGAACGATGCCGCGATTTCTCTTCAGCGGCCACTTCCACGTTGGCGCAGACGACGTATTAATGGTTTTCAGTTGTTAAGGAGCGGTACAAATTAGAACTCGGGGCATATTTCCCTCTTTACCTAATAAAGGCACCGCGTTCACAGCCAGTAGAGCTCTGCTTAAGAACCACAGCTCAAACATCACACACATTCCGTTAGGTCTGTGCCAGTCTAGTGTGCAGCTGTCAAGGGTCTGTTATCGGCGGCTTTATGACTAATAGCCCTGTCCCACGGTGAAGTTCATTCCAAGAGCTCTCCCGAGTTTAATAAAAATCAAACTCGTGGTAAGCGCGGAGAATGAACGTAGCGGGAACGTCGGAGCTTGGGGACGTCTCTTAGCGCTAACGGCAGGTACACGGGAAGACTGGTGAAGATTTTTCAACACGATGAAAAATGTCCACGAGAGCCCCGAGTACCGACGAGTGGCCATTACCGTAAATCTCCGAGTTCGAATCAGGGCAAACTCGGGAGGGCTCTTGGAATGAACTCGTACCTTGGGACCGTACCGGGTTTAAAACATCGTTAAATCTCCTGCAATCTCCAGGAGGCGGTATAACTCTGATGTGCTCAAGTGCCTTTAAATCCCTTGCTCCCTCCCGCTCTGATCTGTAGTTTTACAATGACATACTGTAAGCACATGGAACGGGCACATCAGGGATGCAGCGGCAGAGTTGCTGCCTTACACCACCGGAGACCCGGGTTCGATCCTGACTATGGTATTATGTCAATACAAAGTTTGTATGTTGGCCCCGTGACTGCGTGGGTTTTTGCCGGGAGCTCCAGTTTCCTCCCACGTCCCAAAGACGTGTGGGAAGGAAACATTTGATTATAAAGGATTATTGTAAAGGAAATGCCTGTATATATAATTTGGGCAGACACAATATGCTAGAGTAACTCAGCGGGTCAGGCAGCATCTCTGGAGAGAAGGAGTGGCCAAGTTTTTGGGTCGAGACCCTTCTTCAAACTGATGTCAGGGAAGGGGGCGGACAAAGATAGAATGTAGTCGGAGATAGTAAGACTAGTGGGAGAACTGGGAAGGGGAAGGGGATGGAGAGAGAAAGCAAAGGCTATCTGAAGCATCTATGGAGAGAAGGAATAGGCGACGTTTCGGGTCGAGACCCTTCTTCAGACTGATGTCGGGGGGGAGGGGGGGAGGAAAGGAAGAGATGGAGACAGTAGGCCTGTGGGAGAGCTGGGAAGGTGGGGAGAAATCAAGGACTACCTGAAATTGGAGCAGTCAATGTTCATACCGCTGGGGTGTAAACCTCCCAAACTAAATATGAGGTGCTGCTCCTCCAATTTGCGCCTCATTCTGACAATGGTGGAGGCCCAGGACAGAAAAGTCAAATTGGAAATGGGAGGGGGAGTTGAAGTGCTGAGCAGGACACAAAATGCTAGAGTAACAATTTATAATTTGGCCCTAATTGCCCTTAAATTGAGGAAGGGTTAAGTCAAACACATTGGGTCAGATATGGGTCAGATGGTTGGAAAGGGATCTTTCCTTTCCTGAAGTCATGAGCAAACTAGTTTTTGTTTTGAAGTTATATCTAATGGATCCAATAGTTTCATGGTCACTATTACGGAGACGGGCTTGTTTTTCAAATTCCAAATTTAATGAATTATTTGAATTTAATTTCCCTGGCAACCAGGGTTGGATTCAACATTGTCAGGTTAGTACAGGTTAGTGATTCTAACCTCTAGCCCAGAGCTATTAAGCTGGTATGCTGGTGTACTAGACATGGGTCAACCACAAGTTGGCATTTAGTTGACTGTCTCGCCTTGGTAAATATGTCCAGAGGGGGAGGTAAGGGTCCAGCAGCTCTCTCAGCACCAAAAGTCAACACAAACGAACAGTAAAGTTTATTCAAACACAAGGAACTGCAGGTGTTGGCATCTTGCATGGGACACAAAGTGCTGGAGTACTTCAGAGGGTCAGGAACGGGGTACTGATTGGAGATGATCAGCCATGATCACATTGAATGGCGGTGCTGGCTCGAAGGCCAAATGGCTTTACTCCTGCACCTATTGTCTATTATCTATTGTCATCTCTGGAGAATGTGGATAATTAACGTTTCCTGAGTCTGAAGAAGGGACCCCACTTGCAACCTGAAGGGTAACTTTATTCACGCAAAGGGTGGTGGGTGTATGGAACACACTGCGAGAGGAGGTAGTTGAGGCAGGGACTATCGCAACGTTTAAGAAACATTTGGACAGGTACATGGATTGGACAGGTTTAGAGGGATATGGGTCAAACCCAGGTAGATGAGACTAGTGTAGATGTTGGCCAGCATGGACAAGTTGGGCCGAAGGACCTGTTTCCATGCTGTATCACTTTCTTCTCCATGGATGGTCACCTTGTCGTGGTGGAGAAGCTTGTGTGGACCTGAGACCCTGAGAGCGATGGTCCTGGTAAGGTCGAGGGGGAGGTCCCTGACAAAGAGCGATCCAACCAAGACCTCAACGGTGGATCAGGCAGAGGACGATGGCTGACCTTAGTGGAGCGTCACAGCGGCTGGGAAGGCGGATGAAGGCTGCAGCAGAAAAGGGTCCCCGGTCGTCTTGGACTCCATGCCACTGGATCCTGACCCAGATCTGTCAAGGACCGCGGGGTGGCTGTCTGTGCACCAGTCTCCCCACGTTAGACAAAGTCACGCATAGGCGTCCTCCATGAGAGGACAGTCATACTCGTTTCGAGTGAGTGCTGATGATCACCCTATGATTCTATCACGACATTGCTTCCATTACTCTAAGTGAGAAGGAAGACAGGCTGCCTCCACCTGTTGAAAGCCTCCCATCTGGCCAATTTCCTCGTGTATGGAGCATTTTGGAAATAATCTGATTTTCATATTAGTTGGTGTTATTCAGCTCACTTTCACTGAATGAAAGTGAGACACAAGTCACTTTGAAGTATAAATTTACCAGACCGTTTCCTCTTTCTTCCCAATAACTGCCGGGGCAAGCTGTTAAAAAAGTTCAAATTCCCCACCACTCACTTTTTAATTGCTATTAATAATAAGATTCGCCATATGCAGAGGCTCTTGAATCCAGGGGGTTTATTTCCACTGGGACCTGTGTTGAGACTCACATCTGCTGCTAATTGTACTAAGAAAGGACAAAAAGCACCAACCTAATGTCCTACAAGGTAACATAACCTAAACAAAAACCTGACACAAGCTCACGTTATCTTTGTTGGAACGAACAATGGGATTAGCTGCTGGAACACTGTGAAACCTGGGTCACACACACAGCCGTCTAACAGAGCCGTAAACATCAATAGATATTGGCAACCATTTGACTTGGGACCTTTGAAATGATCACTTACACAGTTGTCAACAGAAGAAGAAAACGGGAAAGCAATTCCTTTAACAATGTCCGTGGATGCACTCCACCATGAAGTCTCCTGAAGTTGGCTGACTGTTGCGCTCCTTGAAAATGAAGAGGGACTTCACCTATTGAAGAATCATTGTCCACTTCACAAACTGAAGGCTTGTTCTCCCATTAGTGCTACGCAGTGAAAATAAATTGAGATCTGTTTTTAGTCTTTGAGTCTTACAGCGTGGAAACAGGCCATCCGGCCCAACGTGCCCAAACCGCCACCGTGTCCCATCTACACTAGCCCCACCTGCCTGCGTTTGGTCCATATCCCTCTAAACCTATGCTATCCATGATTAAGAAGGAACTGCAGATGCTGGAAAATCGAAGGTAGACAAAAGTGCTTGAGAAACTCAGCGGGTGCAGCAGCATCTATGGAGGGAAGAAATAGCAACGTTTCGGCCCGAAACGTTGCCTATTTCCTTCGCTCCATAGATGCTGCTGCACCCGCTGAGTTTCTCCAGCACTTTTGTCTACCTGTGCCATCCATGTACCTGTGTAAATGTTTCTTAAACGTTGCGATAGTACCTGCCCCAACTACCTCCTCTGGCAGCTCGTTCCATGCACCTACCACCCTTTGCAATAAAATGTTATCCCTCAGATTCCTATCAAATCTTTCCACCCCTCAACTTAAATCTCTGTCCTCTGGTCCTCAATTCCCCTATGCTGGGCAAGAGACTCTGTGAGTCTACCTGATCTATTGCCCTCATGATGTTGTACACCTCCATAGATCACCCTTCAGCTCCTCCTGCGCTCCAAGGAAATAGAGTCCCTTGCCTGCTCAATCTCTCTCTATAGCTCTAGAGCTCAGGCCCTCATGTTCTGGCAACATCCCTCGTAAATCTTTCTCTGCGCCTTTTTCGGTAGCTTCCTCACTTATTTCATTCTGTCCTGATTGATACCAAGCTAGAGTTCCACAAAGTTTTTTTACCTCATAACTTCATAAGTTGTAGGTGCAGAAATCAGGCCATTCTGCCCATCAAGTCTACTCCGCCACTAATTAAGGCAGATTCTATCTTTCCCTCTCAACCCCATTCTGCTGCCTTCTCCCCTTAGCCCCTAACACCCGTACTAACCAAGAATCCATCAATCTCCACTATGAAAAATATCCATTGACTTGGCCTCCACAGCCTTCTCTCAAATGATCAGTTTCGGTGTACAAATCCGGAACATGAGAGACGTGCGGCTATTTCAGAGTTCTGAGATACAGCGCAGAAACACACCCATTGGCCCACCAAGTCCACGTAAACCATCCATCGCCCGCACACCAGTTCTATGTTATTGCCAGTTTTGCATCCTACACACTAGGGGCAACTTATAAAGGCCAAGTAATCTACAAACCCGCACGTCTTTGGAATGTGGGAGGAAACCGGAGCACCCGGGGGAAACCCACGCAGGTCACGGGGAGAACATACAAATTCAATACAGATAACACCCGTAATCAGGATCGAACCCGAGTCGATGGTGCTGCGCCACCCGTCCGTGCCGTCCATTTCAATAATCACACACAGGGAAGCCATTTTGACCATCGTACTAGAATTCTTTCTAAAGTTTTTTCCTTCCAATCAAGAAGTTAAAGTCCATAGATTTTGACTTCAAACGCAAACAGTATAGATTGAGAATTTAAAAATATTTTAAATATCTGAAAATATGGCCTGTGTTTGCAACTTTTGCCTAATATGTCGTGTGTTTGTTAATGTGGCCATTAAATTACTGAGTGGCTGTAAAAGCGAATTAACTCACTGAAGTCTTTCAGAGGGGAAAGAAAAATCTGTTGTTTTTAACTGGTGTTATCCAAATAAAGAAATAGACTTGTATGTCTCAGATTGTCCAAAATCTCTTTTACAACCACTAAACTAAACACAGTATTTTGTGAAATATTCACAATGGCATCTTGAGCTGTGGAATGAATTTGAGACATACCATGGCTTGTGAATATTAGTTTAGTTTAGAGATACAGCGCAGAAACAGGCCCTTCGGCCCACTGAGTCTGTGCCAGCCAGCAATCACCGGTACACTAGTGCTATCCTACACCACTAGGGACAATTTACAATTATGCCCAGGCCAATTAACGTACAAACCTGTAGGTTTTTTGGAGTGCGGGAGGAAACTAGAGATCCCGAAGAAACCCACGCAGGCCATGGGGAGAACGCACAAACTCCATACAGTTGGCACGGTGGCGCAGTGGTAGAGTTGCTGCCTTACAGCGCCAGAGACCAGAGTTTGACCCGGATTATGGGTGCTTGTCGCTGTAAGAGTTTGTACGTTCTCCCCGTGACCTGCGTGTTTCCCCTCCGAGATCTTCGGTTTCTTCCCACTCTCCAAGCACGTACAAGTTTGTAGGTTAATTGGCTTGGTATAAATGTGCATTGTCCCTAGTGTGTGTAGGATAGTGTTAATGCGCGGTGATCGCTGGTCGGCACCTACTCCATGGGCCGAAGGGCCTGTTTCAGTGCTCTATCTCTAAAAGTAAAATTAATGACAGCACCCATAGTCAGGATCGAGCCTGGGTCTCTGGCGCTGTGAGGCAGCAACTGTACCACTGCACCACCATGTCTTGCCAGGGCTTCAACAGCAACTTCCAATTAAGTCCTCGTGAGGGATAAAGGGCACAAAGGCAGCCAGCACTCCATACTGCATTGCAATTCATCCCGACTTGAAACGACAGAGAACAAAGGGGGCCCACTGGGGACGAAGTGGGACACTTTGTAACTTTGTCAGCATCCTATACGTGGTGACTCTTTGCATACCTTGGGTGCGGTCCGTAAAAACAAAGAATCTCACTGTGACTTGTCAACATGTAATAAACGCACAGGGGAAGAGCTTGATTCCTATATCATCGTTTGGTCGGAACTCGTGAACAACTATTAATAATGATCGATAGAACTTTATTTATCCCAGGAGGGATATGGTCTGCCAACAGTCATAAAAACTCAAGATACAGAAACGAGAGATGAATGGAAAGTCCAGGATTGGGGAAATGCAAAGATTGAGAAGGTGGGAGGTAGGCAAAAATGCTGGAGATACTCATGCGGGTGAGGCTCATCATCTACGGAGTGAAGGAATAGGTGGAGTTTTGGGGGGAGGGGAGTCGGTCTACCCCACGACAGAAGAGGAAGAGGAGGTTCAGTGAGATAGAAGGATCTCCTGTGGCGTTCTGTGCTGCATCTGTGGTGGAACCAGTCTGTTGCTGAAGGGTCTACTCAGGTTTGACCAGTGTGTCATGAAGGGGTGAAGACTGCAACTTCCTTCAGCATCCAGAATGCAGTCGATTCCAGTAGTGTGCTAATCTCCAGCTCAAGAGGTGAGATGCCCCTCAAAATAAGGGAAGGGATCCCATGCCAGTGGGCCACATAAGTGGCAAGGGTGAGGGAAATTTGGGCAATGTATGTAGACTGTATTGAATAATTTGTTCAAATATTGCCTCCAAATATGTCGGATGAATTTGTTTTGCACGGTTCATGTATTGTATATATTTATTACCCGAATAAAGTTTATTTTGCAATATTTTCAAAGGATAAAAAAGTGAGCATAATATTAGAGCTTTCACTATTAACTATCACTATTCAATAAAGAGCTTTCACTATTAACACCCACACCCTGCTTATGGATGAAGAGGTTCTTTAATGTTGAAGGGATCGCTAATCCCCAGCTGAATGAATGCAAACCAGTGGCCCACTCAGAGGAAGACTTGCTTCTACGACCCATGAGCTTGACCCGATTCTGCCTCGTGCCAAATTCAACATAGTTGAGAGAACCCATGTTGTGGGGTGGAGCAGCGGTAGAGTTTGCTGCCTCACAGCACCAGGGACCCAGGATCGATCCTGACTACGAATGCTGTCTGGACAGAGTTTGTACGTTCTCGTGGGTTTTCTCCGGGTGCTCCAGTTTCCCCCCACACTCCAAAGACGTGCAGGTTTGTAGTAATTGTCTTCCGTAAATTGTCCCTAGTGTGTGTGTGGTGGGATGGAACCAGCGTAGTGGTGAGATCGTTTGTCGGTGAGGACCTGTTTCTCTCTTCTTTTCTACGCTGTATCTATAAACATTCCAAAGACGTGCAGGTTTGAAGGTGAATCGGCCTCTGTAAATTGCTGCGAGAATGTATGCTGCAAAACCGGGAGAACATAGAACTGGTGATCATAGGTCTTTAAGGAGGAACTGCAGATGCTGGAAAATTGAAGGTAGACAAAATTGCTGGAGAAACTCAGCAGGTTGGGGTGAAGGAAATAGGCAACGTTTCGGGCCGAAACCCAAAGGGTTGCCTATTTCCTTTGCTCCATAGAGGCTGCTGCACCCGCTGAGTTTCTCCAGCAATGTTGTCTACCTGGTGATCATGGGTCGCTGTGGACTCGGTGGGTTGGAGATCCCATTTCCACGCCGTAACACGAAACTAAACCTGTTGCACTCTATACAATGCCCCATGCTACACAAGTGCCATTTTAGCAACCCCAAAAAAACACAGGCGTCAGAGATCAGACACACCACTGAGAACAAAGGGGGACCCGGCTTGGGGGGGCAGCCCAGAACAAAGGGGGGGCCATTGGGACTAAATGGAATACTTTGTAACTTTGTCAGCACCCTATAAGTGGCAGTTCTTTGCATACCTTGGGTACGGTACACATGCGCCATAGGAAGCATTTTATGAAATTTTAAGGCTGTGAAACCAAGATGCATCACTGCTTGGTTTGGGATCAGCTCCATCCTAGACCGCAAGGAATTGCAGTGAATTGTGGACGCAGCCCGGACCGTCACACACACAAACCAACCTCCCTCCCACTGACTCCACGCTGCCTCAGCAAGGCCAGCAGCATAGTCAAGGACCAGTCGCACCCTGGCCACTCTCCCTCTTTCCCCCCTCTCCCATCGGTCTAAAGGTATGCCAGTGTGAAAAGGCACACCTCCAGATTCAGGGACAGTTTCTTCCCAGCGGTTGTCAGGCATCTGTATCATCCTACCACAAGAGCTACTATCTACCTCTTTTGTGACCCTCAGACTATCTTTGAACGGACGCTACTGGCTTTACCTTGCACTAAACGTTCTTCCCTTTATCATGTAAATGGCTCGATTGTAATCACGTATTGTCTTTCTGCTGACACGATAGCATGCAACAAAAGCTTTTCACTGTATTGGTACACGTGACAATAACCTAACTGGCACGCAAAACACAGCGTCTCACTGTGACAAGTTACATGTGATAATAACGTATCATCCAAAGCTCTAAACAAAAAAAAAAACAAAAAGCACACAGACAGCTTCAAAATATTTTTGTTTATTTCTATTCTGTTGAAAACTTGTCTAGTACAGGTCTGTTTGTGAAAATGTGCATTTCAGACCATGAACAGTGACATTTTGTAAAATATAAAAGTACAAATTTGTAATTGAATGCTTTATATAGATTGTGACCATCTGAAAATACGTGAAAACATTTGTTTTTTTTTTAAAACAGACATTAATCGTCGGTATGAGGCGAGGCCCCTAATCGAACTTTTTGGCCTTTCAGTACAGATTCTCCTCTTTTAATACAAAAACATACAATACACACTGCCTTTTTCGGTACACAATCTTGTCTGTGGTATGTGCAGCATTATGGTTTTAAAAACTGAAGGTTCAGAAGAACAGAGATGCCAAATGCAGAAATAACTTGAGGTAAGCAAATATTCCTGAAATTCAGACATTATACATCAAACCATCTTGGATCCTGAAAGCAAAAAAAAAAATTTTTTTTTTCCTCTCTCAGGCAGAAACATTTCAGATAAATGTATAACGTATTTCAGTTTTCAGTAAAACAGGACTATGAGGCAATATGTGAAACAAAAAAAAACCCACGGTGTAAAAAAGGTCAGGTTAACTGTAGTTTGAGGTAATGTGAACAGGAACCTTTTTTTTTTGGAATAGAGCAGTAATCACATTAAGAAGAACTGATCACATTAACAGAAAAAAAAAAAATCTACAAAAACTGATGTCAATATCATAATTTTCTAAGTGAAAATTAAAAACCTATATCATGGCAGTATATGGCATTAATAAAAACTGATCCAAAAATAGCAGCAAAACACAATGACAAAAAAGGATTTAAATTTTTTTTTTAATAAAAAGAGGAAAAAGCAAAAACAAAAAAAAAATGTTAATTTCAAACCAAGCTGGGAACTTTTCTGTAGCAGCTCATTAGGAGTGAACACTCCATAACTTACAATCAACACCATAAATGGCAGTTTCACACAAATATCTCTCCATCACATGCTCCTCACACCACATCATCAGTCTGAGTTTAATTTCTCCACCTCCCCTCTCTAGCATCAGTACATACCAAGATGTGCAAATTTTCTATCAATATCTAGAAGCCGGGATGCAAGACACTGGAACAACTTAAAACGCACCTCTTTTTGTTTATCCAAGACTGATTCTACAAAACACAAAACCTACGTCGTTTCTTGACCTAGATCGATATTCAAAATGGGGCCTGAAGTTTTCTTACTTTAAAGAAGTACATACAAACCGACAATGAGTCCATTCCACCAGCGCTCTCCACATGGGGCATATAATAGCAGCAGCTTTATCCAGAATTTCTGCCTCATCGCACTCGCCCTAGAAGCACCAATATTGCCTCACGCTTCCATCGCAATACCGAACCGAACAAGAGGGAATAAAGAGAGCCTGGCCTCGAGGGACCGTGGCTTGCATCTCCAGAAAGGGCAGCTCAAAAGTTCCCTTCCCAGCCGGTTTTTCAAATCGTGGTACTATCAAGAGCAAAAGGAAAAAAAAAAAATAATAATAAATTGGGTGCAGCAAAGAAGAGCGAGCCAAACTCGCATAGGAAAATAATGAGGTCCCGTCGGGCGAAGATGCCGGTTAGTTTGGCCGATCTGTAGCAGGCGGCCAGTCCACTTTCTCCACCGGGTGAGTCAACCCGAGACTACTTTCCATGTTGGTGGAGGGTGAGGCGGACAGAGCAGTGAACACCAATGCATCTCCCAATCCCAAAACCACTTGCAATGCCATTTAACAGAGAGAGAGAGAGGTAAAAAAAAACAAACAGGTTTTTCTCAAGTGTGACTATCACCCACCCACCCCCAACTTGCCAGTTAACCACAGACCATTGTCTTTTGAGATCAAGTGCAAGCCTGTCCCTTCACCCCCTCAAGAGTGTTCACTAGGTTTGTGCATCTTGTAAGGGACAAGGCCCCCGCTGCATACAATATTGCAGACGTTCAATTCTGCAAAGGGGGGAAGAGGGGGGGGTGGGTCAGTCACAATAACAACTGCACCTCGTGAATACCTCCTCAACCATCGAGAAATCCCTGTTCTAAGGATCTTCCTTATTTCTAGTTTCTTTCTTTTTTTTTTTTTTAAAAAAAAAATCTTATCGGGTGGATGTCACTTTTGCTCAAGGTTTAAGATCCTACAACTGCGCCACAAGCCTTGAACTTTTGATGTCCTTCCACTGGAAGCTTCTTCTACTTCAGTCTTACAATAAATAGATCTACATTACCTTATAAATAAATTACATGGAGTTCCTTTCATTGTGTATAATTAAGTAAATAGCTTCCAGAACAATATGGTTACAATCTATGCGTGCTGATATAACCTGAAAAACACATCTAAACAGGCCCCATTTCTAAATTAGTTGGCACATGAATGATTTTCTAAACACTGTTCTGTCTATCTTTAAAATAAAATTCAGCAATGCCAGCAGTTTTGATTGGAATGTAATTGCCATTCATCAGAACGTCACATCCGAGTTTCATTCCCCTTCTCCGTCACCATAGTCAACGTTACTTGCTTTGCAAAACACAAGCGTCTTAATATTTCTAAACCATTCCATTTTTTTTTTTCTTAAAATTTAAAAAAAAAAAAATTCCACACAAAAGGAAAAAAAAAACAACAAAAAGAGGACTTTTTCCAAAAAAAACCTACCGACTGAAAGTGCTTTGAAATGGAATGGTTTGAGAAAGAAAGGCCATTGATCAAACCTGTCCTTAACCAAGCAGGAAGAGCAGACTCCAGCTAGCACTCTATTTACATAGGTTTGTTCTGTCCAAACGAGAAAAGTAAAAATAAAATTTAAAAAAAGACCGAGACTTTAAAAAGATATTATAGCATTAGTAAGTGTGTGTATAATTAGGTATTTAGCCTTGGGTAGTAAAATTGGCATGTTTGAATAATGTGGAACTTTGCACAATCTCGTCCAGGCTATCCACAGACTCCATAGAATACATGTTATAATGCTGATAACTAAAAATACACAAAAATGGGTTACATCAACCATTTATAAGGTGAAGAGGATAAGCACAAAGGAATCAAATTATCATCGAGACACACTGATTATAAAGTGACTAAACCCATAGACAAGCAAGTATAGAAAGGTCTAATTCGCTGTAAAAGCTATGCATCGTTTCCTCACGTTTTTTTTCCTTTTATTTTTTAAAAAAGAAGAAAAAAACAATTAAAATTGTTACTACCTAAAACCCTCTTCTACATTAAAAATGGTTCATTCACACTCCAAAAAAAAATCAAATCTAATAGCTCCCCTAATGACATTTTCTATTATCTATTATTATAAAACGCAGAAGCATAAACACTTAAATTTTTTTTGTGTATATAAAAGAAAACACTATTTCATTAACGTCTCATATAATCGGCATGTGTTTTGTGGCATGTCTCGTGTTCAGCATTGCGAATGCCTTTCTTTGCCTTTTTACAGTTTTCAGACTACTCGTATGTAATGCTTGGTGAAAGGATGGGAGCACTGAAAGCTAAAAAGGAAGCCGTTCCCTTCTTTTTTACAATGTGCTGGAGGTTTTGGAGGGGAGGTCATGATGTTTTTTTTTTTTGATATATAATATATATATATAGCGAGCATTTCCTTGTGAGTTTGCATGTGATCGCGCTGTCGGTCATCATAGGTTCACGTCCCGCACGTCGGTCGGTGTGTACGAGATGTCCAGTTCATCCTCAAGAGTTTTTGTTTCCGGGGATATGCTGGTGTGTTGTACCTCGAGCAGGCTGGCCTCCAGCAGGGACTCGATCTGTTCCTGGCAGGCCCGTAAACAGTCCTGTGTAGAAGGCAACCCAGAAAAGAAAAATCAGAATCAGAATCGCACTTTAGTCGCCAAGTATGTTTTGCAACATATACGAGGAATTTCATTTGCCAGGTCAGTCATAGAATTCAAAGCGACAGATCACTCAAAAACACATTTTAACATCATCCACCACAGTGATTCCCACACAATCCTCACTGTGATGGAAGGCGAAGACTTGATGGGCCGAAACAAAAAATTAAAATAAAATTCAAACTGGAGACAGAAAATACCGCATTGGAGTTTTATTTTTAAATAAAATGTTTCCAAGGAATTATCTGATTCATTTTCATTTATAGCTTAAGGGCATGTCCACTGTACGAGGTAATTCAAAAGTTCTCCCAAGTTTTCCCCTGATTCGAACTCGGAGAATGTCCGTAGGAGTTCGTGGATGTCTCGTAGCGGCTCGTACGAGTAAAAAAGTAACCATTTTTTTCATCACGAGTATTTTTTTATTCGTGGACATTTTTCACAGTGTTGAAAAAACATCACGAGTTTACCAGATTTCCCGAGTAACTACCATTACTCGTACGAGCCGCGCTATGAGACACTCTCCGAGTTCGAATCGGGGAAAAACTCGGGAGAACTCTTGAATTACCTCGTACAGTGGACAGGCCCTTTAGTTTTAGTTTAGTTTAGAGATACAGTTTTGGAAACAGGCCCATCTGTCCACCAAGACCAACGATCCCAGCACATTAACAGTATCCAACACACTAGGGGATTTTACAAATTTTACATGAGCCAATTAACCAACAAACTTGTGTTGGAAGAAATCGGAGAACCCGGGGGAAACCTATATGATCACGGGGAGAACGTACAAACTCCGTACAGACGGCCACCATAGTCAGGATCGAACCTGGATCTCTGGCCCTGTTAGGCAGCAACTCTACTGCTGCACCACCCTGCCACCCTAGTTTAGTTTAGAGACACAGCATGGAAAGAAACGCATTGACCCACTGAGTCCACACCAACTATCATCCACCCGTTCACACCATTCTCCCCACGCATGTTATCATCTGCTTTCATCATCCACTCCCCACGCATTAGGGGGAATTAACGTACAAACCATCAGTAATGTCCTTGGCTCCCATGGCAAAATTCACACTCGTCACCCCCTCGCATACGTCCAAGAATCCCTGGAAAAAAACGGATAATGAAAAAGGAAGTCGGAATGGTTGAGGTATGGAAGGGTCTCGACCCGAAACGTCACACATTCCTTCTCTCCAGGGATGCTATGCTGCCTGTCCCGCTGAGTTACTCCAGCTTTTTGTGTCCAATAACAACTTTTGTCCAAGTCCGTGGGGGGGAGCACTTACAGCTGAAGGTATGGTTACCATACTCCCTGGAAGTGCAAGCAGCCAGGACTAGAGGGACCCAGGAGATCTCAGATATAGGTCAAGTTGAATACTAATTCTGATAATGAACATGAGAAAATTATGCACAAACCACATGAGGGGAAGGTACAATGCATTGAAACATCGAAAATAGGTGCAGGTGTAGGCCATTCGGCCCTTTGAGCCAGCAACGCCATTCAATATGATCATGGCTGATCAGCTAAAATCAGTACCCCGATCCTGCTTTCTCCCCATATCCCTCGATTCCGTGAGACCCAAGAACTACGTATCTTTTGAATACATCCAGTAAATTGGCCTCCACTGCCTTCTTTGGCAGAAAATTCCACAGAGTCACAACTCTCTGGGAGGAAACGTTTTTCCTCCACTCAGTCCTAAATGGCCAACCCCCTATTCTTAAACTGTGACCCCTGATTCTGGATTCGCCCAACATGTGGAACATTTTTCCTCCATCTAGCCTGTCTAATTTCTTAATTGTTATATGTTTCCATTAGATCCCTCTCATCCTAATTTCCAGTGAATATAAGCCCAGTGGATCCATTCTTTGCAGTCTCTAGATAGTTTTAGGTTCAGGTTAATTATTGCCATGTGTACCCAGGTACAGTGAAAGGCTTTGTTTTGAGTGCTATTAAAACAGATCAAGATAACACCACACATAAATACAATCAAGGTACAACAGGAAGAGCAATCTTGCTTCCAAGGTGGCACCCAAGCTCTAGATTAGTGTCACTCATTTCATGAGTCATGCTTCTGTAGTCACGCCCACCAGCTTTTCAGTTATCATTGCTTGCTGAATTCCTTTAGTGTGAGTTGAATGTGCTAGTGTGTAGTCATGCTTGCTATGTAGTTAATACAATCTTTGGAGCTTTATACTGGTGTAAGGTTTTCGTTATTTGTATGGTCATCACTCAACTTGGTGTCAGAAGTGGGATTCGAACCCATGCCTCCAATTGGAGACCACAAGCCACGCGACTACTTGTGTGTTGGCCGTAGAAGCGGATCTACAATCGCATATTACAATCGCTCCACACTCTCAAGTCTGTATACCCACAACTATATGATGCAAACTCCTCGATTGTAATCATATACAGTCTTTCTGCTGACCGGTTTGCACGCAACAAAAACTTTTCACCGAACCCTCGGTGCACGTGACAATAAACAAAACTAAAAGGGGAAGATACTGAGTGCAGAACATAGTGCTCAGCATTGCAGCGCATTAATTCCACTGACAAAGTCCAATGTCCGCAATGGGGTAGAGAAGACAACTTCAAAGAACTGCCAGCCACAATCGGCAACCCTACCTAAGCTCTGCACAGCTCAGTCTGTCAACCGCAGGACAGCGTTAAAAGCAGCCACACTTGTAAAAGATAAAAAAATAAATGTTTTTGCGCGCAAGGATGGATTTTGAAGATACATCATTCATAAGGTCATAAGAGATAGGAGTAGAATTGGGTAATTCGGCCCATCAAGTCTATTCCACCATTCAATCATAACTGATCAATCTCTTCCTCCTAACCACATTCTCCTGCCTTCTCCCCATAACCTCTGACACCCGTACTAATCAAGACATTCGAGGGAAGAGGGGCTCAATTCAAAGGTTCTCCAGACAAAGAGAAACAATTTTCCACCTGTGCCACAGTGTGGAATGTGACAGTATCATTGTAACCTTCCAAATGCTGCAGGCACTACAATGGCCTTGAAGTTAAATGAGGCGTTAATGAGTTTTCACAATCCTCCAGAGAGGAAAAAAATATATAATGGGCCTAACATTCAACAACAGGAACCTCCCGTATTCTCGCCTCCCACTCTACCTGCAAGCTGAACAATGATGTTTCCCCACATGCCACGTTCTTGGATTATGCACGCTAAGCATTTGACCCCGACATTGGGGCAGCAGCAGAGTTGCTGCCTTACAGCGCCCGGGCCCCAGGTTCAATCCCCGACATCTCCGGGTGCTGTCTGTACGGAGTTTGCACGTTCTCACTGTGGCCGTGTGGGTTTTCTCCAGGAGCTCCCACACTCCAAAAACGTACAGGTTTGTGGGATAGTGCTAATCGGTCGCTGGTTAGTGCGGACTTGGAGGGCCGAAGGGCCCATTTCCGCACGGTTTCTCACAACTAAGCTAAACACAAAAAAAACGTGCAAGGTGATGCCCAGATTCAGCAAATATATATTTCTGGAATGCCTCAATTCCGTGCATTTGGAAACTTATAATTCCATCCATTTTAAGCTTTTTTTTGCCTTATTAAAGGCACACCACGAGGTGACCTATCCCTACTTTGATCCCAATCACGATGGTTTGAGGAGTTCAAAAGGCGGAATTTGCTATTTTTGTTATGATTGGGAACAAATAATGGCTCTGGGATGGAAGAACACGAAATGCTGGAGTAAAACAGCAGCCCATACACGTTCTCCAGAGATGCTGCCTGGCCCGCTGAGTTACTCCAGCATTTTGGAAATCTGCATTTTGCGGTTCCTGGTTTCTTGGCTTTGGGAAGGAAGGGCTTCATCACACTCCCTCAATTAGTATCTGCAGTCTGTCCTGCAACAAATCGAGGCCATTTAGGACTGAGACGAGGACAAATATGTTTTCACCCAGAGAGTTGTGAATCTGTGGAATTCTCTGCCGCAGAAGGCAGTGGAGGCCAATTCACTGGATGTATTCAAGAGAGAGTTTGACAGAGCTCTTAGGGCTAACAAAATCAAGGGATATGGGGAGAAAGCAGGAACGGGGTACTGATTCTGGTTGATCAGCCATGATCATATTGAATGGCGGTGCCGGCTCGAAGGGCCGAATGGCCTACTCCTGCACCTATTTTCTATGTTTCTCTGTAAGAGGAACAATTCATATAGAGACAACTGAGGGACAATCAGAGAGAGATTGATTCTTAATTAGCATGGGTGTTATGGGGGGAAAACAGGAGAATGGGGTTAGGAGGGAGAGATAGATCAGTCATAATTGAATGGCAGTGTGGACCCGATGGACCGAATGGCCTAATTCTGCTCGTATCGCTCATGAATTTATGAATTGCCCACTTCGTGCAGTGCCAGAAATTACAGTGGGAAGAAGCAGTCAGGGTCAACTTCGGAACAGTGACATCAAATGCAAACTCAGGGACACGGCGCAAGCCGCACTAAACGTGATTTATTGCAATGCATTCTCAATTAATTCCCAGCCCGATCCTGCCTTTAGATGGATAGGGAAACTGCGCAGCCCTGCCACAAGCATTTGATTCAGGCCACGCGACAATGTTAACCCGATCCAATTTCACAGCAGTTCCGACTTTGGAGATATCCGTGCAGTACCAGACTCGCCGCCAACAATTTATCAGATACTTCAAGACTTAAGGTCCGAGATCCCCTCAGTCATTCGTAGAACAGAGCAACACAAGAACAGGCCTTTCGGCCCATAATGTCCATGCCGGCCATCAGTTGCAGTTCAGTTTAATGTCACGTGTACCGAGGTACAGTGCAAAGCTTTTTATTGCGTGCTGACCAGTCAGCGGAAAGACAATACGTGATCACATTCGAGGCATTTACAGTTTATAGATACGTGATACAGTAATAACCTTTAGTACAAGGTAAAGTCAGCAAAGTTCTATCAAGGATAGTCCAAGGGTCACCAATGAGATAGATGCTTCCAAGATGGGGTCCAACCCAGGCGACTATACTTGACATCAAGACCATCTCTTCTCTACATGCAGTTAATCCATATCTCCCACCCCCCATTCTCTGTATATCCATGTTTCTATCCAAACGTCTCTCAGATGCCACTATTGTATCTGCTTTAAGCACCAGTGTGTATCAACTCACCACTCTCTGTGTAAAATAAAAAGTGCTCAATTCCTCTAAATCTTTCCCAACCCTTATATGGGCAGAACAACATAAGAATGCCCATTCTATTAACTCACCATCTCCCCCCCCCAACCCCAACAAAGATCATTGATGATATCTCTTGACAATTTAAACATAGTAACCTATTGTCCAAATCAAAGGGTCAGGTGATTCACCTCACAGCCATGACGTTTGCTCCCTACAGATCCATTCAAAGCGGCTTCCAAGTCTATTTAACCAGGGGGGGAGAGAGGAGGGGGGGGGGGGGGGGAGAGGGGTTGGGAGAGAGCGGGGGAGGGGGGGGGAACTAAAAACATCAATTAAATGCAAACTGAAGAAGGGTCTCGACCAGAAACGTCACCCGTTCCCTCTCTCCAGAGATGCTGCCTGTCCCACTGAGTTACTCCAGCTTTTCTTGTCCATCTAAAGGCAAACATTAACCTCGGTCATTCAATTCTTTCTTCCAAAGACTTGCAAAACTCAAGGGCATTTTTCAGCAAGTTATTTCCGAAATAGTTACAAAATACCGTGGCCATTTCGAACAAAACGTGCAGGTTTTTAGAGAAAAGCACGGCGAGAGAATTGCAATGCGTTTTCGGTTGCCATAGACCCAGGTTCGATCCCGACTACTGGTGCTGTCTGTATGGAGTTTGTACGGTCCCCCCCCCCCTCCCACCCCCGTGACCTGCGTGGGTTTTCTCCGGGTGCTCCGGTTTCCTCCCACATTCCAAAACCGTACAGGTTGGTAGCTTAATTGGCTTTATTCAAATTGTAAATTGTCCCTAGTAAGTAGGATAGTGTTAGTATGTGTAGTGGCTGCTGGTCAGCACGGACTTGGTGGACCGAAGGGCCTGTATCTAAACTATACTAAAGAAGAATGTTGCTCTGGAGATGAAACCTGGGATAATTAGCACTGACCTGACATGACTTGGAATTAATAAGACTATATTGGAGACTGACGTACACACAACTTGGGATTGTCAGTGAATGCTAAACTTCTGTTAGGTTGTCAAGCCTGTACATTCCTTTCTGGAAACAAATATTTTTAATCGCCAAATAAGGCCATCTGTGGCAACATTTTATCTATTTTTCCCCCAATCCTTCTTCCTCAATGGCCAAATCAATTTACTGATAGGGTCAGAGCTGCCAAGTTTTGTCAGAGCATTTCAGTATTCTAGTACCTGAAAATCAGTATTTTGCTGAGGGAATCAGTATTTTTACGCGGTGTCATTTTGCTGATTTTTTTCTTCTTTTTTATGTGCGGTCAGACCCATGCAAGTGTACAAGAGCGCACAACTTTGCTCCCAATTGACAAGTCTTCTACGCACCTCACTTGACAGCGCATTCATTGCCATCGCTTCATATACGGCTGCTTCCTGCTTTTAGCACCAGGTGGTGAAGTAGAAGCCACTTTGGAAGCCTCCCTCTCCCTCCCTCATTCTCTCTCCCTCCTTCCTCTCAAGAGGCAAGAGGCACAATAGCGCACGCATTTTGTGAAACATGTCCCCTCCACTGTGAAATGACTCAATAGTAATAATTTATTGTCTTTCTGCTGACTGGTTAGCACGCAACGAAAGCTTTTCACTGTACCTCGATACACGAGGCAATAAACAAAACTAGACCTTCCCCCCCTTCCCATTACCAGCCCTTTTTGGACGCCATTAATGCTCAGATAGATACATGATACTCCTGGAAGATCTTATTCCTCATCATCAGCCCAACATTAATCCTTCAGGTAGTGTCCTCAGATAGTGTCCATAGTACATGTTGTGGCAAGCTGAATTTCTGGAATGGGCAAGAGTAACTCAATGGGTCAGGAGGCATCTCTGGAGAATATGGATAGTGGTGTTTTGGGTCGGGGCCCTTTTTGGAATGGTCCCTTCTTCAGAAACGTCACCTACTCGCGTTCTCCTGAGATGCTGCTAGACCCGCTGAGCTGCTGCCGGCACCTTGCCTCTTTTTTTTGTAAAGCAGCCTCTGCAGTTCCTCGCGTCTTCCAAGATTGGCGTGCTGAAGGCAGTCAAGCGACTGTAATCGTGCTATAGATGCTCTCAGGGGAAAGCACGAGGTCCCATCTAAATGCAAGTCTTTTAGCTCGACATCTCGTGATGTGTAAACAGGGCAGTCACGGTGGCGTAGCGGTAGAGTTGCTGCCTTACAGCAATTGCAGCACCAGAGACAGGGGTTCAATCCCAACTCCAGGTGCTGTCTGTATGAAGTCTGTACGTTCTCCCCGTGAACTGCGTGGGTTTTTCTCCGGGTGCTCCGGTCACCTCGCACACTCCAGAGACGTACAGGTTTGTAGGTTAAATGGCTTCAGTAAAATTGTAACTTGTCCCTAGCGTGTGTAGGATAGTGTTAGTGCATATGGTCAGCATGGACTCGGTGAGCCGAAGGGCCTGTATCTCCAAACTAAACTAAACAGCTACCCAGTACACCACTAGCTAGTGGATTCTCACTAGCGAGAATAGTGGGACTTACAACCAAGTTTTCCCCGTCCAGAAGATAACATCTTCACAAATGGTTTCTGACCTGGCACTGCAATGGGAAAATGTTCTCCTGGGTTGAACCAAGGACATCAAGGGCATCTACAAGGACTTTTGCTACTATCTCAACTGATCAGTTAATTCAACAGAAATAACAGGACATAGCCCTGGATCAACTGACTTTCCTCCAACATAGATAAAGTTCAACACCCCCCCCCTCACACCCCGCCCATTCCCACACTGACCTTTATGTCCTGGGCCTCCTCCACTGTCGAGAGTGAGGCCCAATGCAAATTGGAGGAACAGCACCTCACATTTCGCTTGGGCAGCTTACAACCCTGTATTTCTAACTAATTTCAAGTAACCCTTGCATTCCTTCTCTCTCTCCGTCCCTCCCCCCCCCCCCCCCCCCCCCCTCTCCCCCCCCAGTCATTGTGCTAGTTTCACCGTCGTCCTGCTTAGTTTCACTGTCTGTATCACCCGGTATCACCTTTTCCACAGCCAACAATGGACCATTGTGGGCTCCACCTTTCCTTGATCATCGTTGCTGGCTTTGATTTGTTCTTTTCATACCCTTTCATTCATTTGTTCTTTGTATCTTTTCACGCCTCTAGTTTCCCTCTCCCCTAACTCAGTCTAGAGAAGGGTCTCGACCCAAAACCTCACCTATTCCTTTTCTCCAGAGATGCTGCCTGACCCGCTGAGTTACTCCAGCATTATGCGTCTATCTTTAATTCAAATGGTCATCTTACATAGCGTGTGTGGGACAGTGAAAGTGTGTGGAGATGGCTGGTCGGCGGGGACTCGGTGGGCCAAAGGGCCTTGTTTCCGCGCCGTATCTCTAATCTAAACTAAACTTTTTTCCTCTTCTTCTTCTTCTTGCGTATGGCGTGCACTAAAGTTGTAGGACAACTTGTTCGATTTGATGGTATTTGATTGTGCACGCCAGGTTGAAGGCATTCGTTGAAACTGGGCGGACCACGTGAAGGTTGCTTCAGACAGGAGAGAGCAAGCCATTTTACAGAGTGGTGGGAGGAGGAGGGGGGGTGGGGCGGGGGTTTGGGGAAGTGACCCTCAGAAAGGGCCATGTTTGCGTTTCAGCGTTTCTCACATCCACAATCTCTCGAGAAAAACAGATGCCTAATCTAAAGGTGTGTGGGCAGGCAAAAGATTAAGCCGAAAGACAATTAGAAACATGATCACACCTCACAAAATGCAGAGCGCTCTCACAATGAGGGCAAGGGACCTTTTGAAAAGTAGGAGGCTTCCCATGGGGTTCAATTATACTTAATTTGGGCTCTAATTACCAATGATCAAAGGAAAACAGGAAATTGGACCCAACGCTGAAACCGACTGATCTAGAACTGAAGCGGCCCCATACACACTCGACAAACTGAAATCGTAAGCGAAAGTGGGCAAAAGAACAAAAACTAAAATCCTGTTTATTTCACTTTTAATGAATTATATATATTTTTAAAATTAATTAATTAATCCGCACTTCAGGGTTTCGATTAAATTATTGATCATGAGAATTCAAATTTTCAGCTACTTTCGGTTATCAATTTTCTTTAAACATTTGCAATTATTAACTTGGGCCAACTAGTTGCAATTTATTGTGCAGGTAGGAACAGCAGATGCCGGTTTACACTGAAGATAGACACAAAAATGCTGGAGTAACTCTGCGGGACAGCAAGCTTCACTGGATAGAAGGAATGGGCGACGCTTTGGTTCGAGACCCTTCCTCGGATTTTCATGCAAACTCCTTGCATCATTAGCTCCAAGTGCACCGCCATTTCTTCTCACCCCCCCTCCCCCCCCCCCCACCTCTTCACCCCCATAAAGTAGGCCAAGGCAGTAGCAAATCTTAGCCTCATTCACTTATTGAGGAAGTTGGCAGGTTAGACTGAAGAGCAGGTATAAATCGACCAAAAGTCAATCTGCTTTAATAGTTAAACAGCCCACAGCATTGAATGGCGTGCAAGCATTGAACTGGGCAAACAGAAGAGGGTGTGCAAATCGGCTTGTTTTCGATTTAAATACTTCTATCATATCTATTTAAGGGCAGCACGGTGGCGCAGCTGGTAAGAGTTGCTGCCTCACAGCGCCAGAGATCCTGACTACGGGTGCTGTGTGTACGGAGATTGTATATCCTCCCTGTGGGTCTTCCCAAGGGGCTCCGGTTTCCTCCCACACTCCCAACGACGTGCAGTGCAGGCTTGTAGGATAATTTTGACTTTGGTAACTTGTGCCTAGCGCGTGTCGCACTGGGCTAGTGTATGGGGATCGCCGGTCGGCGCGGACACGGTGGGGCGAAGGGCCTGCTTCCGCGCCTCATCTCCAAAGTCCACAGTAAAGGCGATGATTCAGGTCGGGATCCTTCCTCAGACTGACTGCAGCAAGAGAGGGAGGGAGAAAGCTGGGAAGAGGTGGGGACCAGCGAGAGCCAGGCAAGTAGAGCCCAAAACTAAAACTAAAGCAGTCACGGGAAAGAGAGCTGGAAACTACACCTCCAGCCGCGCTGAGTAAATCAAAAGCCAGTCTTACTTCTCACCTCATCTGCAAATTTGAGACATATTCACATTTCTCTTTGTTTAGTTTCCCACCGATGCTGTAAAGACAATCTTTGCTTTATCAACCCCCCCCCCCGCCGTTCCTGTTGGTCCGTCACACACTGCTAAAGACTGAATCTGAGGGAGCGTCTCGACCTGAAACGTCACCTGCTCCTTTTCT
This sequence comes from Okamejei kenojei, assembly GCA_035221665.1. NCBI lineage: Eukaryota > Metazoa > Chordata > Chondrichthyes > Rajiformes > Rajidae > Okamejei > Okamejei kenojei. Next base: position 7,246,461 of record CM069148.1, on the reverse strand, counting down.
CCAGAGATGCTGCCTGGCCCCGCTGAGTTACTCTGGCTGTTTTGTGTCTAGTCGTCGGGTTTAAGCCGGCATCTGCCGTTCCTTCCGACACTGCCAGGGTTAATCTGGGCTCGAGTAGGCAAAAGCGCTGGAGAAACACAGCAGGGTGCAGCAGCATCTATGGAGCGAAGGAAATAGGCAACGTTTCGGGCCGAAACCCTTCCGGGTTTCGGCCCGAAACGTTGCCTATTTCCTTCAGGGTTTCACCCAGAAACGTCGCCTATTTCCTTCGCTCCATAGATGCTGCTGCACCCGCTGAGTTTCTCCAGCACTTTTGTCTACCTTCGATTTTCCAGCATCTGCAGTTCCTTCTTAAACGCTTAATCTGGGCTCACAACTCTTGACCCATCACAGTGTTTGGCCCTGGTATTGTGGCAGGAAACAAAAAGCCTGTCGTTGCCTCAGAGATCGCCACACACGCGCATCGAGCCCTCGCGCTTGTTAAAGAGAACCCTCCTGCTTCCTTCCTTCCCCAATGCATTCCCGACTGCCTTTATTGGTTGCTTCCCACTGAGGCGCACCTCCTGCCGGCCGACAAGGCAGAAGAATACACACTTCAGGAGAGAGAGAGAGAGAAAAAATCTCCTCTTTAACAACGAGGTTTCGGTTTAGTTTAGAGATACAGCGCGGAAACAGGCCCTTCGGACAGCGACAGCCACGCATATTAACACCACCGTACACACTCTCGGGACAATTTGTTTACATATATATATATATATATCAAGCCAATTAACCTACAATCCTCAATCCGTCTTTGGAGTGTGGGAGGAAACCGAAGATCTGGGAGAAAACCCACGCAGGTCACGGGGAGAACGTGCAAACTCCGTACAGACAGCACCCGTGGTTGGGATCGAACCCGGGTCTCACGTGCTGTAAGGCAGCAACCCGACCGCTGCGTCACTGGGCCGCTGGGTCACCGGTAATGTCACCGTGCGGCGGCTTAGACGATAAAACTGGACTGAGATGTGTGACGTGGAGAGGATGTTTGCACTAGTGGGGGAGTCTAGGACTGGAGGTCACAGCCGCAGATTTAAAATATATTCTTTTAGGAAAGAGATGAGGAGTAATTTCTTTGTGTCAGAGGGTGGTGAATCCATGGAATTCTTTGCCACAGACGGCTGTGTAGGCCAAGTCAGTGGATATTTTTTAAGGTAGAGATACATAGATATATTCTTGATTAATGCGGGTGTCAGAGGTTGTGGGGAGAAGGCAGGAGAATGGGGTTAAGAGGGAGAGATAGATCAGCCATGATTGAATGGCAGAGTAAATTTGATGGGCTGAATGGCCTAATTCTACTCCTATTCCTATTCCATTGGGAAGCATTGAAAAAAGACACTGGGTCCACTTGTCATTAAGAGGGTTACAGGGCCACGTTCAAAGGTCACACATACACCATGAGGTCCATTTCTGATGAACCATTTCCTATTCTCCTTTTAAGCTTAACCCTCTACTCATCTCTGCTGGTACACTATTAATTGCCAGAGGTTTAGCAAAGATGCACACACCTATTGTCCCCTTGAATAGTTCAGTTTAGTGCATTGTCACCTTTACTGGGGTACAGTGAAAAGATTTTTGTCACGTGCTAACCAGTCAGCCAAAAAACAATACATGATTACAATCGAGCTGTCCACAGTGTACAGATACATGGCTGAGGGAATAACGCTCAGTGCAAGGTAAAGCCAGCAAAGTCCGACCAAGGATAGTCCGAGGGTCACCAAAGAGGTAGATAGTAGTTCAGCACTGCTCTCTAGTTCTGGTAGGGTGGTTCAGTTGCCTGATATCAGCTGTAAAGAAACTATCCCTGAATCTGGAGGTGTGCGCTTTCACACTTATGTACCTTTTGCCCGATGGGAGGGGAGAGGAGCGAGCGGCCAGGGTGCGACTTGGCCTTGATTAAGCTGCTGGCCTTGCCGAGGCAGCGTGAGGTGTAGATGGAGTCAATGGCAGGCAAGGGAGGTTGGTCTGTGTGAAGTACACGACATGCTAATTACACCAAGCCACAGAAACCCCTTTTGTTTTGGAACTCTATATCAGAGGCATTTCACATCCACTCTTAACTTTAGACGTGAAACCCCGAGGCAATTATTTACTGACGATTGACACAAAGTGTTAGTGTAGCCCAGCGGGTCAGGCAGCATCTCTGGAGAGAAAGGAAATGGCGACAAATCGGGTCTGGACCCTTCTTCAGACTGGGGAAAGCAATTATTTACTGCCCTTGCTGTATATAAAGATATTTCACGACTTGGAATTGCGACTAACTACGATTTGCCACGTTAAGCCAGTTGAATATTCAAACCCAAGTTTCCTGTGCTGGGCCAATATTGAAAGATACAGCACTGAAATAGGCCCTTTGGTCCATCCTCATCGCCTGTTTCTAGTTCCATCCTGCCCCGGTTTCTCACCCATCCGGACACACCACCAGGTTAATTAACCAACAACCCCGCACACCTTAGGGGGATGAGGGAGGGAACTGGAGCCGCCAGAGGAAGCCCACGCAGGCACAGGGAGTACGTGCAAACGCCACACAGACAGCACCCGAGGGCAGCGGCGAACAAAGCACCTCTGGAGCTGTGAGGGGATAACAGCTTGGAGATGCAGCGTGGACAACAGGCTCTGTTCCAAAGCGTCCAAAGCTGGCCTAAGTTATGATGGAGAAGAAGTGGCCCTCCATTGAAAATCACTCTGCCCGAACCAGCACTCACAAGTTCAACTTGCTAGTTCGAGTTGAAGACAGCACAGCATCTCTGTGACATTCCCTCCCCTACATAATAGCTACAGGACTCACACTATCACCAGACACCATCGCAACACTCACGTTAACCAACCCCCCCCCCCCCCCCCCCAACGCATCAGACCAATCAAACTACCAACAATCATACCATCACTCTTTAGAGTTTAGACATGCAGCATGGAAATGGGCCCTTCCCGACCACCGGGTGCGCAACGGCCAGCGATCTCCCCTACACACAATCTTAACAAAGCCAATTCACCTAACACGTACGTCTTTGGAGTGAGGGAGGAAACCGGAGCACCCGGAGAAAACCCACGCGGTCGCGGGGGGAACGTACAAACTCCGTAACGAGAGCACTCGTAGTCAGGGTCAAACGTGGGTCTCTGGCGCTGCAAGGCTGCCGCTGCGCCACCGTGCAGCTTATATATGTATGTCCTCTGCTTGACCTGCCGTGTTCCTCCAACCACTTTGTGTTTGTTTACTCAAGACTCCAGCATCTGCGCAGCGGTGGAGTGGCTGCCTTACCGCGCCAGAGACCCGGGTTCGATCCTGACCACGGGTCCCGTCTGTACAGAGTTGGTGCGCTCTCCCCGTGACCCCGTATGGGTTTTCTCCGGGTGCTCCGGTTTTCCTCGCACACTCCAATTTTATCGAAGCCAATTAGCCTACAAACCCCGCAGGGTTTGTAGGCTAATTGGCTCCGATAAAATTGTAAATTGCCCCCTGCGTGAGTCGGATAGTGTTAGTGTGCGGGGATCGCCGGTCGGCACGGACTAGGTGGGCCGAAGGGCCTGTTTCTGCGCTGTAATCTCCAAACTAAACCTGCAGCCCGTTGCGTCGACTTTTGCTTTCAGCTCATCGTGCAAGGCTGCGGGAAGTAACGATCCCATCGTTCCACTGTCAGCGTCTACATACGACAACTAAGCACTCCCGGCTTTCTGTGGGAGCTTTTGAAAGTGAGAGGCAAGTAAGCAAGATCGTGGTTTGGACTTACCGGGTCGCACTTGATGATCTGTGATAGGAAGTCTGTGAGGGACTGCGAGGAGAGGAAAGCGTCGCTGTTCCCCAGGTGGAGACCGTGGACTGCGGCAGCCACGCTGCCCGCCGCGATCATCGATGGCGGATTCGATATGAATTTGACGTCTGCGAAAAAAAGAATGAAATACAAAAAGTTGCCAAAAACGTTTTGCCCAATCAGCGTCGATATTCGAGGAGCGACAGGACACGTTGATAAGTTTTAGTTTCGAGATACAGTCGTGGAAACAGGCCCTTCGGCCCACTGAGTCCGCGCCGACCAGCGATCCCCGCACACTAACACTGTCCTGACACACACTGGGGACAATTGACACTTACACCAAGTACACAAACCCCAAGCCAATTGACTTGCAAGCTTGCACGCCATTCAGTCACGGGGAGAGGGTACAAACTCCGTAGAGACAGCACCCCGAGTCGGGGTCGAATCCGAGTCCCTGGCGCGCCAAGTGCTGTAAGGCAGCAACTCTACCGCCGTGCCATCGCACAGTTGCACTGGACCTGGTGTTACTCCAGCTATTTGTGCCTATTTTCGGTTTAAAACCCGTGCCTGCACAGTTAGTTTAGTTTATTGTTGCATCTACCACTGGTACAGTGAAACGCCTTTCGTTACATGCTCTCTAGGCAGCAGAACGTCTATACACACGATTGCAACCGAGCTGCCACAGTGTAGAGACAGGATAAAGAGAATAATGTTTGGTGCAATCCCATCTCTGCACGTCCCCCTCCCTGGAGCTCTCCACTCGATGACTGAATTTCATATTTGTGTGATATTACATATGAGCTGTGCAATAACTGGTCACTTAAATTTCATTATCAGTACAATGCACCAGATGCTTTCAATGCCTTGAAACTGTATCCTCTGACTACTGGCGGACCATTTTCCCTTCGGGAATAAATATAAAGTCCAATCGTACCGTACGATAAAGTCTGATTAAAGATAGACCCAGGGTCTCCAGTAAGATCGATGGTAGCTGAGTTGGTGCGAGGAAGGTGCCTGATAACAGCTGTTGGGAGGGGAGGGGAGGGGTGGAAATGCCGGTGTGGGGGGAGGGGGAGCCCCCATCCTGCCTCACCCCACCCCCCACCCAAACCAATTCAATCTCAAATTCCCCCCCCCCACCCCACCCCCACCACTCGGGATGCTGTCTCTACGGAGTTTGTACGCTCTCCCTGTGACTGTATGGGCTTTCTCAGATATCTAGGTAGAGTTAGATAGCTCTTAAAGATAGTGGAGTCGGGATATGGGGAGGAGGCAGGGTACTGATTGGGGATGATCAGCCATGATCACATTGAATGGCAGCGCTGGCTCGAAGATCTGAATGATTTCTTTTTAAGAATTAGCCAGAATTAGTCCATGCCAGGAGCGATTCATAGCTGGCAATTATGGTTTAACTTCAAACGACATCAATAATGTTTTATTTTGGTCTACCGCAGTATAAAAGAGGATCTTTAGAAAAATAAAAACCCAGCTCTATTAAGTAGACAATTCAGAGGTTGCACAGAAAGGATTTCTGCCCCACACCACCTTCAGCGTAATCCCTTCCATGAAAAGTCTTTTAAAAATCATCTCTCCCCGTCGCGCATACCCCACCCCTCCTCCACGCCTGTTGTTCAGGCTTTTGTGAAGGCGTAATTGCTTCATTGCTGTAGACATGCATTCTGCCCAGCGCTGAGAAGCCGACGTTTCGTTTAGTTTGGAGCGGAAACAGGCCCTTCAGCCCATTGAGTCCGCACTGACCAGCCATCCCCGCAACACTGACACAGTATCACTAGCACTAGTGACTCTGACTATCGCTAATCACACTATCGCCCACGCAGGAACTGGGGCAGTCACGGTGGCGCAGCGGTCAAGCTGCTGCCTTACAGCAAGATGCAGCGCCAGGGACCCGGGTTCGATCCCAACTACGGGCGCTGTCTGAACGGAGTTTGTACCTTCTCCCCGGGACCTGCGCGTGTTTTCTACGATGTCTTTAGTTTCCTCCCACATTCCAAAGACGTTCAGGTTTGTCGGTTAATTGGCTTGATTAATTGTTTTGATAAATGTAAAAAAAATTGTCCGGTATAAATATTGTCCAACTTTAGTATAGTCCCTGGTGTACTCTTCGGATGGTGCAAGGTACTATCACTAACATTGATCACTGAAGAAGGGTTTCAACTCAAAACGTCACCCATTCCTTCTCTCCAGAGATGCTGCATGTCCCGCTGAGTTACTCCAGCATTTTGTGTCTACGGGCGGTTCTGTTGCCGGACAGCAGCATGGGTTGGCTAATGATCAAAAATAAACCAGCACCTACAGTTCCTTCCTGTAGGGCCGAATGGCCTACTCCTGCACCTATTTTCTATGATTCTATGATTCCTACACCTAACACTATCCTACACGCACTGGGTACAATTTTACATGTATTCCAAGCCAATTAACCTGCAAACCTGTACATCTTTGAAGGTATCGGAGAAACCCCATGTCTAAACTCGCTACAGACAGCACCCGTAGTCAGGATCGAACCCGGGTCTCTGGCGCTGTGAGGCAGCAGCTCTACCGCTGCGCCACCGTACCGCCTTGTTGTCTTGCAGGAATTAGTTGCGCCTATTTCTTCTCTCCCCCTTCACCCCCTCGGACAAAAAGTAGTAGGCGCCACTGATCAAAGTAGTGGAATGTCAGCACTCTGCGACCTTCGAACTGTCCTGATTTAGCCCTGCACTGGAAAAGCTGACTCAGCAAAACGCAGCTAAAGGGCTGTAAACACAGTTTCTAAACAGTGACACAGCGGTAAGGTTTGCTGCCTTACAGCGCCAGAGACCAGATGCCATCCTGACCACGGGTGTTTGTCTGCACGTTCTCCCCATGACCCGTGTGGGGTTTTCTCCGAAATCTTCGGTTTCCTCCCACACTCCAAAGACGTACAGGTTTGTATGTCAATTGGCCTCGGTCAAAATTGTAAATTGGCCCTAGCGTACGTAGGATATTGTTAGTGTGTGTGGATCGCTGGTGGGCTGAAGGGTCTGTTTTCGCATTGTATCGCTAAACAAAACTAATTAGATATGAACCATGAACCTGGTTCGATTCACCCATTGGAACTTTAGTTTATCCCAAACACTATTCTAACTTCTGGTAAATGGAAGATCTAATTTTAAGAATTAGCCAGACTCGGTGGGCTTGTTCCAGCACCGTATCTCTAGATGAAACTTTTTCCCATCCTCAATGGAAGATGCGACACTAACTCAAGCAGTCCCGCTAGAAAACACGTTTCCCTCAACTATTCAAAAGGCCAACATGTCCCACACGCCATCTTCAACAGGGGTGAAGTGCTTTCTGTCGAAATACTGTACTATTCCAATGTCTAGATAAAGAGTTATACAGCACAGAAACAGGCCCTTCGGCCCAATTTGCCCATGTCAACCAGGATGCCCCATCTAAGCTAGTATCTAAGGTGGTCCCATCTGCCCAGGTTCGGCCCACATCCCTCTGAAACTTGTAGGAAGGAACTGCAGATGCTGGTTTTAAACTGAAGATAGGCACAAAATGCTGGAGTAACTCAACGGGACAGGCAACATCACCGGAGAGAAGGAACGGGCGACGTTTCGGGTCGAGACCCTTCTTCAGTACTCTTCGATTGTAATCGGGTACAGTCTTTGCTGCTGACTGGTTAGCACGCAACACAAAAGCTTTTCATTGTAGCTTGGTGTGCGTGGCAATAAACTAAACTAACCGTCCAACCTCGTGACGTCCCACTAGTGGGAGAGTCTAGGACTGGAGGTCGAATTAAAGGACGTTCTCTTTGGAAGGAGATGAGGTGCAATTTATTGAGTCAGAGAGTGGTGAATCTGTGGAAGGAAGGAATGGTGACACCGACATAATTCCAGCCCTTTAGCATAGATAAGGAGCAACCACCACAACTTCTCCCAGCCTGGCTTAATCGGGCCGACTTCAGGGAAAGAAATAGGAGAGAGTACATCTGCAATTCTATTTTATACTGATGGGGGGCAGCAGAGAGGTGCAGCCGATGCCTCACAGCGTCGGAGACCCGGGTCCGATCCTGACCACATGTGCTGCCTGGGTAGAGTTTGTACGTTCTCCCCTCGACCGCGCGGGTTTTCGCCGGGTGCCCCAGTTTCCTCCCACATCCCAAAGGGTTATAGGTTTGCTGATTAATAAATGAACAACTCATAAATCTTGGCAAAACCAAGGACCAGGATATAAGCTGAGACTTTCGCTAATTTGTCAGCTATACCCAGAGAGGAGGTTCCGAAACTGGAACCCATTTGGCCACAGACAACCAGGTGGCAATTCCTCCACTATCCAGAGCTGGCTGCACATTTATGCACTGTATTCACTGATAATCTCTGGAATTCACTGCCACAGACGACTGTGGAGGCCAGTTCAATGGATTTTTTTTTTTTTCACGGCAGAAACTTAAGATAGATTCTTGTTTTAAAGAAGGAACTGCAGATGCTGGAGAATCGAGGGTACACAAAAAGCTGGAGAAACTCAGCGGGTGCAGCAGCATCTAAGGAGCGAAGGAGATAGGCGACGTTTCGGGTCAAGACTCTTGATTTGGATGGATGTCAGGGGAGAAGGCAGGAGAATGGGGTTATGAGGGAGAGATAGATCAGCCATGATTGAATGGCGGAGTAGACTTGATGGGCCGAATGGCCTTATTCTGCCCCCATCACTTATGAATTTATGCTGCGGACAATCGGCGAGAGTGGACATTCCTGTTACTTGCCACACATAGTTCACATTTTACATTTAAGGAAACTGGTATTGAAACTATTTACGTTAACACATCAAGCGAACGTTTAACTCTTCCCAGCTGGATGGGGGGGTGGGCTCCAATGGGTAGGCACATTACCCAGGCATCGAGCCGCAAATCCCCCCCACCCCACCCCCCCACGTCTGACTGCCTGATTGAACAGATCAGGGCGCATCACCATCGCACAAACCAACCTCCCTTCCATCGACTCCATCTGCACCTCACGCTGCCTCGGCAAGGCCAGCAGCGTCATCAAGGACGAGCGCACCCCGGCCACTCCCTCTTCTCCCCTCTCCCATCGGGCAAAAGGTGTAGAAGTGTGAAAACGCACACCTCCAGATTCAAGGCGCAGTTTCTTCCCAGCTGTGATCAGGCAACTGAACCATCCGACCACAAGTAGAGAGCAGTCCTGAACTACTATCTACCTTGGTGACCCTCAGACTACCTTGGATCGTCTTCTACTGGCTTTACCTTGCACCAAACGTTATTCCTGATCATGCATCTATACACTGTAAATGGCTCGTGTGTAATCATGTTTTCTCTGCAGGGAGCATTATTCCCTTTAACCTGGCCCTGAACACAGTGGACAGCTTCATTGTAACCATGTATTGTCTTTCCACTGACCGGATCGCGCGCAACAAAAGCTTTTTCACTGCACCTGGCTGCGCGCGACAATGAACTAAAACGGAGTTGTTGTGAAGAGAGCGCGGCGTACCTGTCGCACACAGGGCCACGAAGGTTTCCGCGTGTTTGCGGATGATCTGCTTGCTGTCCTTGGGGATGGGGAGGAGCTTGGTGAGGAAGTGTTCGATGAAGTCGTGGGGGGTCACGGAGGCCAGATCCCACTTCAGTTTGTCGAGGACCAGCAGCTCCATATGCTGAAAGAAAAGATATAATTACGCGTGTGTGGGTGGATTGACAGCAGGGATGATGCACGAATGGTAAAAGGTTGCAAACTGCAATATTCCCAGGCAATAACGGGGCAAATTGGATAATCCCACTGTCCATCATCTCTCCAGAGATGCTGCCTGACCCCTGGAGCTTACTCCAGCTTTTTGCGTCTATTTTTGACCATTAGCCAGTCTATGCTAATCTCAGTGATGCTGCCTGACCCGCTGAGTCACTCCAGCTTTTTGTGTCTATCTGTGTTTTAACCCGGCATCTGCAGCTCCTGCCCTTTGCATTATCTTTACTGCACGTCCAGCTTGACCTACTGCATTTAATTTCTCCAGTACCGTCCTTCACTCACTGCCCTTTTCTCCATTGGGGGATGTAGGTAATGTTTCTGTCGTCGCTTCCCCTTCTCCACGCTGTTGATAAGCCAACCCACCAGGCACGGTGGCGCAGCGTTAGAGTTGCTGCCTCACAGCGCCAGAGACCCGGGTTCGATCTGTACGGAGTTTGTACATTCTCCCCGTGACCTACATGGTTTTTCTCTGGATGCTCTGGTCTCCTCCCACATTCCAAAGACATACTGGTTTATAGGTTAATTGGTGTGGAATAATTATAAATTGTGCCTATTGAAAGTGTGTGTAGGATAGTGTTAGCGTGTTTCCATGCTGTATCTCTAAACTAAACCGGACCCCATCCCTTACTCCCAATTCCTCCGTCTACGCTGCATCTGCACCCAGGATTCCAAACCAGGGCATCGGAGATGTCCTCATTCTTTAGGGAACGGGGGTTCCCCCAAAACATTTTTTGTCTACAAACCAAGTGAATGGCCTTTGCTGTACAATGATGCCAGACTTTGACCCAACGCGAGCAATAAACAAGAAGGGTCTCGACCCGAAATGCCACCCATTCCTTCTCTTCAGAGATGCCGCCTGTCCCGCTGAGCTACTCCAGCATTTTGTGTCTATCTGCTGGAAGAATTCAGCAGGTCAGGCAGCATCTGTGGAAGGAAGTGGGCAGACATTTCCCTCCGCAGATGCTGCCTGACCTACCGAGTTCTTCCAGCAGCTTGTTAATTTTTGTTCAAGATTCCAGAACCTGCCGTCTCTTTTCTCTCCATCTCCAATTCATTAGCAGGTCAGACAGACGAAATAAACTGATTATAAAAACTGGCGCTGAGTGTCATATTTTGGACGATGAATTTTAAACTCCTCGTGATAAATATTGCAAAGTGGAAAGGTCATCAAATATTTCCCTGCTTGTCAGTCATACAGCGTTGAAAGGTCCTTTGGCCCAACTTGCCCACGCCTACCTACATGTCCCATCTACACTTGTCCCACCTGCCTGCGTTTGGCCCATATCCCTTTAACCCTGTCCTATCCATGTACCTATCCAAATGTTCTTTATGCTTAAATGGTGGGACAGTCACAGTCTCAACTATCTTACCTGGCAGCTTGTTCCATACACCCACTACCCTTTGTGTGTAAAAGCTACCCCTCAGGTTCCTATTAAATCTTTCCCCCTTCACCTTAAACCTATTTCCCCTGGTCCTCGATTCATCTACTCTGGGCCAGAGACTCTGTGCATTCACCCAATCTATTCCTCTCATGATTTAAGACATGATTTTATAAAACCACCCCTCATCCTCCTGCACTCCAGCGAGTAGAGTCCCAGCCAGCTCAACCTATCCCCATAGCTCAGATGTCCTGGCAACATCCTGGCGAATCTTCTCTGCATCCCATCCAGCTTAATTTTAAGTAATTTGTGTCTATTTTAAGATAAGAGAGGGGTCGGATAAACGTTTAAGAAATTATGCTCTCCGTTGATCGTTAGCAAGGTCAGACAGGGTGCTGTGGAGATTGGTGGAGAGGTGGAAAGGGGAAAAGGAATCTGAGGGTTAACGGTGGGTGTACGGTACGAGCTGCCGGAGGAGGTAGTTGAGGCAGGGACGATCCCCACATTTAAGAAACAGTTTAGGACAGGTTTGGAGGGAATATGGACCAAACGCGGGAAGGTGGGACCAGTGTAGCTGGCCGGTGTGGGCACGTTCGGCCAGTTTCCACGCTGTGTATCACTCTATGAAAGGGAAGCATCTCGCTGCCACGGGCGTCCATGCCAATAGAGGGCGCTCACGGCCCACGTTAGAGAACAGAGTCGCCTTATAGAAAGACATGTTAAGACACTGGGGGAAAAATGTGAGATATTGAGAAAGGCACGTTTCTGCCACCCTGTTTGCAGATTTTTTCATTCTCATTGCAAACCCCCACGACCAAAAATCCACTTTGCATGGGGGTTCCATTAAAACTCACAAATCTCCATTCCATAAAAATTGAATGGAAATAGGAAATATTCCGAATTATCTTTTATTTTTAATAATAATTTCTATCCTGCTTTAAAAAAAAAGAAAAGTGGATATTTTTGTTTGCATCAAGCGGTAAGCAAATACCACGGCGAATCTTCCAAAATTAAAACCATCTTTGAGGGGCTTGGATCTGGGTAGATGCAACCGTGGCAAAATGTTCCCCCCCCCCCCCCCCAAAAAAAATTGCCCCCCCCCCCGAAAATGTTGCCCCCCCCCCCCCCCAAAAAAAAGTCTGATCGAGCAATGTTTGGAGTCGGCAGCAAAGTGGACACCAAAACTCTCCAAGCGGGCGGCGGCCGGAGAAGTGACCCGGAGTTTCCGAAAAGAAAGACGGGAACATATTGTAAGGAAGGACTGCGCCGAGAGAGTTGGTGACAGGCGTTGGGATTAAGAGAGGAGAGGTGGTCGAGCAACATGGAAAGTGGACGGTAGCTGGGGGAGAGAGGCCGTCAAAGTCCGGGTGAAATATGTAGAAGAACCCGATTGGGGGGGGGGGGGGGGGGTCCTGAAAGAGAGGGGGGTGGAGGGAAGGAGGGGGGAGGTGAGAGAGGGGGAGGAGAATGTGTGTGTGTGTGTGTGTGTGGGGGGGGGGGGGGGTGAGACGGGGGATTGAGAGCCGGGGGGAATAGGTGGGGGAGGGAGTGGGAGAAGGGGTGAAGGGGGAGAAAGGTGGGAGGGAGAAAGGGGTAGAGGGGAAAAGGGGGGGGGGGCTGAGATGGGGAGGGTAGAGAGGGGGGGTGAGAAGGTGAAGAGAGGGGGTAAAGGGGGACAGAGAGGGGCCTGAGATGGGGAGAAGGGGGGGTAGGGAGGGGGGGGGAGGAAGGTGAGAGTGTGGTGGGAGAGAGGGGGTAAGGGCGAGAGAGAGATGGAGAACGGTGAAGAGGGGGGGTTGAGAGAGAGGGGGAGATGGGGAGAGTAGGGGGAGGGGGGAGAGATGGGGGGAGAGGGGGGGAGGGGAGAAGGTAGAAGGGGGGAGAGAGGGGGTAAAAGAGGGGGGTTTTAGGGGGAAGGGGGTGGGGGAGAGAGAGGGGGAGATGGGGGAGTGGGGGGGGGGGGGGGGTGGTGAAATTCGCCATTTACCAGTAATTCTATGGGTCGGATTGAGTTGTCGGTGTAGATACACAATTTTTCCGCCGTTAGAGGAATGGTTTCCTTCATTTTCGATGCCAGAAACATACACGCAGCTCCCAGCAATTGCAAGTGGCGCTTTTTCGTTAGTTCGATCGAGAGATACCGGTCCAAATAATTCATAGCGATTGGAAACACCTCTTCTTCACATTTCTGCTCCTCGCATACCTAGGGACACAAGATTACGTGGGAGGACGCACGGAATTAGACAGCTACTAAAAGTTTTACTTTTACACACAAGCTACCGGAGATAAATATTCACAGTCAAAGTCCTAACCGTGAAACGTTTTTTATTGCAAACAACGAATTCTAAACGGGCGAATGTCACAAGCTGAGATATCGCCTCTCTCTCTCTCCCCGGACGAGTTGGGAGTTCATTTTTCACGTCGTCATATTTTCAAAAAATATTTAAAAATATTTAAAAATTAGCCCGGGCGATCAAATTTAGATGAAAACCACCCCCGGGCGAAACTGTTTCCATCGCGGTTGGACACGGGGCATTTCGACCCGGGGAACCCCGTGAAAATAACTGAAATCGGGTGCCCGGGGGGGTGGGGGGTAGAGATCGGGGAATGCTTGAGATGCTGTGAAGTGTTGAGAGTGTAGCTAGCGACGCCGACATTTCAGTCAGGACGAGTGCTGCGCTCAACTTCAAAAAATGATTTAAAATAGAAACCGTGGGCTGAAGCGGGCGAAAAGGGCACGAAAATATAGCGGACCCTCCCAGCTTTCATCCCCGGGGTGTTCCGGACGGGTCGCCCCCCGTCCCCCCCCCCCCCCCCGTTTGCCCCCAACCCGTGCTTTTTTGTTGGCTCCCTCAAAGCCGAGAATTTGGTGTGACGATAGTTGTGGCGAGGACGCGACGTGGGCGCTCGCTGGTCAGTTTCAACAAAGAATCCGGTTAATTTCACACAGTCGGGCGCGGAACAAAACGCCTGGAAACCCACCACCCTTCTCCCCCGCGATCCCCCGCTGCCAGTCCACCCTCCCCAGTTGACAGCCCCCACACATTTCACCGACTTTTATCGCAAATTAAAAGAGTCAGGGGGGGGGGGGGGGGGGGGGGGGGGGGGGGGGGGGGGGGGGTGGGGGTGAAGAGACCACAGAACAAAGATGGCGTACAGTACTGGCACGCTCAGAACTGCATACGTGTACAAGGTTATTTAAGGTTTTAAAATTAATTTCCCAACCCCAGAAACTAGGGGGGAAACTTTCTGGGAAGGGGGGAGCACGGAAATTAGGGGAGAGGGAAAGGAGGGTGGGGGGGGGGGGGTGGGGGGGGGGGGGGGGGCGGGGGGGGGGGGGGGGGGGGGGGGGGGGGTGGGGGGGGGGGGGGGGGGGGGTGAGAGGAGGAATGGGGAAGAGGATCACGCAGGGGGGGGAAAAGGCACCCTCTCGACCCAAGGTTCCTTTTGAGAGGTTCACCTCACCTTTCTCCTGTCCCCAACGCGAGAAAGAAGGACAGTTTGGCCACCTCGCTCAACTTAAAAGTGTTTAGAAGGAGCGACACGTTTTAGGGGGAAAGGGTGTGAGTGGGGGGGGGGGAATCAACAGACACTGGGGAAATATAGGAAACGACGGGAGGAGTGGTGGAGGGGGGAGAAATAAGACTTGCAAATGGGGAAGTGTCTCATCTTCCCCCCTCTCCCCCGTTTACTGTCAAGTCTAAGATACTCTTTTCTCTCCCCCAAAATCGAGCGTCAAAAAAGATTAAAATCCTTCACTCGGTCAAGGGGGGTGACCGATACAAACTCTGCAGAAAAAAAGTGGCAACATGTACAATGCATGTAAACACAACATATCATATCGATAATATCAATATATCTTATATATATGTATTTATATATATATATACACATAATTTTCTGATTCCTCGCCACCAACCTCCAGCATCCCAAGTTGCACCAATCTCCTCAATGGAAGAGGCGTAATTTTCTTTCTGGACGCATTGAAGTAACTTAGAAGGAAGAGAGTTTCTCCTTCAGAGTTTTGGTACTGGGGTTATTCAGTACTCGTACATTGATTAAGTTGGGTCCTTGTAGCTCTTCTGATGGGTCTCCTCTTCCGGACATAGCAAGCTGAATATTCCATGCTAATGATTGCTCTTGTTATTTTTGCTTTTTTTTTCCTCGCCCCGCTCGTCTGAGGCACACACATCTCTACTCTTTCTCGTCTTTTTTTCTCTCTCTCTCTCACTCCCTCTCTCACTCCCTCTCTCTCTCTCTCTCTCTCTCTCTCTCCCTCTCTCTCCTTATTGCATTGACTAAAACAGAGGATGCTGTTCCTGCCTCCGGAGCCTATAGTTCAAGGGGAGAGAGGGGAAAAAAAAAACTTAACTATAGCGTGCCCACCAGTGACGCAATTACCTCTCTCCGCTGTTGTTATGCAGAGCAGCTGGGAACTGCGAGATCAAAGGAGAAATAGGAGAGGCCAACACAGGGGCAGTCGACATAGCAGCTCCAATGGCAGCCAGAGGAGGCTGGCTTCATCCATGTAAATTCAACTTTTATCGATTGCCGACACATAGAGCTTTTTCTTCTGCAGTTGTGAATGTGCACATTAGCAGACGTCTCTTTATTCATTGAAATGAAATATATTGATTACATACAACACCACGTATATATCATTGTATGACATATATATATTGAATCTAAGAGAGGGAGAGAGAGAGAGAGTTGGGGAAAGAGCGAAGGAAAGGAAAATATATATATATATATACATACAATGCGAAGAGAGAGGGAGTGAAGAGCGAATGCATGTAGAAAGAGGGGAGAGAAGGAGGGGGAGGGATAATTTATATTATATTTATATTGTATATGAGCAGGGGAAAGAGAAGTGGACAGAGGGGAAGAAGGATATATATGTTTTATAAAAACATATATATTATATGTATTATAAATACATATATATTATATATAAGAGAGAATGAGAGGGGGGGGGGTGAGATAGGCACTACGCAATAGATATATTAGAATATATATTAGATATAATAGCAATATATACATATATTTATTTACAAAGGAGGCTTTATTCTGATGCAGTGGGAAATTGCAGTCGGTTTTGCCAATCCGCGCCGGCCTGGCCGACAGCTGAGACATAACTCAGGGCGGAAGAAAGTGGGGGCAAAGTCGGAGAAACGTCGACCCGAAGCGTCACCCATCCCGTCTCTCCAGAGATGCTACCTGTCCCACTGAGTTACTCCAGCTTTTTGTGTCTATCTTCGCAGTAAACACGCGCTCCTCTTCAATGCCGCCCCCTCCCTAGAGCACATATTTCAGCCCTTAAAATTATTTTCCGACACCGGATTATTATTATTTTTTTAATTTAATCGCAGATTGCTATTTTCACGCCAATTGCAATTGCGCGGATCCGCGCAACGCGAGGGTTTTTGAGGGCATACGGATGCTTTTGTTTCCCGTTTGCAGCCGCTTTTCACAAGGGGTCAAGTCAGTTTATCCCGGCTTCCTGCAACAGTTCATTTCGCCTGTGGGACAAATCCATGTATAAAATTAAGACGCTACTCGCCGGGGTGGAAAAGCTTTTTTTTTTCTCTCTCTCTCACACACACGTGGGGAGGGGAAAGAGAGAGAGAGAGGAATAGAGAGAGAGAATGGTAGATTGGGGGGGAAGAGAGAGGGGGACAGAGAGGGGGAGGAAAGGAGAAGGGGGTGGAGAAGGGGAGAGAGAGGGGGATAGTGCGATAGGCAAATAAAAAAGTGAAGGGAGTGAGAGAGGGGGTAGGGAGAGAGATGAGAGAGAGGAAAGGAGAGAGCGGGCAATGAAAGGGAAAGGAGAGGGAGAGAGACAGAAAGAGGGTGAGAGACAGAAAGAGGGGAATGGGAGAGAAAAGAAAGGTGGGGGGGGGGGGGGGAGAAGTGGGAGGGTGGAGAGTGAGAAGGAAGGGGTGGAGGGGGAGAAAGAAGGGAGAGAGAGAGAAGGGGTGGAGGAGGGGGAGAGAGAGAAGGGGGGTAAGGGGAGAGAGAGAGAATAGGGGGAGAGGGGGGTAAGAGAGAGGAAGGGGAGGGGAGAGACAGGAAAGAAAGTTAAATTGGCAACATGTCCTCGATCAGTCAGCGGAACTCCTCGGGCCGGTAGAAATAGCAGCGGCGGTATTAGCATAACCAATGAAGGCGGTGGCTGTTACCAGGCAGACGAGGGAAGCGCTGAGATCCAGGCTGCCATCTATCACGCTGGCTTCTCAAACCTTCCCCTTTTGTGCTGTGGAATGTGAAAGCACACCAATGGTTTTTTTTTATTTGTGGGTCGAGCAATCGGAAAGAGGGATCACCTACCTCTGTGCATTCTCAATGCATCTGATAAAGAAAGAAAGAAGACAGCCTTGTTTTCTTATCCACAACCCACCCCACCTTAAACTACAAGCAACTTGCGAATTTGCAATTTTTTTATTTTTTTTTAAATTACAAAATTCTCCGCTTTTTTTTACAAATTATTGCATTTCAGGAAATGGAAGGAAACTGGGGATTTTGTGCGTGGCGGTTGCATTAAATATTTTATTTTTTTTAATTTGCAAAGAGGTATTTCCTGACAACCCCCCCCCCCCCCTCCCCTCTCTCTCTTCCTCTCCACATTGCTCTTAGGGTCGGGAGGTTTTATTTTAACCCCCCTCTCTCTCTCTCTCTCTCTCTCTCTCTCTTTCTCTGTGAATCTTGTCGCATGATCATTAATAGGAGACGGGACATTCCTCGCATTCCAGACTGCGCCGCCCCTCAGTAACACTGCGCCGCTCCACTTACATCGACTTACCGTAATACAGCTAAGCTATTGTTCCTGGGGAAAGCCTGATCTTGCCACGCACAAAAATAAAAACACACACCCACACCAGATCTTCTCATCTCACTCCAGAACGGACCCCCCCCCCAAAAAAAAATAATTAAAAATCCTGGGGTAACTCAGCGGGACAGGCAGCATCTGTGGAGAGAAGGAATGGTTTGTTTTTACACCCCGGAGTCGTGATCGTAAAGATAGAATGATAGAGCACGTGAACAGGCCATTCGGCCCCACTCCTCAATGCCGACTAAGATAGTCCCTCAAAATAATAGAGTAACTCTGCGGGGCAGGCAGCATATCTGGAGAGAAGGGATGCCAGCTGGGTCAGCATGGGCAAGATGGGCCGAATGGCCAATTTCCCTGCAAGAGGATTCTATGATTTCATTGTTCTACCTGGGGTATATGACAATGATACACCCTCGATTCCACACGATACACTATTCTGAAGAAGGGTCTCGGCAATGTCTTGCCTCCAGAGACGCTGCCTGACCCGCCGAGTTAGTCCAGCATTTTTGTGTCTATCTCCAGTGTAAACCAGCATCTGCAGTTCCTTCCTACACAAGAATCTGTGCACTTCACTTAACACGCAACGCAAGCCACTGCCTTCGTATCCGACCCACGTCCCGTTTTGACCTCAACATCTCTTTTTATTTTGCATGCGAATAATTATAAACAGGCGCTTCAAAATTGCACAAATCAATTATTTTTTTAACTGATTTTATTTTAGGGCAAAACGTCCATCCAGACCGCCAGCCCCGCTTTACATTTCAGGAAATTACAATAAAGCAATTTTTCTTTCTGTATGTAGGAAGGAACTGCAGATACTGGTTTATACCAAAGATAGACACAAAATGCTGGAGTAAACCTCCCCTGGACCCTCTCTCCCCAACGGCAGCACATCCTTCCTCGGATATGGGGCCCAAAACTGCTCACAATTTATCCTAAGATAGACACAAAAAGCTGGAGTAACTCAGCGGGATAAGCAGCATCTCTGGGGAGAAGGTCCTCATTCCGTCACCCATTCCTTCTCTGCGGGTTTTTACTGTTTGTCTGTTTTTTTTTGCTGTAATTAATTTCCTGACTCCCCCCCCCCCCCCCCCCCCCCCCCCCCGCCCCCTCCGCCCCTCTCCACCCCAACCCCTCTCCCTTCAAAAGAGTAAATTGAGAAGGGAGGCAGGGGTTCGAACCCGCTCCTCCACGGGTCTGAACGAGATTGTTCCCCACGAGAGAGTTCGAGAAAACAGCTTGTGTGGAAAAGGGATTCGGCCCGAAACGTCGCCTATCTCCTTCGCTCCATAGATGCTGCTGTACCCGCTGAGTTTCTCCAGCCTTTTGTGTACCCTCGATTTTCCAAGCATCTGCAGTTCCTTCTTTAACAGCTTTCACAGTTTCCTTTTACAGACGAGATAATGAGTTACACCCGGCTAGTTTTTTGTGTGTGTGTGTGTGGATGGACACAAAATGCTGGAGTAACTCAGCGGGTCAGGCGGCATCTCTGGAGAGAAGGAATGGGTGATGTTTTTTAGTCGAGACCCTTCTTCAGACTGAGAGTCCAGGGCAAAGGGGAAACGAGAGATATAGACGGTGACGTGGGGAGATATAGAACGATGAATGAAAGATATGCATAATAGTATCGATGATAAAGGAAACAAGCCATTGTTTGCTGTGTGTGCCAGGTGAGAATGAAAAGCGGGTGCGACTTGGGTGGGGGGGGGGGTGCAGGTGAGAGAGGGAGTGCAGGGGTAACTTGAAGTTAGATAAATCAATATTCTATTTTGTTTGTAGGCTAAGCTGTAAAAAATACACTGATACGTTAAAAAAAAAACTGGTATGTTGGCTATTGCAGATTCTTGCTTATGCAAGGTTCTGCTTAGGACACTTTTTTTGGTTTTAAGTAACTCTAATTATATGTATCCAAGTAAAACCATTCGCCATAATAATAATAGTATATATTTTTTAATCGAAATCGGTGATTGTTAGCGGACGCACACAATGCTATCTCTGCTCGCAATGCTGCGGCAAACTGCTTCGGATTATTTTAATTATAAATGGGTTTGTGCTTCAACGCCAGAAGTTTGCATGGGACAGCGTTCGGGGGATGTTGTTCAGGAGAAATGCGGTCGCGTTTATGTCGCGAGGTCTGCTCGGGGCAATACGGTACTGGGTATGCGCGCCGGGCAGGTAGGTCGGGATAGCTCCAGGTAAATGGAGAATAACTGAAGCTCCTCCAAGCATCAATTGAGAACATTTATACCAAGAGGAAAGATTAATTGGGATATTTCGGCTCTCAGGAATCTAGCCTGCAGATTCAACACAGCAAATATTATTGGAATAAAACAAGTTGCGACGTTTCAGGACCACTGCAACGTTTCTCAAGTAAGTAAGTTTATCGGCCAAGTATTCACATACAAGGAATTTGCCTTGGTGCTCCGCCCACAAGTAACGACATGACATACAGTGACAGTTACCAATGACTCAGAAAACACGAAACATTAATAATAATAAAACATTAATGATAAAACACCATTGATCAAGAATGGACCAAACGCAGGCAGGTGGGACGAGTGTAGCTGGGACATGTCAGCCGGTGTGAGCCTGCCTGTGTTGTTCATTATCACCTAGCCCACAGGCAACAATGGACTGAAGAAGGGTCTCGACCCGAAACGTCGCCTATCTCCTTCGCTCCTTAGATGCTGCTGCACCCGCTGCGTTTCTCCAGCCTTTTTGTGTACCCGGCAACAATGGACCATTGTGGGCTCAACCTTTCCTTGATCATCGCTACTTTTTGCATATCATTCATTTCTTTGTTCTCTATCCCTCTATATTACCGTCTAGATCTCTTGTTTCCCTTTCTCCAGACTGCCAGTCTCGACAAAAAGGTCTCGACCCGGAACGTCACCGATTCCTTTCCTTCGGAGTAGCAGCCTATAACGTCAGAGGGTGGTGAATCTGTGGAAGTCGTTGCCACAGTCGGCAGTGGAGACCAAGTCAATGGATATCTTTAAGGTGGAGACGGACAGATTCTTGATTAGTGTGGGGTGAAGGCAGGGGTTATGGGGAGAAGGCAGGAGAATGAGGTTGAGAGGGAAAGATAGATCGGCCATGATTGAATGGCAAAGTAGACTCGATGGGCCGAATGGCCTAATTCTGCTCCTAGAACTAATGAATTTATGGCTCGAAAGACAATATACAATAGGCAATAGACAATTGTGTTTCCTCTAACTGGATGTCACGCTACAAAAGCTTTTCACTGCACCTCGGTACACGTGATAATAAACTAAACTCAGTTATGATGTGCTTTTGCTTCCAGCACAGTCTTATTTCACACCTGAGAGGAATGAGACAGTTTTAACCACAAGTGCCACTTCAAAGATATTTTTAAAACACAATAAAAAAGAACAGTGTCGCCATTTTAATAGTTGATGAGTGAACTACATTTCAATCACAACTGCCCACATCCCCGCAACCCCCTTCCACCTTCCCCCCCCCCCCCCCCCACCCCCAGCTCAAAATTAAATCAGTGCATCCAAGTCTTTGAACTTGCTGCTAATAGAAACATAGACAATAGGTGCAGGTGTAGGCCATTCGGCCCTTTGACCCATTCAATATGATCATGGCTGATCATCAAAAATCAGTACCCCGTTCCTGCTTTCTCCCCATATCCCCTGATTCTGTTACCCCTAAGAGCTATACCTATATGTAGTTGCTCTACTCAACAGCCACAAATCTGTAGCCTCCCTTTGATCTGGTATTTTGTTGGTTCGCATGCTTGATCAATGGTGTTTTATCATTAATGTTTTATTATTATTAATCTTTAGCGTTTTCTGAGTCATTCGTAACTGTCACTGTATGTCATGTTGTTACTTGTGGGCGGAGCAGCAAGGCAAATCCCTTGTATGTGAATACTTGGCCAATAAACTTACTTGCTTAACTCGAACAATGAGAACAGCTTCCCGCTATGTATTCTATCTAAATCAACAATGATCCTGTACACTTCTAGAAATTAGTTTATTAGCACTATTACTAGCACTATTCTACACACACGAGGGACATTTTACAATCTTACAAGCCAATTTACCTGCAAACCTGTACGTCTTTGGAGTGTGGGAGGAAACCATAGCAGGTCACGGGGAGAACATACAAACTCCATACAGACAGCACCCGCAGACAGGATCGAATCTCGGGTGCTGTAAGGCTGCAACTCTACCGATGTTCCACCGTGCTGCCCTTTACTTGAAACCCAGAACACAGTTTTTTTTTAGTGTTTTATTAATTTCAAAAATGAATGTATTCAGAGTAAAAATATATGTACAAGCTTAAAAATTTGCAAAAACTCTTCGTACATTCTCGGTGTCTGTGCATGTCATACTCCGTGGTGTTCATGCCTATCCTTTCATCCTTCTTCAGGCCCTCTTTGCAAATCCACACTCTGCAAAGAGGTGGCCAACTGTCTCCTCTCTGTTGCAGCCGTCCCGTGGGCAACATGCATCAAGACTCTAATGGTCTGGGAAGGATCTTACTGGGGGACCGATCAAAATGTCAGTCAAATGATATCTGGTGCTACTGAGAAGGCCATCTAAGTGTTTCTGTACAGTGATACTTGTACTGAACTGTACACAAAAATGAATTTCATGGTACCTCGGTACACAATAGACAATAGACATTCAATGTGATCATGGCCGATCATCCCCAATTAGTATCCCGTTCCTGCCTTCGCCCCATATCCCCTGACTCCGCTATCTTTAAGATTCCTATCTAACTCTCTCTTGAAAGTATCCAGAGAACCGGCCTCCACCACCCTCTGAGGCAGAGAATTCCACAGACTCACAACTCTCTGTGTGAAAAAGTGTTTCCTCATCTCTGTTCTAAATGGCTTACCCCTTATTCTTAAACTGTGGCCCCTGGTTCTGGACCTTCCCAACATCGGGAACATGTTTCCTGCCTCCAGTGTGTCCAAAGCCTTAATATATGTTTCAATAAGATCCCCTCTCATCCTAAATTCCAGAGTATACAAGTCCAGCCGTTCCATTCTCTCAGCATATGACAGTCCCGCCATCTTAATTCGCTTCTGTAAATTGTCCTTAGTGTGTAAGGTAGAACCTACACTCTGCTGGTGGAGGGGTAGACCTCACGGCCCTCGACAACAGCACATTGAACTGGCTACAGCACTTGGAGGGCGTCACATAACCTCTGCTGCCTCAAACGCAAGAAGAGGAAGGTAGAATCAAAGATCTTATAGCGGAGCAATAATGCAATGGGCTGACGTGTAGTACGCAACGGAGCGGAACGGGGGCCTTTTTTTCATCCATTTCAGGAACCCGACCCGACCCTACCCGACTCGCAGTGTAATCAACATTGTGGGAAACAGTTTGTGTTAATAAATTATAATTCTGAAAATGAGGAGAAGATTTTTCCCAAATAACTGTTATTTTTACAAGGATGTTTCCGTAACTGGCGTCTGTCTCCGCACTGGTATCCTATGGGATCTTTCGTGCGGAGACGGAAGCCGGTTACGGAAATGGGGCTGAAAATTACCCATGAATCTGCCCACGACCGTACTACGTCTTTATCGTCGAGTGATCTATCTTGCTCGCTGCAGGATCTTTGGGTAGAACCAGTGTGTGGGGCGATCGCTGGTCAGCCCTAACACAGTGGGCTGAAGGACCATGTTTCCATCAAAGGTTTCCATGCGCTCTCTCCAAACTGGGCTTTATTAAAGCCACTTATCACTTTAACCGCCGTGACAATGACTCATTTTGGAAATGTACTCGCTGTTAGAAGCAACAGTCAATTTGTGCAGAGAAAAAAAGTCTTAAAAATAACAAGGTGGTAATGACCAGATAACCTGCTGTTAATTACCTTGATTTCAGGGATAACACTTGGAAAATCCCTCTATTCTTTAAAATAGTGCCAATATATTAGCATCAATTCCAAAACCTTTGAAATCTTAATGTCTTACCCAATAGATTACACTTCTAACATTGCGGCACTCTTTTAGGTTTTATGTGCAACAATAAAGCAGAACATGTTTCAAGTATATTGTATCCTTTATGTTGTAAAACCACTCAAGGTTCTACCTCTATCATTCAAGTTAACATCCAGGCTTAACTCTCTATCAGGCTCGGAAACAGGGGGTCATAAGATCATAAGATCATGTGATAGGAGCAGAATTAGGCCGTTTGGCCCATCAAGTCTACTCTGTCATTCAATCATGGCTGATCTATCTCTCTCTCCTAACCCCATTCTCCTGCCTTCTCCCCCATAACCCCTGACACCCGTACTAATCAAGAATCTATCTATCTCTGCCTTAAAAATATCCACTGACTTGGCCTCCACAGCCTTCTGTGGCAAAGATTCCACAGATTCACCACCCTCTGACGAAAGAGATTCCTCCTCATCTCCCTAAAAGAACGCCCTTTAATTCTGTGGCCTAGAACGCCCTTTAATTCTTCTAGTCATAGACTCTCCCAATAGTGGAAACATCCTCTCCACATCCACTTTATCCAAGCCTTTTGGTATTCTGTACGTTTCAATGAGGTCCCCCCTCAACGAAACTGTTCCGCTGAGTTACTCCAGCATTTTGTATATATCTTCGGTGAAATCCAGCATTTGCAGTTCCCTTCTACACAATATTAATTGGAAATTTTATAAAGTCACGGGGGACACAGGAGATTGCAGATGCTGCAACTCTGAGAAAGTTGAGCAAACCAGAGCTCCCGTAGAGAACCCACACGGTCACAGGGAGATCGTGCAAACTCCGTGCAGAGTGCACCCATAGTCAAGATCAAACCCGGGTCTCTAGCATTGTAAGGCAGAAGCTCCACTGCTGCGCCACCGTACCACCCTATTCAAGAGTCAAGAGTGTTTTATTGTCACGTGTCCCAGATAGAACAATGAAATTCTTACTTGCAGCATCACAACAGAATATCTAAACATAGTACTCTGTCAACAATATAATAAATGAGAAAAAAGTTCAGTGTGTGTATGTATATATATGTATATATGTGTGTGTGTATGTGCGTATACTCACGCACGCACGCATACGTACACATATAAAACAAACAATAATTGTGCAACAATAACAATAATAGTCTGTGTAGTTCAGTGATTATTGGAGGTTGATGGCTGTAGGGGAGAAGACCTTACAATTTTTGGCTCCTGTAATTTATTCCCGTTGGCAGGGGTGAAATGAGTGTGTGGCCAGGGTGGTGTGGGTCTCTGGTGATGCTGGCTGCCTTTTTGATTCCTGTAAATCCCTTCAATGGAGGGGAGGTCAGAACCAGCGATGGAATGGGGAGTGTTCACAACTTTATTGTTCATATATGTTGTTCACAACCTTTGTTCACAACACATATATACACGTGTGTGTATATGTATATATATATGTGTGTATATATCTGTGTGTGTGTGTGTATGTTTGTGTATGCACATTGCATTTTCATGTCATTTCCATTTCCATTGCAGTTTCAAGCACAGGGCAGGCAAGACAGCTCATAGCATTTTCATTTCATTTCCATTTCCATTGCAGTTTCAAGCACAGGGCAGGCCAAATAGCTCATTGTACTTTCATTTCATTTCCATTTCCATAGCAGTTTCAAGCACAGGGCAGGCCAAACAGCTCATTGCATTTTCATTTCATTTCCATTTCCATTGCAGTTTCAAGCACAGGGCGGGCCAAACAGCTCATTGCATTTTCATTTCATTTCCATTGAAGTTTCAAGCACAGGGCAGGCCAAACAGCTCATTGCATTTTCATTTCATTTCCATTTCCATTGCAGTTTCAAGCACAGGGCAGGCCAAACAGCTCATTGCATTTTGATTCCATTTCCATTTCCATTTCCATTTCCATTGCAGTTTCAAGCACAAGACAAGCCGAACAACTCATTGCATTTTCATTTCATTTCCATTTCCAATGCAGTTTCAAGCACAGGACAGACCAAACAACTCATTTCATTTTCACTTAGCGCTAACAAATCATTTATCGCAATTACATTGCAGACTCACAGTTCTGTTGATTCACAGCTTAAAATCACAGCTGTGGCCTCTCGCTCATGATCTTCCAGAGTGACTGACTCATGTCCAGGCATCTGGGGTTTTATAGTCCTGCTCCCCCCCCCCCCAGGTATGAGCGTTACCTTCATCATGGTGATTGACAGGCGAGAGGACCAATCAGCTGATCTCAAGATTTTTTAAACGCTCATAACTTTTTTATTTTTACATCGATCGGAAAAATCCTCAGGCCTGCCTCAGGGGAGGAGGACTGTGAGTACGATGGCTAAAAATCATAGCAATATACAGTAGCGTTTTTTTCTAAAATCAATATACAGCGCAGACAGGAAGTAGTCAAGATGAGACTTTTAGTTATATATATATATGTGTGTGTGTGTGTGTGTGTGTGTGTGTGTGTGTGTGTGTGTGTGTGTGTGTGTCTGGATGAAGTTTAGTGTGGATAAATGTGAGGTTATCCACTTTGGTAGAAAAAAACAGGAAGGCAGATTACTATCTAAATGGCGTCAAGTTGGGAAAAAGGGAAGTACAACGGGATCTGGGGGTCCTTGTATATCAGTCTATGAAAGTAAGCATGCAGGTACAGCAGGCAGTGAAGAAAGCAAATGGCATGTTGGCCTTTATAACAAGAGGAATCGAATATAGGAGCAAAGAGATGGGGGAGATATTGAACAATTTCTTTTCTTCGGTATTCACCAAGGAGAAGGATATTGAACTCTGTGAGTTAACGGGAAAAAGTAGAGTAGCTATGGAAACTATGAGATTCAAAGAGGAGGAAGTACTGACACTTTTGAAAAATATAAAAGTGGATAAGTCTCCAGGTCCTGACAGGATATTCCCTAGGACATTGAGGGAAGTTAGTGTAGAAATAGCAGGAGCTATGACAGAAATATTTCAAATGTCATTAGAAACGGGAATAGTGCCGGAGGATTGGCGAACTGCGCATGTTGTTCCATTGTTTAAAAAGGGTTCAAAGAATAAACCTAGCAATTATAGACCTATTAGTTTGACGTCAGTGGTGGGCAAATTAATGGAAAGGATACTTAGAGATAATATATATAAGCATCTGGATAAACAGGGTCTGATCAGGAACAGTCAACATGGATTTGTGCCTGGAAGGTCATGTTTGACAAACCTTCTTGAAATTTTTGAAGCGGTAACTAGGGAAATTGATGAGGGTAAAGCAGTGGATGTTGTCTATATGGATTTCAGTAAGGCCTTTGACAAGGTTCCCCATGGAAGGTTGGTTAAGAAGGTTCAATCTTTGGGTGTTAATGGCGGAGTAGCAAGATGGATTCAACAGTGGCTGAATGGGAGATGTCAGAGAGTAATGGTGGATGGCTGTTTGTCAGGTTGGAAGCCGGTGACCAGTGGGGTGCCTCAGGGATCTGTGTTGGGTCACTGTTGTTTGTCATGTACATCAATGATCTGGATGATGGGGTGGAAAATTGGATAAGTAAGTATGCAGATGATACTAAGATAGGTGGTGTTGTGGATAATGAAGTAGATTTTCAAAGTCTATAGAGAGACTTGGGCCATTTGGAAAAGTGGGCTGAAAGATGGCAGATGGAGTTTAATGCTGATAAGTGTGAAGTGCTACATCTTGGCAGGACAAATCAAAATAGGACGTACATGGTAAATGGTAGGGAATTGAGGAATGCTGTGGAACAGAGGGATCTAGGAATAACTGTGCATAGTTCCCTGAAGGTGGAATCGCATGTAGATAGGGTGGTAAAGAAAGCCTTTGGTGTGCTGGCCTTTATAAATCAGAGCATTGAATATAGGAGTAGGGAAGTAATGTTAAAATTGTACAAGGCATTGGTAAGACCAATTCTGGAGTATGGTGTACAATTTTGGTCGCCTAGTTATAGGAAGGATGTCAACAAAATAGAGAGAGTACAGAGGAGATTTACTAGAATGTTGCCAGGGTTCCAGCAACTATGTTACAGAGAAAGATTGAACAAGTTAGGTCTTTATTCTTTGGAGCGCAGAAGGTTAAGGGGGGACTTGATTGAGGTCTTTAAAATGATGAAAGGGATAGACAGAGTTGACATGGATACGTTTTTCCCATTGAGGGTAGGGAAGATTCAAACAAGATGGCATGACATGAGAATTAAGGGACAGAGGTTTTGGGGTAACGTGAGGGTGAACCTCTTTACTCAGAGGGTGGTGGCTGTGTGGAATGAGCTTCCGGCAGAAGTGGTGGAGGCAGGATCGATTTTAACATTTAAGAGTAAAGTGGATAGGTATATGGACGTGAAGGGAATGGAGGGGTATGGTCTGAGTGCAGGTAGATGGGACTAGGGGAAAACAAATGGTCGGCACGGACTGGAAGGGCCGAGAGGGCCTGTTTCCGTGCTGTAATTGTTATATGGTTATATGGTTAAGAGGTCCTTCTGCAGTTGCACAGAGCCCTAGTGAGACCCCACCTGGAGTATTGTGTGCAGTTTTGGTTCCCTAATTTGAGGAAAGACGTTCTTGCTATTGACGGAGTGCAGCGTAGGTTTACAAGGTTATTCCCGGGATGGCGGGACTGTTATATGCTGAGAGAATGGAGCAGCTGGGCTTGTACACTCTGGTTTAGAAGGATGAGAGGGGATCTCATTGAAACATATAAGATTGTTAAGGGCTTGGACACGCTAGGGGCAGACAGGAAATATGTTCCCGATGTTGGGGGAGTCCAGAACCAGGGGCCACAGATTAATAATAAGGAGTAAGCCATTTAGAACGGAGACAAGGAAACACTTTTTCTCACAGAGAGTGGTGAGTCTGTGGAATTCGCTGCCTCAGAGGGCGTTGGAGGCAGGTTCTCTGGATGCTTTCAGGAGAGAACTAGATAGGGCTCTTAAAAATAGCGGAGTCAGGGGATATGGGGAGAAGGCAGGAACGGGGTACTGATTGGGGATGATCAGCCATGATCACATTGAATGGCGGTGCTGGCTCGAAGGGTCAAATGGCTTACTCCTGCACCTATTAACTATTGTCACACACACACACGCACGCACGCACGCACGCACGCACGCACACGTCCCTCAGCATGTACTCCTACACCATGGGATCTGGTGGCCGGCAGCACTTTTGTTCCTCATGCTGTACGACCCACTGGGCCTGCGCTGACCAAGGTGTGTCGCTCACTCATTTCCAGCACCAGTCGCTGCTCGGCTCAGCCTGTCTGCCTGGGAACAGTCGGCAAAGAACAGAGTCCTGTGTTCCACAGCTGCTCGGCCAAACTCGGACACGGATCACTGCATCCCTTTCTAGGTAGTCTAAATGTGTGCAAGCAGGTGTGGGAGGTGTATGGAACTTGGCACACGTTAGGACACGAGAGACAATTTTTGGATCCCGTCGACTTTACAGAGACAGTGTGAAATGGCCGTTGCATCTATAGACCTTTGTAAGAAGTCTGAGGAAGGTGTATAAAATCATGAGAGCAATAGATCGAGTAGGTGCACTGAGTCTCTTGCCCAGAGCAGGGGAATTGAGGGCCAGCGGGCATAGGTTTAAGGTGAAGGGGAAAAGATTGATGAGGAATCTGAGGGGTGACTTTTTCGCACAAAGGGTGGTGGGTGTATGGAATGAGCTGCCAGTGGAGGTAGTTGAGGCTGGGACTATCCCAACATTTAAGAATCAGCTAGACAGATACGTGGATAGGACAGGATTAGAGGGATAAGGACCAAATGCAGGCAGGTGGGACTAGTGTAGCTGGGATATGTTGGCCGGTGTGGGCAAGTTGGGCCAAAGTCTATGACTCTATGACTCCAAGGGTGTCACCTATTCCTTTCCTCCAGAGATGCTGCTTGACCCACTGAGTTACTCTAGCATTTTGTCTTCATGTTCAATAACTGCCGCACCTACATCTCATAACACTGACTAGTGTCCGTCTTCAGTGTAAACCAGCATCCGCAGTTCCTTCCTACACTAATAATAAATGAATGTGGACAAATAGACTCAATATTACAATGAGATCTTATGTTAAGTCAACTAATGCTTCTTTCTTTACAAATGTATTTGAAGCCAAAACTTCCTTTCGTGAATGAAGAAGGGTGAGGAAGGGTTCCGACCCAAAACATTGCCTATCAATGTTTCCCAGAGATAGACGAAAATTGCTGGAGTCGCTCAGTGGGTCAGGCAGCATCTCTGGAATTTGAAGAAGGGTTTTGACCCGAAACATCAACGATCGGTGACGTTCTGGGTTGAAACCCTTCAAACAGGGCGGCAAGGTGGCCCAGCGGTAGAGTTGCTGCCTTACAGCGCTTGCAGCGCCAGAGATCCGGGTTCCATCCCGACTACTGGTGCTGTCTGTTCGGAGTTTGTATGTTCTTCAGGTGGGCTTTCTCCGAGATCTTCAGTTTCCTCCCAAGACGTACAGGTATGTAGGTAAACTGGCTTGTAATTGTAAATTGTAAATTGTCCGTAGTGTTTGTAGGATAGTGTTATGGCCCTGTCCCACGGTACGCGTTCATTCCAAGAGCCCTCCCGAGTTTAAAAAAAATCAAACTCGTGGTAAGCACGGAGAATGAACGTAGCGGGTATGTTGATGCTCGGGGACGCCTCTTAGCGGCTCGTAACGCTAACGACAGGTACTCGGGAAGACACGCTAACGGCAGGTAAGCTCGGGAAGACTCGTGAAGATTTTTCAACATGTTGAAAAATGTCCACGAGAGCCCAGAGTACTGACGAGCAGCCATTGCCGTAAATCTCCGAGTTCGAATCAGGGCAAACTCGGGAGAGTTCTTGGAATGAACTCGTACCGTGGGACAGGGCCATTAGTGTGCGGGGATCCCTGGTTGGAATGGCCTAGGTGCGCCGATACGCTTGTTTCCGCACTGTATCTCTAATCTTAACTAAACTAAAGACATCACCTATTCCTTCCCTCCAGAGACGTTGCCTGACCTGCTGAGTTACTCCAGCATCTGCTGTAAGGCAGGGTCTGCAAGACGCAGAGACCACGGGTTCGATCTTCGACGACCGGTGCTGTCTGTCCGATGTTTGTATCTTCTATCTGTAACCGCGTGGGTTTTCTCCGGGTGCTCCGGCTTCCTGCTACACTCCAAAGACATGCAGGAATTATAGGCTGGTTGGCTTCTGCACATTGTTCCTGGTGTGTTGGATTGAACTAATGTACGGGTGATCGCGGGTTGGCAAGGGTTCGGTGGACCGAACGGCCTGTTTCCAATGCTGCATCTCTGAACTAAACTAAACACAATTGGCACAGGAACAGACAGCAGAAGTGATTTTTCCCACACTGGAGGGAAATGTGCAACGATGTCCCCTAGGGGTCGATACCAAACCCATTGCAATTTTTGATTTTTGGCAAAGTGCCAGATTGGAGAAAATCAGCATCGTTTTAAACTTTGGAGAAGATACTAAATTCTGAACTGGAATAAATCGTCAGGAGGATGAGTTTAGTTTAGTTTAGTTTAGAGATTCAGCACCCAAACAAGCAGGCAAAATGGGTAGGAAGGAACTGCGTCTGAAGAAGGGTCTCGACCCGAAACGTCGCTTATCTCCTTTGCTCCTTAGATGCTGCTGCACCCGCTGAGTTTCTCCAGCCTTTTGTGTACCCTCGATTCTCCAGCATCTGCAGTTCCTTCTTTAACACAAGGAACTGCAGATGCTGGTTTACGCTGAAGATAGCAAAAAATGCTGGAGTAACTCAGCGGATCAGGCAACGTCTCTGGAGGGAAGGAATAGGTGATGTTTTGGGTCGAAACCTTTCTTCAGACTGGCTCAGACCTTGTTCAATCTGTTTATCTACTCCACCTGTCATCACCCAATCCAGAAAGCACAAACCTGGAATGGAAACGAGTCTTAACAGTGCCAAAGGATTTTCTAGGAAGACGCAATCAGAAAGTTAATTTGGCTTAATTCAGTTTAGTTTAGTTTAGAGATACAATGCAGAAACATACCCTTCGGCCCACCAAGTCTGCATCAACCAGCGATCTCTGCCACATTAACACTATCCTAAGCACACTAGGGACAATTTACATTTTATTTCAAGCCAATTAACCTTCCAAGCTGTACGTCTTTGGCCTGTGGGAGGAAACTGAAGATCTTGGAGAAAACCCACGCAGGTCACGGGGAGAACGTGCAAACTCCGTACAGACAGCACCCGTAGTCGGGATCAAACCCGGGTCTCCGGCGCTGTAAGCGCTGTAAGGTGGCAACTCTACCGCTGTGCCACTATCCCACTTGGTGTGTTAAATCACCAATGGGAGTATCGTGGGACTGTGTACTTGGCCATGGTGGTTCATGTCTCCAAGTGTGTTTCCAGGTAGACTTGGCAACCTGTATGACAATGATCATAGTCCCTCCTGCACCAGAAGGGACCAGACTTATCACCACAAGAAACCAAACCCCACATGACGTATTTTTCTCTCTGAGAGAAAGGAAACAAAATCAGAGGACGAACTGAAAATTATTTTATTTTTAACCTGATTTATTTCTGTAAAAAATATACAAGTAAAGGCTCCCTTAACCAAGGTTTAGGTTTAGGTTTATTAAGTTAATTATAATGAGGTACTGGGAAAAGCTTTGATTTGCATGCTATCCAATTAATCAGATTATACTATACTATACTGCACTATGCTATACGATACTATACTAGTGGATGTTTCCACTAATGGGAGAGTCAAGGACTAGGACCTCAGAATTGGAATTAAAGGAATTTCCTTTAGGAAGGAGATGAGCAGATTTTTTTTTTAGTCAGAGGTTGGTGAATCTGTTAAATTCTTTGCCATAGAAGGCTGTGGATGCTTGTCAATGGATATCTTTAAGGCAGCGATAGATAGATTTTTGATTAGTGGATGTTAGGGGTTATGGGGAGAAGGCAGGAGAATGGGATTTGGAAGGAGATATAGATCAGCCATGATTGAATGGCGGAGTAGTCAATGATTGATGGGCCGAATGGCCTAATTCTGCTCTTATGACTTTATGACTATACTATACTATTCTATCCTATCCTATCCTACACTATCGAGCCAAACTCAAGAACAATAGTTCAGGCAAAGGTAAAGATAAATTGCAGAATATAACTCTCTGCATTGTAGCGCAACTGTTCCAAAGACAAGTCCAATGTTTATAAATGAGGTAGAGGTGAAACGGATACCACCGTAGCTTGTGGAAGGACCGTTCAGAATCCAGATAGCAGAGGGGAAGATGCTATTCCCGGGTCTGATGGTATCCGTTTCTGTACATCTTGCAAAATAACATTTCATTGCCAATGATCTGTGCAAAGAACAATTTAGACGAGTTTAGTATGTGTAGGAAGGAACTGCAGATGCTGTTTTAAACCAAAGATAGACACAAAACGCTGGAGTAACTCAGCGGGACAGGCAGCATCTCTGGAGAGAAGGAATGGGTGACATTTCGGTCTGAAGAAGGGTGTCGACCTGAAACCCAATATGTATTCAAGAGAGAGTTAGATTTACCTCTTTGGGCTAACGGAATCAA
The DNA here is from genome assembly GCA_035221665.1 of Okamejei kenojei. Taxonomy (NCBI): domain Eukaryota; kingdom Metazoa; phylum Chordata; class Chondrichthyes; order Rajiformes; family Rajidae; genus Okamejei; species Okamejei kenojei. Next base: position 7,213,277 of record CM069148.1, on the reverse strand, counting down.
GGGATGTGAGGAAAAAGCAGGAACGGGGTACTGATTTCGGATGATCAGCCATGATCATAGTGAGTGTCAGTGCTGGCTCGAAGGGTCAAATGGCCTACTCCTGTGTCTATTTTCTATGTCTCTGTTTTCTATGAAGCGTCACCCATTCCTTCTCCCCGTAGATGAATTCAGTATTGGTAGCAGTGAACTACAAGCTAGGCTAGGTTGACTTGCATTTGCCAGATATGGGTGCAGGTGGCAAGGATAACATTCATGGTGCTGGGCTAATTGACCCAGATATGATTGTTGCGGTGGTTAGGATCACTGCAATGCGGTGAAATACCTCTTAGAGGGAGCTACACCACTTGGAGCCAGTGCTGATGAATACATTGGTCCATCAGATCATTACTTGTATTCCATAATGTTGTAGCATAGTATTTTATGATGGCAATCGAATTTTGAAATCATTCCAATTGATACGATAGATCAAAATGGTCAACAGATATAATTTAGAATGATACACAGAGCCTTGGACTCTGGGCAGATACGTTGTAAATTGCATTGAAAATAAATGCCATAAAGCTCAGTGCATTCTTTTTTCTTAAATAATACGTTTATTGTTTATTATAATGATAATAAATAAATAATATATTTTTTTTTAATGTTATTAATAAATGGGGGCGGCACAGCAGTTGAGTTGCTGCCTTACCGGGTTCGATCCTGACTACGGGCGCTGTCTGTATGGAGTTTGTACGTTCTCCCCGTGGCCGCGTAGGTTTTCTCTGAAATCTTCGGTTTCCTCCCACACTCCAAAGACGTACAGGTTTGTAGGTTAATTGGCTTGGTTTCAATGTAAAATTGTCCCCAAGTGTATGTAGTAATGTGTGGGGATCCCTGGACGGTATGGACTGGGTGGGCCGAATGGTCTGTTTCCACGCTGTATCTCCAACCTGAACTAAACTAAACATAACAAACTGCAAATGCTGGAATCTCGAGCAAAAAAAGAACAGGAGCTAGAGTAACCCAACTTGTCAGGCAGTATCTCTGGAGAACATGAATAGGCATACAAAAGATGGATATAAAATGCTGGAGTAACTCAACGGAATAGGCAGCATCTCTGGATGGAAGGAATGGGTGACATTTTGGGTCGAGAACCTTCTTCCCAAAGGGTTCGACCCGAAACGTCACCTATTCCTTCTATCCAAAGATGCTGCCTGTTCCGCTGAGTTACTCCAGCACTTTGCGTCTATCTTCAGTGTAAAGCAGCATCTGCAGTTCCTTCCCACACATGATTAGGCATACGCCCAGATTCAGGGACAGTTTCTACCCAGCTGCTATCGGGCAACTGAACCGCCGAAACATCACCCATTCTCGTTCTCCAGAGTTACTCCAGCAATTAGTGTTTCATTTTACTTAATATGATTATTGGACATTACACTAAAGCTGGACGGCCAACGAGGAGTTCATGCGGAGAGCAGGGAGCGTGAGTAAACGTTGAGGAAATAATATCTGAAGAAGGAACCAGCAAAGGGTAAATTTGCTGAAAGTGATTAGTGCGACAGTGATATATATAAGGAGGAAACCGGTCTCCAGGAGCAAGAGCGAATAATGTAGGTCCCATAATTGTACCCGGAAACTATGAGGTGGGATTAAGTTCAACTCTTTCCCGTTGAACACTGTGCAGATGGTCCCCAACCCAGGCGGCTATTTGCGTGCTGGCCACAGAAGCAGATCTACACTCGCATATTACAATCGCTCCACACACTAAAATCTCTACACCTACAGCAACATTTGTTACTTGAACCATGACCTTCTTAAATTCCTTTCAGATCTATCCATTATTCTTCGCTTTACCTTGCACAAAGTGTTAGTCCGTCTCCAAACAAGTACAAGTTTGTAGGTTCATTGGCTTGGTATAAATGTAATTTTTAACGTAATTCATCTATGTGAAACAACACATTCAAAGTTGCAAAAATTTAATTTTATAATCGGGTTTCCAGAAACTTGAAAGGAGACACTTACTGGAGAATCACACAAAAATGTCGCTAGTGTGTGCGGGAATCGCTGGTTGATTGGTGGAATCGATAGCCCAAAGGGCCTGTTTCCATGCTGCATCTCAAAACTAAACTAAATGTATCTATACACTGTAAAAGCTTGATTGTAATCATGTAGTAATAATTCTGGTACAGTTTCTTCCCAGCTGTTATCAGACAACTGAACCATCCTACTACAACTAGAGAGCTGTCCTGAACTACGATCTACCTCTTTGGTGACCTGCGGACTATCTTGGGTAGACACAAAAATGCTGGAGAAACTCAGCGGGTGAGGCAGCATCTATGGAGAGAAGGAATGGGCGACGTTTTGGGTCGAGACCTCAGACTTTACTGGCTTCATCTTGCATTAAACTGGCCCTCAACACCAGCAAAACCAAGGAACTGATTTTGGACTTTGGAAGGAGTAGGATGGGGACCCACAGTCCTGTTTATATCAAATAATCGGATAGAGTGGATGGTTGAAAGGGTCAAGAGCTTCAAATTCCTGGGCGTGCACATCTCTGAAGATCTTTCCTGGTCCGAGAACACAGATGCAATTATTAAGAAAGCTCATCAGCGCCTCTACTTCCTGAGAAGATTACGGAGAGTCAGTCTGTCAAGGAGAACTCTCACTAACTTCTACAGGTGCACAGTAGAGAGCATGCTGACCGGTTGCATCGTGGCTTGGTTCGGCAACTTGAGCGCCCTGGAGAGGAAAAGGCTACAAAAAGTAATAAACACTGCCCAGTCCATCATCGGCTCTGACCTTCCTTCCATCGAGGGGATCTACCACAGTCGCTGCCTCAAAAAGGCTGGCAGCATCATCAAGGACCCACACCACCCTGGCCACACACTCCTCCCTGCTACCTTCAGGTAGAAGGTACAGGAGCCTGAGGACTGCAACGTCCAGGTTCGGGAATAGCTATTTCCCCACAGCCATCAGGCTATTAAACTTGGCTCGGTCAAAACTCTGAACATTAATACCCCTCCATCTGTTATTTGCACTTTATCAATTTATTCATTCATGTGTGTATTTACGTACATAATGGTATATGGACACACTGATCTGTTTTGTAGTCAATGCCTACTATGTTCTGTTGTGCTATGCAAAGAAAGAATGTCATTGTCCTGTCAGGGACACACGACAATAAACTCTTTTGACTTGACTTCCCTCCTCATGTATCTGTACACTGTGAACGGCTCGGCTTGTATTCATGTACAGCCTTTACGCTGACTGGATAGCACGCAACAAAAAGCTCTTTGCTGTACCTCGGTACACGTGACAATAAACTGAACTGAAACTGAACCGAACTGCACGTGTATTCAGTGACCTGAGAACCAAGTGTGTGGAATGAATGCACAACGCTGTGAAAACTTTACAGAAGGAAGCAGAGAATTTCCTGATTAGTGAGGGTGAAAGGATGCAGGACTGAGAGTGATGCAGGATGGAGACTGACACTGTCTCAAGCCCAGATCCAAAGACAGATTTCAGTCAGCGTTGTCTGTGTCGGCCATTTTCATCCTTAATCCTTTTCCTCTGAAGCGTTTTGGGTTTCAGGACGTGGGGCAAATAGGAAGTTGCAGTCTTGGCAAATCCATTCACTGGTGTGACCCCTCACCTCTCCGCATAAGGGACACAGTCATCATTTGTGTTCATAAGTAAGGGTGCATTATGCAAAGGACTGCTCATTTTCCAGTTTGTTTTCATTTGAATATATATCACTGTTCTGCATCTGAATGTAGTTACACATCAGATTCGTGAGGCGATTTTTGTTAAAAAATATAGGTTGTTTCTTCACCAAGCCAAGGGTTGAATAGGAATTCATAGCTGCGTGTCCAATTGAATAAAGCAAGTATGTTCTCCGGATTATGTCCACTGCACACGACGTTCTATCCAGATCATCTAACGTGGATTGTTTTTTCCTGAAACGCTGGAAGTTGAGTTGAGACCTGATAGAAGTATACATGTGTGAGTGTACTCAATGCAGTTTAGAAGGATGAAGGACAGACACCTCATTGAAACTTACCGAATAATGAAAGGCTCGGATAGAGTGGATGTGGAGAGAATGTTTCCACTAGTGGGAGAGTCCAGGATCAGAGGCCATTGCCTGAGAATGGAACAACGTACCTTTAGAAAGGAGATGAGGAGGAATTTCTTCAGTCTGAGGGTGGTGAATCTGTGGAATTCATTGCCACACACGGCAGTGGAGGGCAAGTCAATGGATATTTTTAAGGCAGAGATAGGTAGATTCTTGATTTGTACTAGTGATTGGGGTTACGAGGGGAAGGCAGGAGAATGGGGTTGAGAGGGAACGATAGATAGAAACATAGGTGCAGGAGAACCTGCACCGCCATTCAATATGATCATGGCTGATCATGCAACTCAGTATCCTGTATCTGCCTTCTCTCCATACCCTCTGATCCCTTTAGCCACAAGGGCCACATCTAACTCCCTCTTAAATATAGCCAATGAACTGGCCTCAACTACCTTCTGTGGCAGAGAATTCCACAGACTCACCACTCTCTGTGTGAAAAATGATTTTCTCATCTCGGTCCTAAAAGACTTCCTCCTTATCCTTAAACTGTGACCCCTTGTTCTGGACTTCCCCAACATCGGGAACAATCTTCCTGCATCTAGCCTGTCCAACCCCTTAAGAATTTTGTAAGTCTAAGATCAGCCATGATTGAATGGCGGAGTAGACTTGATGGGCCAAATGGCCTAATTCTGTTCCTAGAACTTATGAACCTATGCTGCCTGACCCGCTGGAGAGAAAAACTCGGTGATGTTTCGGTTTGAGTCCCTTCTTCTGAGTTAGTGCTTCTATCCTGAGTTACTCTAGCATTTTACACAAAGATTTAGATTCTGTTTTGGCGTTAGTATTACAGTTATTAGTTTGCGGAATTGTTGAAAAAGTATTATATATCATTTATGTGTATTGAACTTAGGGTCCTGTTAAGCTGCTGCCAGTAACAGTTTTACTGTTCATTGCCACCGCATATGACAATGAAACACTCTTGACTCTTGAGAACGATGTGTGATGTTGGCTTCTACAGTTTGTCTCTTTAGCTATGAGAATGACTTATAAACGTAGGCAAAACAGTGAACTGAAAGGGCATCTCAAAGCAAATAAAAATGCCAAAATAGGCAGTGAACTGCCCTGGTTTTTTAGAATGGTCTGGTCTGAAGAAGGGTCTCGACCTGAATTGTCACCTGTTCCTTCTCTCCAGAGATGCTGCCCGTCCCGTTGAGTTGCTCCTGCATTTTGTGTCTATCTTTAATCTTCTTGGCCCCGCTCTTTTTTTGTCACAAATGCTTTTATTCAAACCAACAAATACAAAACAGTAACACGATCAGAGAATGCCTATATTGGCATTTTACAAAGATAGTTCTCAAATTAAAATATTATCATTTTTATCTATAATGCATTCGACCTCCCGCGGTGACCAGCGTTCACGGAAAGCCTCCACAGTCCCCGTGGACACCGCGTGTTCCCTCTCTAGGGACACGCGGGCACGGACGTAACCCCGGAAGAGGGGCAGGCAGCCGACTGCTGTGCGGCCGTCGACTGCCCGCTGCCTGGACCCGCGAATGGCCATCTTGGCCAGGCCCAGGAGCAGACCGACAGGGAGACCCCCTCCTCCCTCCCGACCCTCCCCCCTCTGCACCGGGTGCCCAAATATAAATAGTGTCGGACTAAAGTGGAGCCAAAACTTGAGGAGCAGCCCCTTCAGATACTCGAACAAGGGCTGCAACCTCTCACACTCCATGTAGACATGGAACACGGTCTCCTCCTCACCGCAAAAGTGACAAGCGGCGGACGAGTCCGTGAACCGGCTCAAGTACCTGTTACAGGCCACGGCTTTGTGCAACACTCTCCACCCCAGGTCCCCGATGTAAAGGGGGAGGACTCCCTTATAGAGAGACCTCCACTGAGGACCTCTCCCCTCGTCAGGTGGTAACACGGACCGCCAGGGCGTGTCTGGACGGAAGACGAGGGTGAGGAAGTGGAGAGTGTGCAAGAGCAACCTGTACAACACGCGCCTCTCCGCATCACGGAACGGCACGCTGGGCATCTCGGAAAGGCGGCTCATGTTGCGTGGGGCCGGCTCTCGGGGAGGGAGCCGGGCCATGGGTCCCATGAACAATTCCGATGGAGCGGGGGTAAGCTCATCCGGAATCGCTCCACGCACACGCCTCTCCTCAACACCCCCCGTCACAGCCACAACACCCCCCTCCCCCTGAGGAGCAGCGCCCTGGCTGAAGGTGACCAAATTCCTGGCCTTCAGGAGGTCACGGTAAAAGCCAGGCAACTCCCGCCGAGCGCGTCGACTCATACCCGCTACTGGGAGCTTTGAGCCCTCCTGAAGGCAGCGCCCCTACGCACCTCTCTCTGGGAGTAGGAGTGGGGGCGGATCTGGATCCGCAACGGCCGTTGATCAGCAATGATCACATTGAATGGCGGTGCAGGCTTGAAGTGCCGAATGGCCTACTCCTGCACCTATTTTCTATGTTTCTATGTTTCTATGTGAGCCCCAGGCTGATATCAACGATCGTTTGCCTGCTTCTGCTGCTGTTGGAGGGTGAGACGTTGCGTCGTGCCAGGGTCTTGGGCCTGTCCCACTTCGGCCGTCAGTTACGCGACAGGCCAGTGGCGCACAAAGGTTTTGTTCGGTACAAAATCCCGGAGCGCCGCGCGAAACCGCGCACAACTCCATACCGCTCCGCACTTCTCAGTAGGACCGGCCCCGCGTGGCCACACGATGCCCCTGCGCCTCAACGCGGCGACGAGGTCGCGTAATTTGCGTGCCAAGGACACGTAAGTGGGACAGGGCCTTTACTCCAGCTTTTGTGCCTATCTCTGTTTTTTTAGAATTGCGCATTTCATGCAACGTTGAGCAACAAAATGCACGCTTGCAGCACTTTGTTGTATGTGGCATTGGGGGTTGGGTAAGGATGCCGATATCCCCTTCCAGCAAACATTGGCGGCAGGGCCAAGCACCAAGCCCAATATTCACAAATCTCTTTCGAAGGGGAGAATTTCAACGTTTTTCAATGAGCGGTCTTCTTATCGAGCCCACACACAATGGTGTCTGTCTTGTCGCCTCTTGGTGGAAAGATTGGTGGAAACAGGGCCGCGACGTGAACGCTCTTTCCTTGAACCCAATGAGTGGTGAGGTGAAGGGAGATCTTGCACTTGGTAACCATCTGCTCTTCTTTGAAGAGAGAGTGCATGGAATGTCCCGGCAAGCAGGCCAGGCATGCTCTCCTCAAGACCCGCTCATCGCAGACTGAGAACCGAGCATCGCCCAACTCGCCTGCTGTGAAGCAGCAGTGGAGGACCTGCCCTGTGGGTCCAGCCCAGGTGAGGTCTGCTGTTTGTCTTCACCGGGTTGAATACGTTCGGAACAAAAACGTTATTTTAGGTAGGAGATGAGGAGAAATGCATTCAGTCAGTGGGTGGTGAATCTGTGGAATTTGTTGTCACAGAAGGCTGTGGAGGCCAAGTCAGTGGATATTTTTAAGGCAGAGATGGATGGATTTTTGATTAGTACAGGTGTCAGAGGTTATGGGGAGAAGGCAGGAGAATGGGATTAGGAGGGAGAGATTGATCAGCCATGATTAAATGGTGTAGACTTGGGCCGAATGGCTTAATTCTGCTCCTATATCCCTTATGATCTTATGAAAATACCAAATAGACTACTAGTTCCCCTCTTCACATCCTTGTATCCCTCTCGTTAGCGCATCTTACCCAGCCAACAATAGGCCCTTATGGACACCACCCTTCCTGCGTTTGTGTGTTGAAAGCAAGAAGTGAGTTTAGTTTATTGTCACGTGTACTGAGGTACAGTGAAAAGCTTTTGCTGCATGCTAACCAGTTCAGGAAGAAGCCAGGAGAATGGGGGTTATAAGTCTACTCGACCCATCGTTTATTCGACCATTCAATCATGGCTGATCTATCTCTCCCTCCTAACCCCATTCTCCTGCCTTCTCCCCATAACCTCTGACTCCCGTACTAATCGAGAATCTCTCTATCTGTGCCTTAAAAATATCAATTGACTTGGCCTCCATAGCCTTCTGTGGCAAAGAATTCCACAGATTCGCCATCACCCTCTGACTAAAGAGGTTTCCTCCTCATCTCCTTCCTAAAAGATGTCCTCTAATTCTGAGGCTATAACCTCTAGTCCTAGACTCTCCCACTAATGGAAACATCCTCTCCACACCCACTCTATTGAAAGGGAAAGATAGATCAGCCATGATTGAATGGCGGGAGTAGACTCGATGGGCCGAATGGCCTGATTATGGTGCTATGACTTATGAACTTATGAACTATATTTTATCAAAAGGGATGGGGAAGCGTTCTGCCTGAATGATGTCACACCTTGCACAAAATCTCATGCCTCCAACCTATGGACAGCACATGTTACTGCTGCAAGACAGTTTTGAAAAGTGTAAGCAGAAAATCTGTCTGGCAGGAGAATGGTGGACGTTTATTTTGTTCCATCGTATCTCCTCGAACAACTCCAAAGTGGCTCAGCATATTTAATTGGTTTGCGTCTGAGAATAAAGAGGAGGCAAGTCCCAGATCCAATTCCCAGATAGAATTAAGTTATTGACGTCTACTGGGATGACAGTGAGCCTGCCTTCATTGTCTCTCCTATCCTTGTTCGGGTTCAATCATAAGATCATGAGACCACAGGCCCTTCGACCCACTGAACCTGTGCCGACCATCCACTATCCATTTATACTAATCCTGGCGACACAAGGAAGTGCAGATTCTGGTTTACACAGAAAACACACAAAGCGCTGGAGTAACTCAGCGAGTCAGACAGCATCTCTGGAGAATCGGTGACCCTGAGAGTCATTGAGTCACACAGCATAGAAACAGGCCCTTCGGCCCATCTTGCCCGTGCTGAGCAGCATCTGCAGTTCCTTCTTCATACTTTGACTCTGAAGAAGGGTCCTGACCCGAAACGTCACCTTTTCATGTTCTGCAGATATGCGGCCTGACCCACTGAGTTACTCCAGCAATTTGTGTGTTTGGTTATTTTACACTAATCCTATACTTTACTTGCAGTAGTAAGTAGCTAGTCTTCAGGAAGATCCTGAAGACTAGCTTCAGAGACCACGTCACCAACGAGGAGATCTACGGGGAAACTGCAACAAAGCCTCACAGCCAGGACATAGAGGGACGTAGGATGAAATCTGCAGGACATGTACTCAGAATGTCACCAGAACGTGCACCTAAGATAGCAACCTGGCAACCTGACAGAAGACGGAAAAGAGGCTGACCAAAACCTACATGGAGGCGAACATTCCAGACGGATTTGGAAGCCCGGGACGTTAACCTGTCGAAGGTGGAAGACCGAACAGAATGGCGAAGGTTTGTTGCCCAATGCACTCAACAGTGTGGGAGGAACTAAGTAAGCCTGTACTTATTTCTACCCTCCCCCCCCCCCCCCCCCCCCGTTCCCCCTCCCCCCCGTTCCCCCTCCCCCCCTCATTCTCAACAACTCTCCTCACATTCACACTGCATTAACTTTCAATTAACTTCCTGAACCACTAGTCTTTGGATTAGGTTCAGATTTATTATTGTCATATTGTACCGAGGTTTTGTGTGCTATCCCATCGGATCAGATAATTTGGCAATGAGAGGAAACCGGAGCACCCGGGGAAAACTCACGCAGTCACAAGGAGAATGCACAAACTGCACATAGACAGTGGCCAAGGTCAAGAATTATGTCAGAGGTTATGGGGGAGAAGGCAGGAGAATGGGGTTAGGAGGGAGAGATAGATCAGCCATGATTGAATGGCGGAGTGGACTAGGTGGGCCAAATGGTCTAATTCTACTCCTATCACATGAACTTACGAACGTATGCTGCCTGTCCCGCTGAGTTACTCCAGCATTTCGTGTCAATCCTGAGGGATTGTCTTAAAAGATAATCAGCATGAACTATAAGTTTGCTGCTTGTGAATGGGAAAGAAAATTGGTGTTAATGTACTAGAATGGAAATGCCGCCCGAGTAAGAAAATATCTGAAGATCTTTGTTTACATTCAGAGCTTTCAATCAACTAGGTGCCATGTCTGACAGGCTACTGTCTACCAGAAGCCCATGTCTCCTGATCACACAACTCTTTTATAAGTTAGTACAGAAAATGTTTATGTTGCATGAAGGAGGTACAGGAGCCTGAAAACTGTAACGTCCAGATTTAGGAATGGCTTATTCCCCACAGCCATCAGACTATTAAACACTACAACCGCCAAGATGCTCTGAACTACATGGACTATTATTGTTATTATTGCACTGTTAATGTTTGTTTTGTATGTGTGCAGATGTATATATATATATATATATATATATATATATACACACACACGAGTGTGTGTGTGTGGCTATGTGTGTGTATATGTATTAGAAGGAACTGCAGATGGTTCAGAGTTAGTGCTTTAATGCTGAGTTACTCCAGCATTTTGTGTTATATATATATGACACAATATATATATGTATATATACACACACACACACACACACACACACACACACACACACACACACACACACACACACACACACACACACACACACACACACATCTATACATATACATATACACACACATATATATATGTACATATATGTGTATGTGTATATGTATATGTATGTATATATATATGTGTGTGTATGTATGTATATATATGTGTGTGTATATGTATGTATATATATGTGTGTATACATTATATGTATATATATATGTGTATGTGAGTATGTGCATATATACACAGACACACGCAGACTTATTATTATTGCACATATTTGTTTTTTGAGTATGTGTATATATACACACACTGAATATTTTTTCTTTCTTTTATGTACTATGTTTACATATTCTGTTGTGCTGCAGCAAGTAAGGATTTCATTGTTCTATCTGGGACATATGGCAATAAAACACTCTTGACTCCTGATGTCGACGTTGCTTCATGTCACGTTGATGTAGCTTTCTTTCGCAAACCGCGCAAGGATTGAGGGGAGAAGACGATGGAATGAGAGCGATTTCATCACAAAAGGGACTTCGCTTCGAAGGCATCTGCAGCAGGGCAGGTTTCGTTTCCTGCCGGTCCTGTGAAGTTGTAGCTAGCGTGATGACTATCACAGTTCCTCCAGGTTCACTCCCGCGAAACACAATGAATGGATTCAGAGCTGGTGCTCGCTTGAAGGCTCCTGAGTGAGTGGAATGCGATACGCTATCACAGTAACAGCCAGCAGCCCCGTTTTTTCATTCATGGTTTACCTTCTGAGGGGAAAGAGTGGTGATAGATGTCACACCTGCTGGCGCCGGACTCTCGGCTTCCCTTTGGTCGAGTCATTCTGGCAATTTGCACTGACTTGTCAAACACCCTCATGCACTCCCTGTCTGTCACACAGAGGTGATGAAGGGGCCAGCGCTTTGTAGCATGAGTCAACACCAGCGCTTTGTGCTTGCTCTCGCTCGTTGGTTTTTGCCACTTTACCTAGGGAATGCTAATTTGGGGCCTTTATTTGCAAGAAGGTAGACACAAAAAGCTTGAGTAACTCAGCGAGCCAGGCAGCATCTCTGGAGAAAAGGAATGTGTGACGTTTCGGGTGGAGACCCTTCTTCAGCCTCAGTCTTGACCTGAAACGTCACCTATTCCTTTGCTCCAGAGATGCTGTCTGACCCACTGAGTTACTCCAGCTTTTTGTATCTATAAACCAGCATCTGCAGTTCCTTTCTGCATGCTTTATTTACAAGGCGTGACACCATTTTAAAGGTTCATTTTGATGGCGAGTGGCACCCATGTTGCTCAAATTGGCCAAATGGGCGGCACGGTGGCGCAGCGGTGGAGTTGCTGCCTTACCGCGCCAGAGACCCGGGTTCATTCTGACTATGGGTGCTGTCCGTACCTTCTCACTGTGACCGCATGGGTTTTCTCCGGGTGCCCCGGTTTCCACCCACACTTCAAAGACGTGCAGGATTGTGGGTTAATCGGCTTGGTATAATTGTAAAATTGTCAGTGTTAGCGTGCGGGGTGATCACTGGTCGATACGGGCTCCACCGCTGAGCCACTGTGCTGCCCTTTTACAACCCATAGAATATAATTTTGGTCAGTATCCCCAAACTGTTTCCTCCTGGCTCTCCCTCCACTTGATCAGCTACATTCCTCAAGGTAAGATCAATTAATATTTCTTTCCTTGTCGGCCCATCTATGTACCGTGTCAAAAATCTCTCGCAGACACACCTGAAAACCACTCGCCCCTCCGAGTTCTTTAAGCTAAGGCACTCCCAGTTAATATCTGGGAAATTGAAATGTCCTTGTACAATAAACCTCTGTTTATTGCACCTCTTTGGTGTTGGAGGGGACACAGTGGTGCAGCTGGTCGAGCCGCTGCCTCACAGAGCCAGAGACCCGGGTTCGATCTTGACCTCGGGTGCTGTCGGTGTGGAGTTGGCGCGTTCTCCCTGCCACCGCGTGGGTTTCCTCCGAGTTTCCTCCCACATCCCAAAGACGTGCGGGTTTGTAGGTTAGCCGGCCTCCGTAACGTTGCCCTGGACGCGCAGGGAGTGGGTGTGAAAGTGGGATAACACAGAGCGAGTATGAACGGGTGAAGAAAGATGGTCGGCGAAGACTCGGTGGGGCGAAGAGCCTTTTTCCATGCTCTGTCTTTCAATCAATCAATCTATCTGCAGATCTAAGATAGACACAACACGCTGGAGTAACTCAGCTGGACAGGCAGCGTCTCTGGAGAGAAGGAATGGGTGACGTTCAATCTGAAGAAGGGTCTCGACCCGAAACGTCACCCATTCCTTCTCTCCAGAGATGCTGCCTGTCCTGCTGAGATACTCCAGCATTTTGTTTCTATCTTCGGTGTAAACCAGCATCTGCAGTTCCTTTCACACACACATTATCTGCATCGCTATCTGCTCCTCTATCTCCTAGTGACTTTTGGGTTGTCTGTGATACTGGACATGTTTGACATGATGTTGGCCATATCTCAGTTGTTGGCATTCCCGCTTCTGAGTCCAAATGTTGTGGGTTCAAGTCCCCTGACCCCAACTTGAACTCAATATTCCAGTCAGATCATTCAATGCGGAACCGAGGGAGTACAACATTTTCAAGATCTTTTGGGTGAGGTATGACAACAAAGACTTGTCTGGCCGGATTTATGACACTTTTTATAGAGCTCTGGGTGAGTTATTCCAATGGCCTTTTGCAGCACAATTGAGATGCTACACAAGCAGACGCAAAGTGCTGGAGTCACTCAGCGGGTCAGGCAGCGTCTCTGGAGAAAATGACCCGCTGAGTTACTCCAGCACTTTATGCCTTTTACTTCTCCAGATATACTGCCTGGCCCATTGAATTACTCCAGCATCTTATCTTTGTTTCTCCCGAGACGCTGCGTAACCCGCTGAGTCGCTCCAGCACTTTGTGCCTTCTTTTTGTATCCCAGCATCTGCAGTTCCTTGTCTCTTTGACTAAGGACGGGCGGGTGTGTAGGTTAGTTGGCTTCTGCAAGTTGTCCATGATGTGCAGGGTAGAGCTAGTGTACAGTCGATCCTTGGTCAGCGTCGACTCAATGGGCTGAAGAGACTCGTCCAATGTTGTACCTCCAAACTAAACTAAACTATACTGTCTGGAGAAAGGTCCCAAGTCAAAATGTCACCCATCCTTTTTCTCCAGAGATGCTACCTGACCCACAGAGTTACTCCAGCACTTTGTGTGTATAGAAACATAGAAACATAGAAATTAGGTGCAGGAGTAGGCCATTCAGCCCTTCGAGCCTGCACCGCCATTCAATATGATCATGGCTGATCATCCAACTCAGTATCCCGTACCTGCCTTCTCTCCATACCCTCTGATCCCCTTAGCCACAAGGGCCACATCCAACTCAGTCTTAAATATAGCCAATGAACTGGCCTCAACTACCCTCTGTGGCAGAGAGTTCCAGAGACTCACCACTCTCTGTGTGAAGAAAGTCTTTCTCATCTCGGTCTTAAAGGATTTCCCCCTTATCCTTAAGCTGTGACCCCTTGTCCTGGACTTCCCCAACATCGGGAACAATCTTCCTGCATCTAGCCTGTCCAACCCCTTAAGAATTTTGTAAGTTTCTATAAGATCCCCTCTTAATCTCCTAAATTCCAGAGAGTATAAACCCAGTCTATCCAGTCTTTCTTCATAAGACAGTCCTGACATCCCAGGAATCAGTCTGGTGAACCTTCTCTGCACTCCCTCTATGGCAATAATGTCCTTCCTCAGATTTGGAGACCAAAACTGCACGCAATACTCCAGGTGTGGTCTCACCAAGACCCTGTACAACTGAAGTAGAACCTCCCTGCTCCTGTACTCAAATCCTTTTGCTATGAAAGCTAACATACCATTCGCTTTTTTCACTGCCTGCTGCACCTGCATGCCTACTTTCAATGACTGGGTGTACCATGACACCCAGGTCTCGCTGCATCTCCCCTTTTCCTAATTGGCCACCATTTAAATAATAGTCTGCTTTCCTGTTTTTGCCACCAAAGTGGATAACCTCACATTTATCCACATTATACTGCATCTGCCAAACATTTGCCCACTCACCCAGCCTATCCAAGTCACCTTGCAGTCTCCTAGCATCCTCCTCACAGCGAACACTGCCCCCCAGCTTAGTGTCATCCGCAAACTTGGAGATATTGCCTTCAATTCCCTCATCCAGATCATTAATATATATTGTAAATAGCTGGGGTCCCAGCACTGAGCCCTGCGGTACCCCACTAGTTACTGCCTGCCATTGTGAAAAGGACCCGTTTTCTCCTACTCTTTGCGTGGGCAGCATGATGGCGCAGCGGTAGAGTTGCTGCCTTACAGCGCCAGAGACCCGGGTTCGATCCTGACAACAGGTGTTGTCTGTACGGAATTGGTACGTTCTCCCTGTGACCTGCGTGGGTTTCCCCCGTGACCTTCGGTTTCTTCCCACATGCCAAAGACGTGCATGTTTGTAGGTTAATTGTCTTGATATCAATGTAAAACTGCTCCCAGTGTTAATGTGCGGGGATACAGTGCGGACTCGGTGGGCCGAAGGGTCAGTTTCCGCGCTGTATCTCTAAACTAAACTAAACTAAACTAAACTAAACTAAACTAAACCAAACACTACAAACTCCAAATGCTGGAATCTTGAACAAAAAAAGAACAGGAGCTGGAGTAACACAACTGGTCAGGCAGTATCTCTGGAGAACATGAATAGGCATATGAAAGATAGACACAAAATGCTGAAGGAATGGGTGGCATTTTGGGCCGCGTATTGTAAATTGCCCCCTGTGTATGTGAGGGGTAGTGTTAATGTGCTGGGATCATTGGCCGGTGCAGCTTCGGTGGGCTGAAGGGCCTGTTTCTGTGCTGTATCTCTAAACTAAACTTAAACTAAACATATATCTTAAATAAAGAAATTAATAGTAAAGGGCTACCAGTTCCCACTTGGCGATCTTTTCGGCGAATGCCGGCGTCATATCAGGGTCGCCAAAAGATTTTGAACATTTCAAAATCCAACGGTGACCAAAAAAAAGTTTTTTTGCGACTCTTGAGGAAACACTGTGCGTCAATACGTCATCACGCCGCGTCACGCCACATCACGGCGCAAATCGTTCGGTGACCTGATACGTCAGTCAATGATGCCGGCAGTCGCCGAAAAAATCATCAAGTGGGACTGGCCCTTTACTATGTACTTTTCCCGTTCTTTGGTTGCCCCTCAGACACAAAAGGGCTTTTATTTTCCATTGTTAAGATGCGACTCAGCGTTAATTTACATTAATGGAGTGTTAACCTCCTGAAAATAGTCAGAATATTTAAGCCCATTAATACTACTGATGAGCTGCTGTCTTGTTAAAGACTGTCTGCCTCAGGGAGTTTGAACAACCTGGCTGCTTTGACTTACTCAGTCAATGAAACAAAGATGTACTTACTGAAGTAAGCGTCGTTTGCTCGTCATTTATGCGACAGACTAAAAATAGGTTGGCGCGTTGTGACGCGAGCGTGATGCATGGTGAGGCGTGATGACGCATGCAGTGACGAGCGGTAACACACGGTGCTTCCCTGTTGCCCCAGGATTTTAGAATGTTCAAAATCCTGGGGCGACATTTTGGTGTCTCATCATGTCATGCGCCCTGTCACACGCTGGCGTACACTGTCCTGTGGGTGACGCCCGGTTAGGGTTAGGGTCAGGGTTAGGGACCACAGATGGGGTGTAAAATATTCTTCCTTCAATGCATGGATTTTAAACATTAATATATTTAAATTAATACAATAAAATCAATTTGTTCCGTTTTATTTATGTATTGGTCCGCTTCCAGATCCGATCACCGTCTCTTTTCACAGGGAAGGATTCACTGAGTGTAGACTGAACTCCCCTCTCCCCTCTTCCCCCCTCCCACCCCCATCCCTCCTTCTCCACTTCTCCCCTACCCTTCTCTCCTCCCCTCCCCCCCTTCCTCCCTTCTCCTCGCTCCACTCTTCTCCCCCTTATCCACTACCCCCCCCTTCTCCACTCACATCCCCTTCTCCCCCTCTCCCTCCCTTCTCCCATTCTCCATCTCCCCCCCACCCACTTTCCCCGACACCCCCCCATTTGTGGACCCAGCCTGCGACCAGCGTTCCCCCGCACACTTTCCCACACACGCTAGGGACAATTTTTACAAACCTGTGCGCCTTTGGAGTGATGGAGGAAACCCAATCCCTAACCCTAACCTTAGCCTCGCTCTAACCCTAGCTTCTGCCTCATGGGAGCTAAACTGTTGGCCACGAGTTGTTAGTGGGATCTAGCTGTCACAGGCTGGGTCCACAAACAGGGGACGTCCCCCTCTCCTCACTTCTCCTCGCTCCACTTTTCACCCCATTATCCAATACCCCCTCCCCTCACATCCCCTTCTCCCCCTCTCCCTCCCTTCTCCCATTCTCCATCTCCCCCCCACCCACTTTCCCCGATGCCCCCCTTTGTGGAGCTAGCCTGTGACAGCTAAATCCCACTAATAGTACTGTTAGACCCAGTGGCCCGGAGCAGGTGGGTGGCACTGGTACATTGACAACATTGCCTGGACCCAGTTGAAAAGCCCGCTGCCTCTGGGGGTTTGGAGAGACCATTGGAAGAGAGATCTGCCTCTAGGACAACTCGTGGTCAACAGTTTAGTTCCCATGCAGAACATTGAGGGTTCGAGATCAACCCCTGGGGCCCGTGTGTCACATTTAGTTCAGAGATAAAGTACCCCTCGGCCCACCGAGTCCGCATCGACCAGCGATCCCCCACACACTATCCCACACAGGCTAGGGATGATTTGTACTGTGATTTAGGGATGTGAGGGGAGGGGGTAGTGGATAAGGGGGAGAAGAGCGGAGCGGGGAGAAGGGAGGAAGAGGGGGGAAGGGTAGAAAGGGGGGGGAGAGGTGAGGGGAGAGGGATAGGGGAAAGCGGAGATGGAGGGATGGGGGCGGGAGGGGGGAAGAGGGGAGAGGGGAGTTCAGTCTACACTCACTGAATCCATCCCTGGTGATCGGATCTAGAAGCGGACCAATACATCCGTAAATAAAACGGAACGACTCAGACATCTTTTCATTTGCACAATTGGTTTTATTGTATTAAATTTAATATATTAATGTTTAAAATCCATGCATTGAAGGAAGAATATTTTACAGCCTCAACCCTAACCGGGCGTCACCCGCAGGGCAGCGTACGCAGCGTGTCTGTCGTGCAACTTCACGGTTTTACAGGCGTCGGTCACCGATGCTCCGCAGTCGCCCAAATGTCGCCCAAGTGGAACAGGCCCTTTAAGATAGACACAAACTACTGGAGTAACTCAGCGGGACAGGCAGCAGCTCCACAGAGAAGGAGTGGGTGACGTCTCGGGTCGAGACCCTCCTTCAGACTGATGCACTTAGGATGGCCGGAGTAATCTCAGAAATGGTTGTCATGTGTGACATGAAGATAGACACTAACAGCTGGAGTAACTCAGCGGGTCAGGCAGCATCTCTGGAGAAAAGGAATAGGTGACCTTCTGGGCCGAGATCCTTCGTCGGGACCTGAACATGAACTAGCGAACAGTTTAATAAGCGATTCAGACCAAGAGGTACCATAAGTGGAAAGAAGGTACAGGATAAAATCATAGAATCATAGAAAATAAGTGCATGAGTCGGCCATTCGGCCCTTGGAGCCTGCACCGCCATTCAATATGATCATGGCTGATCATCCAACTCAGTATCCTGTACCTGCCTTCTCTCCATACCCCTTGAGCCACAAGGGCCACATCTAACTCCCTCTTAAATATAGCCAATGAACTGGCCTTAACTACCTTCAGTGGCAGAGAATTCCACAGACTCACCACTCTCTGCGTGAAAAATGATCTTCTCATCTCGGTCCTAAAAGACTTCCCCCTTATCCTTAAACTGTGACCCCTTGTTCTGGAGTTCCCCAGCATCGGGAACAATCTTCCTGCATCTAGCCTGTCCAACCCCTTAAGAATTTTGTAAGTCTCTATATGATCCCCCCTCAATCTCCAAAGTTCCAGTGAGTACAAGCCGAGTCTATCCAGTCTTTCTTTATATGGAAGTCCTGCCACCCCAGGAATCAGTCTGGTGAACCTTCTCTGTACTCCCTCTATGGCAAGAATGTCTTTCCTCAGATTAGGAGACCAAAACTGTACACAATCCTCCAGGTGTGGCCTCACCAAGACCCTGTACAACTGCAGTAGAACCTCCCTGCTCTTGTACTCAAATCCTTTTGCTATGAATGCCAACATACCATTCGCTTTCTTCACAACCTGCTGCACCTGCATGCCTACTTTCAATTAGATTAGATTAGATTCCTTTATTGTCATTCAGACCTTTCGGTCTGAACGAAATTGTTACCATAGTCATAACATATAATAAAAAAAACAAAACACACAATAAACACATATCCAACATCCAACACAATGAGTTCACCAGGCACCTCCTCACTGTGGTGGAAGGCAAAAGTCTTAAGTCATTGTCTTCATCCTTCCTAGTTCTCCCTCTGCGCTGAGGCGATCCAGGCCGCCGCCACCGCTGGAGCACCGCAGCTCTAAGCCACACCGCCGCTGGAGCACCGCAGCTCTAAGCCGGGCCGCCGCTGGAGCACCGCAGCTCTAAGCTGGGCCGCCGCCACCGCTGGAGCACCGCAGCTCTAAGCCACACCGCCGCTGGAGCACCGCAGCTCTAAGCCACGCCGCCGCTGGAGCACCGCAGCTCTAAGCTGGGCCGCCGCCACCACTGGAGCACTGCAGTGTCATCCGCAAACTTGGAGATGTTGCATTCAATTCCCTCATCCAGATCATTAATATATATTGTAAATAGCTGGGGTCCCAGCACTGAGCCTTGCGGTACCCCACTAGTCACTGCCTGCCATTCTGAAAATGACCCGTTTACTCCTACTCTTTGCTTCCTGTCTGCCAGCCAGTTCTCTATGCAGATCAATACTGAACCCCCAATACTGTGTGCTTTAAGTTTGTATGCTAATCTCTTATGTGGGACCTTGTCGAAAGCCTTCTGAAAGTCCAGATATAACAGGTTCTCCCTTATCCACTCTACTAATAACATCCTTGAAAAATTCTATAAGATTCGTCAGACATGATTTACATTTCGTAAATCCATGCTGACTTTGTCCAATGATTTCACCACTTTCCAAATGTGTTGCTATCCCATCTTTAATAACTGACTCTAGCATTTTCCCCACTATCGATGTTAGACTAACTGGTCTGTAATTACCCGTTTTCTCTCTCCCTCCCTTTTTAAAAAGTGGGGTTACATTAGCTACCCTCCAATCCTCAGGAAATACTCCAGAATCTAAAGAGTATTGAAAAATTATCACTAATGCATCCACTATTTCTGGGGCTACCTCCTTGAGTACTCTGGGATGCAGCCTATCTGGCCCTGGGGATTTATCTGCCATTAATCCATTCAATTTACCTAACACCACTTCCCGGCTAACCTGGATTTCACTCAGTTCCTCCATCTCATTTGACCCCCGGTCCCCTGCTACTTCCGGCAGATTATTTATGTCTTCCTTAGTGAAGACAGAACCAAAGTAGTTATTAAATTGGTCTGCCATGTACTTGTTCCCCATGATCAATTCACCAGTTTCTGACTGCAAGGGCCCTACATTTGTTTTAACTAACCTTTTTCTCTTCACATATCTATAAAAACTTTTGCAGTCCATTTTTATGTTCCCTGCCAGTTTTCTTTCATAATCTATTTTCCCTTTCCTAATTAAGCACTTTGTCCTCTGCTGGACTCTGAATTTCTCCCAGTCCTCTGGTAGGCTGCTTTTTCTGGCTAATTTGTATGCTTCATCTTTAGTTTTGATACTATCCCTGATTTCCCTTGTTATCCACGGATGCACTACCTTCCCTGATTTATTCTTTTGCCAAACTGGGATGAACAATTGTTGTAGTTCATCCATGCAGTCTTTAAATGCCTTCCATTGCATATCCACCGTCAACCTTTTAAGAATCACTTGCCAGTCTATCTTGGCCAATTCACGCCTCATACCCTCTAAGTTACCTTTCTTTAAGTTCAGAACCCTTGTTTCTGAATTAACAATGTCATTCTCCATCCTAATGAAGAACTCAACCATATTATGGTCACTCTTGCCCAAGGGGCCACGCACAACAAGACTGCTAACTAACCCTTCCTCATTACTCAGTACCCAATCTAGAATAGCCTGCTCTCTCGTTGGTTCCTCTACATGTTGGTTTAGAAAACTATCCCGCATACATTCCAAGAAATCCTCTTCCTCAGCACCCCTGCCAATTTGATTCACCCAATCTATATGTAGATTGAGGTCACCCATTATAACTGTTTTACCTTTGTTGCACGCATTTCTAATTTCATGTTTGATGCCATCCCCAACTCCACTACTACTGTTAGGTGGCTTGTACACAACTCCCACTAGCGTTTTCTGCCCCTTAATGTTTTGCAGCTCTACCCATGTCGATTCCACATCCTCCAAGCTAATGTCCTTCCTTTCTATTGCGTTAATCTCCTCTCTAACCAGCAACACCACTCCACTTCCTTTTCCTTTCTGTCTATCCCTCCTGAATATTGAATATCCCTGGATGTTCAGCTCCCAGCCTTGGTCACCCTGGAGCCATGTCTCCGTGATCCCAACTATATCATATTCATTAATAACTATCTGCACATTCAACTCATCCACCTTATTACGGATGCTCCTTGCATTGAGACACAAAGCCTTCAGGCTTGTTTTTACAACACTCTTACCCCTTATACAATTATGTTGAAAATGTGGCCCTTTTTGATTTTTGCCATGGATTTTTCTGCCTGCCACTTTTACTTTTCACCTTGCTACCTATTGCTCTACCCTCATTTTACATCCCTCTGTCTCTCTGCTCATGCTCCCATCCCCCTGCCACATTCGTTTAAATCCTCCCTGACAGCGCTAGCAAATACTCCCCCAGGGACATTGGTTCCCTTCAAGTCCAGGTGCAGACCGTCCTGTTTGTACTGGTCCCACCTCCCCCAGAACTGGTTCCAATGCCCGAGAAATTTGAATCCCTCCCCCTTGCACAATTTTTCAAGCCACGTATTCATCTGCAATATCCTCCTATTTCTACTCTGACTGGCCCGTGGGATCATGCTGAAGAAGCTGCAGAAGGGTCTTGGCCCAAAACGTCACCCATTCCTTCTCTCCATAGATACTGTCTGTCCCGCTGAGTTACTCCAGCATTTTGTGTCTATGTACATGACCTTCAGATCCCTTTCCTCCAGTTGAAGTTTAATGTGGATAAATGAGAGGTTATCCACTTTGGTATCAAAAACTGGAAGGCAGATTACTATCTAAATGGCGTCAAGTTGGGAAAAGGGAAAGTACAACGGGATCTGGGGGTCCTTGTTCATCAGTCTGTGAAAGTAAGCATGCAGGTACAGCAGGCAGTGAAGAAAGCGAATGGCATGTTGGCCTTTATACCAAGAGGAGACGAGTATAGGAGCAAAGAGGTCCTTCTGCAGTTGTACAGGGCCCTAGTGAGATCACACCTGGAGTATTGTGTGCAGTTTTGCTCCCCTAATTTGAGGAAGGACATTCTTGCTATTGAGGGAGTGCAGCGTAGGTTTACGAGGTTAATTCCCGGGATGGCGGGACTGTCATATGCTGAGAGAATGGAGCTGTTGGGCTTGTACACTCTGGAGTTTAGAAGGATGAGAGGAGACCTTAATGAAACATATAAGATTGTTAAGGGTTTGGCCACGCTAGAGGCAGGAAACATGTTCCCGATGTTGTGGGAGTGCAGAACCAGGGGCCACAGCTTATGAATAAGGGGTGAGCCATTCAGAACGGAGACGAGGAAACACTTTTTCTCACAGAGAGTTGTGAGTCTGTGGAATTCTCTGCCTCAGAGGGTGGTTGGGGCTGGTTCTCTGGATACCTTCAAGAGGGAGCTAGATGGAGCTCATAAAGATAGCGGAGTCAGGGGATATGGGGAGAAGGCAGGGACGGGGTACTGATTGGGGATTATAAGCCATGATCACATTGATTGGCGACGCTGGCTCGAAGGGTCGAATGGCCTACTCCTGCACCTATTGTCTATTGTCTGTTGTCTCCAGGGTGAAGAAGAGATCCTTGCCACAAGAACAGATCTTTGCTATCAATGTGCCAGAAATGTGGCAAATCTTGTGTACTGCCCAGGCGAGGTGTGCTGAATGATTTAATCGGGTAGTATACAAAGCGATGCATTTCACTGTACGTAGGTGCATGTGACAATAAAGTCTCGACCCGAAACGTCACCTATTCCTTCGCTCCATAGATGCTACCTCACCCGCTGAGTTTCTCCAGCATCTTTTTCTACCATAAAGTATAGTTGAATCATTGAATCATTGAATTGAATTGAACCCTAACCACAACCCTCCCTCAACAATGAACCGCTGTGGACTTGGCACTAAGTTTAGAGATACAGGGTGGAAGCAGTCCCTTCGGCCCGCCGAGTCCGTGTTGCCCAGCGATCATCCTGTCCACAAGCACTATCCTACACACTAGGGGACAATTTTTTCAGAAGACAATTAACCTGCAAACCTATACGTCTTCGGAATGTGG
This sequence comes from Okamejei kenojei, assembly GCA_035221665.1. Lineage (NCBI taxonomy): Eukaryota > Metazoa > Chordata > Chondrichthyes > Rajiformes > Rajidae > Okamejei > Okamejei kenojei. The sequence continues at coordinate 7,190,163 of CM069148.1, read as the reverse complement.
GAGGAAACCGGAGCACCCGGAGAAAACCCACGGGGTCACAGGGAGAACGTACAGACTCCATGCAGGTAGCACCCGTAGTCAGGATCGAACCGGGGTCTCTGGCTGACGTAAGGCATGCAACACTGCCGATGCACCACCGTGCCGCAGTGGGAGAAGATACAGGATCTTTTTTTATTTTATTTATTTATAATTTTATTGGAAGCAGGGTACAAAAGTATAAACCGTGGCATAGGACATAGTACATTTATTGTACTGCTCCCATTTTAATTTTAGCAAAGATGAAATAGAAAAAGATAGGAAAAGCAAGAAAGAAAGAAAGTGGAAGAGAAAGTGAATGTGTAAGAATAGAACCCCTAAACTACCAAATGGGTGTAGTCAAAGAGTGAGTAAGTAAAAACTTAAAGAAATAAAAAGGCAAAAATGGAAAAAAGAAAGAAAAACAAGAAACCCCCCCCCCCCCCAAAATGTTGATATTCCTACTTCAATTCTCTCCCCACCCATCACCCAGTCTGTAAATTCCCAAGTTGTGTTGCACCATACTACCCTTGTAATGAATCAATGAAAGGAGACCATATCTTTGAAAATTGCTCTGATTTTCCTGATAAGACGAGTGTCATACCTTCAAGATGTAGTGTCCACATTTTAAGAGTAGGGGCAGATGTATGTTTCCAAAATTTAAATATGTTTTTTCGCCATTAGCAGGCCATAATTAAGGAAATCTTTTAAATATTGATAGCTCAGGGCAGGCTTCTGCTGTTCCGAAAATAGTCAGTTCCGTGTGGGGGTCCAGTTTTGTTTTTAATGTTTTTTGAGAACATTTCAAAAATTCCTTTTCAAAAGTTATGTAGTTTTATGCAAGAGGCAAAGGAGTGTGTTATAGTTGCTTCTTGGAGTAGTAGAGTCTGTGCAGTATTTTGTTTTGGTTTAAAATGTGTCTAACATTAAGATACAGGATCTTGAAGTCCGTTTCCTCTTGGTTCAAGAAAGGCCCTTGAACAACCCTAACCACAACCCTACCTCAGCAATGAACCACTGTGAACTGCTGTTATCTTTAGCTTTCACAATCAAAGTGTGGTTCACCTCAAATGACGAATAATTTATTTATTTTATAGTTATTTATTGTGCTGTTGCATTTAATGTGCCAATAAGCTACAACAAGTGGGGTCAAGGAGAGAGCGTTCACGTCGCTGCCCTGTTTCCACCAATCTTCCAACCACTGCCCCCCAAGAAGCGACAAGATGGCCACCATTGTATGCAGATGGCGAGCAGTGTGTTCAGCTCTGGCTGAACAACTTCTAATCTTGTGTGTGAACTCAAAGAAGAAGAAGCTACAGCAAGTAAGAAAGATAATCACAAAATGCTGAAGGAACTTCGGGGGTCAGGCAGCCTCTCTGGAGGACATGGATCAGAACCCTACTTAAGACAATGCTTTCTGTTCCATGAATAATGTATTCTCGTGGAATCCCACCATTACTCATTGCTAATCCAAAATGAACCATAATATTGTGGCACCACCCAGTGGTTAGGCCACTTACTATGCGAACCCTCGGCAGACGGGGGACGGTTGGGGGGGGGGGGGGGGGGGGGGGGGGTGGGTAGGGTCACGACTGGGAAATGTCGGGAAGGAGTCATCATGGGATTTACGGGCATGCCCTAGTATAAGTATTGAGCACCAGGTCAGCCTTCCCCCATTCCCATGTGCTTCATTCTCTTTACTTCAGCCCTCCTGCCTGCCTGTTTCCTCGAGGCAGGAAACATGTTCCCGATGTTGGGGGAGTCCAGAACCAGGGGCCACACAGTTTAAGAATAAGGAGTAAGCCATTTAGAACGGAGAAGAGGAAGCACGTTTTCTCACAGAGAGTTGTGAGTCTGCGGAATTCTCTGCCTCAGAGGGTGGTGGAGGCAGGTTCTCTGGATGCTTTCAAGAGAGAGCTGGATAGGGGTCTTAAAAATAGCAGAATCAGGGGATATGGGGAGAAGGCAGGAACGGGGTACTGATTGGGGATGATCAGCCATGCTCACATTGAATGGCGGTGCTGGCTCGAAGGGCCAAATGGCCTACTCCTGCACCTATTGTCTATTGTCTAATAAAGATCTCTTTGATTCACCACGCATGGGTTGCTTATTCGCCCGCCATAATATACCAAATGTGTAGAAAGGAACTGCAGATGCTGGTATATTTCTACGAGAGACACAAGGTGCTGGAGTAACTCAGCGGGTCCGGCAACATCTCTGGAGAAAAATAATAGGGTGGCATTTTGAGTTGGGACTTTTCTCATCCCTATCTTCTCAAGCCTGCTCCGAAACGTTACCTTTCCTTTTCTTCCGTCAACATTCCAATGTCTTTGAAACTCATGTAAGAAGGAACTGCAGATGCTGGTGTAAACCGAAGATAGACACAAAAAGCCGGAGTAACTCAGTGGGTCAGCCAGCATCTCTGGAGAGAAGGAGTGGGTGACGTTTCGGGTCGAGACCCTTCTTTAGACTGGTCAGGGATCAGGGAAACGAGAGAGAAAGACGGTGATGTGGGGAGATAAAGAACAATGAATGAAAGATATGCATATATAAACACATGTTTGACATCAAGTAACCTTTGCTACCTTGTTTTTTCACTCTTGGTAACCTTGCATTGATCTCGTTCTGTGATTCCACCCTTCATCGTGGGTTTTCAAGCAAGATTAAACATGCAATAACTTTGTGGGCTGCTGAGAGTCATAAAGTCAGAGAGTCATAAAATCACTTGTGTGGAGTTTTGGAATCCTACTTTGGGGAAGGACATTCTTGCTATTGAGGGAGTGCAACGTAGGTTCACCCGGTTAATCGCCCGGGATGGCGGGGCTGACATATGAGGAAAGAATGGCTGGACTGGGGTTATATTGACTGGAATTTAGAAGGATGAAAGGAGATTTTATAGAAACGTATAACATTCTTAAGGGATGGGAGCAGGCCAGACGCAGGAAAAATGTTCCACATGTTGGGGGAGTTCAGAACCAGAATAGTTTAAGAATAATGGGTAGGCCATTTAGAACTGAGATGAGGAAAAACTTTTTCAGCCAGAGAGTTGGAATCTGTGGAAATTCTCTACCACAGAAGGCAGTGGAGGCCAATTCATTGGATGTTTTCAAGCGAGAATTGGATATAGCTCTTAGGGCTAACGGAATCAAGGGATATGGGGAGAAAGCAGGAACGGGGTACTGATTCTGGATGATCAGCCATGTTCCACTGGCTCGAATGGCTGAAAGGCCTACTCCTGCACCTATTTTCTATGTTTCTATTTTTTCTATGTAGATGCAAACAGGCCCTTCGGCCCATTGACCCATCAAGCACTCACTTACACTTTGCACCAATCTCACTTTATTCTCCCCAAATTCCCATCAATCCCCTCCCCTGATTCCACCTGTCACTGACAAACTGGCTAGGCCACCAGCATAACCAAGGATGAGTTGCACCCTCTTCTCCCCTCTCCCAACAGGCAAAAGGTATAGAAGAGTGAAAAAACACACCTCCAGATTGATGGACAGTTTCTTACCTGCAGTTATCAGATACATGAGCCATCTTCAGAATTAAAGGATGTCCTTTTAGGAAGGAGATGCAAAGACATTTCTTTAGTCAGAGGGTGGTAAATCTGTGGAACTCTTTGCTGCAGAAGGCTGTGGAGGCCAAGTCAGTGGATATTTTAAGGCAGAGATAGATAGGTTAGTACAGGAGTCAGTGGTTATGGGGAGAAGGCAGGAGAATGGAGTTAGGAGGGAGAAATAGATCTGCCATGATTGGATGGCGGAGTAGACTTAATGGGCCGAATGGCCTAATTCTACTCCTATCACTTATGACCTATGACCTTATGATCTTATCAACAACCTGACCTATTAACTACCTCATTAGATACCCTCCGACTGTCCTCAATCGGACTTTACTGGACTTTGATTTGCAGTAAACATTATTTCCTTTATCATGTGTGTGTGTGTGTACACTGAGGACAGCTCAATTGTAATCATGTATAGTCTTTCTGCCGACTGGTAGCATGCGACAAAAGCATTTCACTGTAATTCGGTACGCGAGACAATGAACTGAACGACACTAAACTTTCCCTCACCCCCCTGACTCTCAGTCTGAAGAAGGGTCCCGAAGCGAAACGTCACCTACTCCTTCTCTCCAGAAATGCTGCCTGACTCATTGAGTTACCCCAGTGTTTTGTGTCAGCCTTAAACTAAAGTTCAATTGCTACTTCCCACTTCTTGTCCAGTTAATATCGTCGAGAGCTTCACAAACCCCATGACAAACATAGACACTGACGGTGTGATCCATGCTGAGAGTTTTAAAAAAACACAGAAGACAAACGCCCCATTGTCAACTTTCAAAACACCTTTTTTTTTGCTAAAACAGGACACTAACAAATACCCAGGTGGAGAGACAACTACATACGTCACGGCTTGCTGTTGGACCCAGGTGGCAGGTCCACTGTCTAAGTGGTCCAACCCCTGTTTCTCTTGAGCTTACTCAGCAGATCTGAGGTATATATTGACTCACGGGTCTCGGTGGCTCTGATGTACCTGTGTCACTTAATCACCGTGCTGTCAACATTATTGATTTGAACTGTAGCCCTGATAACTCGGTTCAAAGTGCGCCATTTACCACCGATCAAAGGGCCCGCAAAGCCTTACATCTCCTTCCCAGAAATGTTTTACAATAGACATGAATTTTTTTGCTTGCGTTTCGATGCGTGGTTTGCCCAGCAACAGGGCGGCAGAACCAAATATTATTGCGACTTTTATTTGCTGTCCATTTCCAACCGACCCCTTGTTTGGCCCATATCCCATTGAACCTTTCCTATCCATTGAAAGGAACATACTTTAGAGTTTGAGTTTCTTTTCTTCCTCATTTGCAGTCTGCAGTTGCGGGCAAGGGTTCAAGAGTTTTCTACTGTCCTGCTCCTGGAACGCGAAATCCCTCGCACACGCAGCCCGCTGAAACAGTTATACGACCGGCGCAGTGGCGCAGTGGTAGAGCTGCTGCCTTGCAGCGCCAGAGACCCGGGTTCGATCCTGACTACGGGTGCTCTCTGCCTGGAGTTTGTACGTTCTCCCCGTGACTGCGTGGGTTTTCTCCGGGTGCTCCAGGTTTCCTCCCACATTCCAAAGACGTGCAGGTTTGTAGGTTAATTGGCTGTGTGTAAATAGACCCTAGTGTGTGGGATAGAGCTAGTGCACGGAGTGACTGTTGGTCAGCACAGACCCGGCGGGCCAGAGGACCAGCCTTCATGCTGTATCTCTAAACTAAACTAAACTAGCAGAAATATCTGCTGACCAGCAACACTTGACTCAGCTATCGACGAAACCTATCTCAGCTTCATTTATTTTAGTTTAGTTTAGTTTAGAGATACCCGTGCCAAAATAGGCCCTTCGGCCCATCGAGTCCATGTCGAAGATTCATTGCGGCATAATGCATCCCTGTGCTACAAAGAATCATAGTGCAACCTCCAGATAATTATTTTCCATTGTGAAGATGTTGCTTAAATTCCATCCACAAAACAAAAGTCCTCACATCTTTGAGATAAACTAATGGACTTTGGGATTTAGTTGGGCTGGGCTCGTTGAAGGGCAGGCAGCACCAGGGTGCCATTCATCCTTGCGCCCACCGCTTCACTGCCAGCTCGGGAGCGCTGTTTGAGGCTGAAGTAAACAGAGCCTGGTGACACAGCAAGTTTCTTGCCAGGCCAAGGAACTTTGCAGATCGACATGCGTTTGTAGGTTTCGCCCCACAGCACTGTGGGATAGCCACGTGGAGCCTGTTTCGCATCTGTAGGAGAATGTTTGGAGATGCAGTCAGAAAACAGACCCTTTGGCCCACTAAGTCCGCGCCGATAGCCGATTTCCGTACACTCGTTCCATCCTACACAGTAGGGACAATCTCTACCAGATGGATAGATTCTTGATTAGTACGGGTGTCAGGGGTTATGGGAAGAAGGCACAAGAATGGGGTTAGGAGGGAGAGATAGACCAGCCATATTGAATGGCGGAGTAGACTTGATGGGCCGAATGGCCCGATTCTACTCCTATTCCTTATGACCTTATGACCAAAGACAATTAACCTGCAAACATGCACCTCACAATGTGGGAAGAGACCAGAGCTCCCGGAGAAAACCCAGAAAGTCACAGGGAGAATGTACAAACTCTTTCCTTTCAGCACCCATTGTCAGGATTGAACCTGGGTTTCTGCTGCGGTAAGGCATCACCTCTACCGCTGTGCCACCGTACCACCCCACGTTGAATATGACTTCTCCAACAGTGGAAACAATGGGCCATTATGGGCTGCACCCGTCCTTGGTCATCTGTTGCCGGCCCTGGTTTGTTCTGGCCTCTTCCTACCTCTAGACTGTGGCCAATTCAAATAGACAATAGTGAATAGACAATAGGTGCGGGAGTAGGCCATTCGGCCCTTCGAGGCATGACTGATGTACCATGACAGATGTTCCATGACAGTGGCCAAATCAGACGTACACAATGGATTAAGTGACTGAACCTTTGGGGGATTCTCGCATGTTAATCAACCAATATTTATAGAGAATATTGTCATAAAGTTACGTTCATCTTGCATCTTTATCCCAAGGAGGAATCTAGGACTGATACATTGGTCAGAGAATTAAATTTTAAGCAAGATCTCGGCAGCACAGTGGCGCAGCGGTAGAGTTGCGGCCTCATGGTGCTAGAAAACTGGGTTCGATTCTGACAACGGGAGCTGTCTGCACGGAAATTGCACATTCTCCCCACGACTGCGTGAGTTTTCTCCGGGAAGCTCCGGTTTCCTCCCACATTGCAAAGACTTGCAGGTTTGCAGGTTAATTGGCCTCTGTAAAATTGTCCCGAGTGTGCAGGACGGAGCTGGTGTACGGGGTGATCGCTGGTCGGCGCGGACTCGATGTGCAGCTTCGGGGACTCATTATCACATTTGACATCAGCTGAGTTGCCCATTTCGTCAGTATCAGAACTGACCATTCTGCTGTGCGAGCTATGTCTCTTTGATATTGGGTCAGTTTTCTTTCACTTCATTGTCACATTCTGACCGTTTGGCATGCTCCATTGCTATTTTATTTCGCAACTTTTACAGCTCTTTGGTTGCACTCTCATTCTGCAACTATCCTCACTCATCGCAAAAAAACCCGAAGTCGGTGCAAAGACAGTCCGCAGACATTCATAGTTGAGGTTTGGTGTTGTGCAGTGTTCAGTTTCAGTTCAGGTTCAGTTACAGTTTAGTTTATTGTCACGTGCACCGAGGTACAGAGAAAAGCCTTTGTTGCGTGCTGACCAGTCGGCGAAAAGACAATACATGATTACAATCGAGCCGTTTACTGTGTGAAGATGCATGATAAGGAAATAACGTTTAGTGCAAGGTACAGCCAGCAGAGTCCGATCAAAGATAGTCCGATGGTCACCAAAGAGGTAGATAGTAGTTCAGCACTGCTCTCTGTTTGTGGTCGGATGCTTCAGTTGCCTGATAACAGCTGGGTTAATAGACAATGGACAATAGACAATAGGTGCTGGAGTAGGCCATTCGGCCCTACGAGCCAGCACCACCATTCAATGTGATCATGGATGATCATCCTCAATCAGTACCCCGTTCCTGCCTTCTCCCCATATCCCCTGACTCCACTATTTTTAAGAGCCCTATCTAGCTCTTTCTTGAAAGCATCCAGAGAACCGGCCTCCACCGCCCTCTGTGGCTCACCACTCTCTGTGAGAAAATGTGTTTCCTCGTCTCCGTTCTAAATGGCTTACTCCTTATACTTAAACTGTGGCTCCTGGTTCTGGACCATACCTGGTCCTGGTCATACCTGATGGGTCATAGCAAGTCTCTTATCAAGATAAAATCGTTGATTTGTTGAAATAGTATGGGTTTACCCATTAGATTAGCAGGACATTAGATATGTCGAAATCGCTCACAAAATGCTGGAGTAACTCAGCGGGACAGGCAGCATCTCTGGAGAGAAGGCATGGGTGTCGTTTTGGCGGAGTCCAGAACCAGGGGCCACACAGTTTAAGAATAAGGAGTAAGCCATTTAGAACGGAGACGAGGAAACACGTTTTCTCACAGAGAGTGGTGAGTCTGGGGAATTTCTGCCTCAGAGGGCGGTGGAGGCAGGTTCTCTGGATGCTTTCAAGAGAGAGCTAGATAGGGGTCTTACAAATAGCAGAGTCAGGGGATATGGGGTATGAGACAATAAACTAAACGACACTAAACTTTCCCTCACCCCCCTGACTCTCAGTCTGAAGAAGGGTCCCGAAGCGAAACGTCACCTACTCCTTCTCTCCAGAGATGCTGCCTGACCCGCTGAGTTACCCCAGCATTTTGTGTCAGCCTTAAACTAAAGTTCAATTGCTACTTCCCACTTCTTGTCCAGTTGATATCGTCGAGAGCTTCACAAACCCCATGACAAACATAGACACTGACGGTGTGATCCATGCTGAGAGTTTAAAAAAAATACAGAAGTCAAACGCCCCATTGCCAACTTTCAAAACACCTCTTTTATTTTGCTAAAACAGGACACTAACAAATACCCAGGTGGAGAGACAACTACATACGTCACGGCTTGCTGTTGGACCCAGGTGGCAGGTCCACTGTCTAAGTGGTCCAACCCCTGTTTCTCTTGAGCTTACTCAGCAGATCTGAGGTATATATTGACTCACGGGTCTCGGTGGCTCTGATGTACCTGTGTCACTTAATCACCGTGCTGTCAACATTATTGATTTGAACTGTAGCCCTGATAACTCGGTTCAAAGTGCGCCGTTTACCACCGATCAAAGGGCCCGCAAAGCCTTACATCTCCTTCCCAGAAATGTTTTACAATAGACATGAATTTTTTTGCTTGCGTTTCGATGCGTCGTTTGCCCGGCAACAGGGCGGCAGAACCAAATATTATTGCGACTTTTATTTGCTGTGGATATTTGCACTTTGGTTGAATAATCCACCATAGCACTTCGCCCAATTGCTTCACTGTGCTTAATTGCTTAACTTATTTTTCCTGGATTTCCGACTTGATTTAACCCTGTTGAATTCTCCAACTGTAACATCTGATTATTTTGTTAATGGGCCATAGAAAGGCTGAAGAAGGGGTTCTGAGGAAGGGTTCCAACCCAAAGCGTCACCCATCCTTTTACTCCAGAGATGCTGCCTGACCCGCTGAGTTACTGCAGCACTTTGTGTCTGCCTTCTACAGAAAGCTACAGCACAGGGAAAGGCCCTTCGGCCCACAATGTTTGTGCTGAACATGATAGGCAGTGGACAATAGGTGCAGGAGTAGGCCATTCGGCATAAATTCCATCCACAAAACAAATGTCTCTGAGTCCTCACATCTTTGAGATAAACTAATGGACTTTGGGATTTAGTTGGGCTGGGCTCGTTGAAGGGCAGGCAGCAACAGGGTGCCATTCATCCTTGCGCCCACCGCTTCACTGCCAGCTCGGGAGCGCTGTTTGAGGCTGAAGTAAACAGAGCCTGGTGACACAGCAAGTTTCTTGCCAGGCCAAGGAACTTTGCAGATCGACATGCGTTTGTAGGTTTCGCCCCACAGCACTGTGGGATAGCCACGTGGAGCCAGTTTTGCATCTGTTGGAGAATGTTTGGAGATGCAGGAGTAGGCCATTCGGCCCTTCGAGCCATGACTGATGTACCATGACAGATGTACCATGACAGTGGCCAATATTGGGTCAGTTTTCTTTCACGTCATTGTCACATTCTGACCGTTTGGCATGCTCCATTGCTATTTTATTTCGCAACTTTTACAGCTCTTTGGTTGCACTCTCATTCTGCAACTATCCTCACTCATCGCAAAAAAACCCAAAGTCGGTGCAAAGACAGTCCGCAGACATTCATAGTTGAGGTTTGGTGTTGTGCAGTGTTCAGTTTCAGTTCAGGTTCAGTTACAGTTTAGTTTATTGTCACGTGCACCGAGGTACAGTGAAAAGCCTTTGTTGCGTGCTGACCAGTCGGCGAAAAGACAATACAGGATTACAATCGAGCCGTTTACTGTGTGAAGATGCATGATAAGGAAATAACGTTTAGTGCAAGGTACAGCCAGCAGAGTCCGATCAAAGATAGTCCGATGGTCACCAAAGAGGTAGATAGTAGTTCAGCACTGCTCTCTGTTTGTGGTCGGATGCTTCAGTTGCCTGATAACAGCTGGGTTAATAGACAATGGACAATAGACAATAGGTGCTGGAGTAGGCCATTTGGCCCTTCGAGCCAACATCGCCATTCAATGTGATCATGGCTGATCATCCCCAATCAGTACCCCGTTCCTGCCTTCTCCCCATATCCCCTGACTCCGCTATTTTTAAGAGCCCTATCTAGCTCTCTCTTGAAAGTAGCCAGAGAACCTGCCTCCACCCATTAGATTAGCGGGACATTAGATATGTCGAAATCTCTCACAAAATGCAGGCAGCATCTCTTGCGAGAAGGAGTGGGTGACGTTTTGGGTCGAGACCCTTCCTCAGACTGATCTCCACCCTTCTTCAACCTATCTCATTGTCCACTATGCCATGTTAATGACCATTCTGTTTCTGAACAATAATTTCTTCTTAATTTTGGAAGGGCTAGATAAAGTGGGCACAGAAAGGATGTTTCCACAGGTTTTAGAATCTAGTAGCAGAGGGCCTCGCCTCAAAGTAAAAGGAAGCACCTTTAGGAAGGAGATGAGGAGGAATTTATTTAGCTAGAGGATGGTGGATCAGTGGAATAAATTGCCACAATTGGCTGTGGAGCCCAAGTGTTTGCTTACATTTAAAGTGGAGATTGACAGGTTCTTGATTAGTAAACGCATCAAGTGTTAGGGGTGAAGGCAGGAGGACGGGGGTTTAGAGGGGAGGATAGATCAGCCGTGATTGAATGGCGGAGTAAACTCGATGGGCCGAATGGCCTAATTCTGCTCCTGAACGTATGAAGACCAGGAAGGCTGAGCAAAAGGTCATAAGGTCATAAATGATCGGAGCAGAATGATGTCATTCGGCCCATCAGGTCCACTCTGCCATTCAATCATGTCTGATTTATCTCTTCCTCGTAACCGCATTCACCTGCCTTCTCCCCGTAACCCCTGACCCTCCTACTAATAATAAGGTCAAAAGTGATGGGAATGAAAAGCAGGTCCCAGCAAGTTACTGATCCACCTGTCATGCCTGTGGCAGAGATTGTGAGCCCAGTGTGGGTCTCGACAGTCAGCAGAACTGAAATTCGGCGGCATGGCGACCCAGCGGTAGAGTTGCTGCCTTACAGCGCTTGCAGCCTCGGAGATTCGGCTTCGATCCAGACTATGGCTGCTATCTCTACGGAGTTTTGTACGTTCTCCCCGTGAACCCGTGGGTTTTCTCCGAGATCTTCAGGTTTTTTTTCTCTCCCACACTCCAAAGAAGGGCAGGTTTGTAAGTTAATTGGCTTGGTATAAGTGTAAATTGTCCCTAGTTTGTGTGGGATAGTGTTAATGTGCGGGGATCGCCGGTCGGCGCGGACTCGGTGGGCCGAAGGGCCTGTTTCCGCGCTGTATCTCTAAACTAAACAAAACTGAATGGAAGCAACTTATCCTCATTCCCAGAGGACTGGCGAAGAAAGAGAGAAAAAGCGGAACAAGAGGCAACCTGATACCTTTCTGGAAATTTTTGATATTGCAAAGTCATGTGCCAGATCACAATCTTACCGAATCCATAAATAAACTGGAAGAAATCGAAGAATATAAATGTCAAGGACCCCCAAAAATTCCATAATCTTGCGCAGTAAAATAGCTTCTGACAGGTTCAATCATGAAGAAACCCCATGGGCCTAATTACAAATGTTTAAGAAGGAACTGCAGATGCTGGAAAATCGAAGGTAGACAAAAATGCTGGAGAAGCTCAGCGGGTGAGGCAGCATCATATATGCTCCCTCACCCGCTGAGTTTCTCCAGCATTTTTGTCTATATTCTAGAATGTTATTTTCAAAGCTCTGGTAAAACAGACCATTGAAATCCCATTTCCGCACGTTTATAAATCTGTTACTGGCAAAAATTCTTCAAATCCAACAAATCTTATTTTCACACGCCAGCGGGTTTCAGATTAAGTCAATGGATTGGATACTAAAGATGGCAGGAACATTTTCATAGAAACGTAGGAAATAGGTGCAGGAGTAGGCCATTCGGCCCTTCGAGCCTGCACCGCCATTCAATGTGATCATGGCTGATCTCATCATAAATCAGTGCCCCGTTCCTGCTTTCTCCCCATATCCCCTGAGTTCAGAATCAGGGGCCACAGTTTCAGAATAAGGGGTAAGCCATTTAGAAAGGAGATGAGGAAACACTTTTTCACACAGAGATTTGTGAATCTGTAGAATTCTCTGCCTCCGAGGGCGGTGGAGGTCAGTTCTCTGGATACTTTCAAGAGGGAGCTAGATAGGGCTCTTAAAGATAGCGGAGTCAGGGGATATGGGGAGAAGGCAGGAACGGGGGTACTGATTGGGGATGATCAGCCATGATCACATTGAATGGCGCTGCTGACTCGAAAGGCCGAATGGCCTACTCCTGCACCTATTGTCTATTAATACCCCACTATCTGAAGTTCGACCAGACCTAGATAGATGTAAAGGCCTGGATAGAGTGGAAGTGGGGAGGAAGTTTCCACTAGTGGGAGAGTCTAGGACCAGAGGCCAATGCCTCAGAATAAAAGGACATACCTTTAGAATGAGGAGGAATTTCTTTAGCCAGAGGGTGGTGAATCTGTGGAATTCATTGGTCAAGTCAATGGGTATTTTTAAAGCGGGGTCTGATAGGTTCTGGATTAGTTTAGTTTAGAGATACAGCGCAGAAACACGCTCTTCGGCCCACCGAGTCTGCGCCAACTAGTGATCCCCGCACACTATCACTATCCTACACACTGGGGACAATTTACAATTATACAAAGCCAATTAACCTTCTAACCTGCACGTCGTTGGAGTGTGGAAAGAAACCAGAGCACTGAATGAAAACCCGTATGGTAACAGAACGTAGAACGTACAAACTCCGTGCAGACAGCACTCGTAGTCAGGATCGAACCTGGGTCAGCCATGATCACATTGAATGGCACTGCTGGCATGAAGGGCCGAATGGCCTACTCCTGCACCTATTGTCTATTGTCTATTGTCTATTGTCTCTGGCGCTGTAAGGCAGCAATTCTACCGCTGTGCCAAAGACGGCAGGTAGAAGGCAGGAGAATAGAGGAAAAAGTAGAGCAGCCATAATTGAATGGTGGAGCAGACTCGAAGGCCCAAATGGCGTAATTCTACACCTATGTCTTATGAATGTTATTTACTGACTTAAGGGCCTGTCCCATTGCACGAGGTAATTCGAGTTCTCGATTTCTCCCGAGTTTTCCCCTGTTTTGAACTCGGAGAATGTCCGTAGCGGGTCCGTAGGAGTTCGTGGATGTCTCGTAGCGGCTCGTACAAGTAACAATTTATTTCATCACGAGCATTTTTTTACATTTTTCACAGTGTTGAAAAAACGTCACGAGTTTACCGGATTTCCCGAGTACCTACCGTTACTCATACGAGCCGCTACGAGACATCCACGAACTCCTACGGACCCGCCTCGGACATTCTCCGAGTTCGAATCAGGGAAAAACTCAGGAGAACTCGAGAATTCGAATTACCTCGTACAGTGGGACAGGCCCTTTACACTGGCTCAGATCATGTGTAGTTAGCTACACAAAACACCGAATACACTCGGAACGTCCACATTTACATACTTTCTTGGTGTGTTAAATACCAGCAGGATCAAATGATCATTTCTTTATGAGCTTACTTTAAATGGGTAAAAAATCAAGAGTATTAAAGAAGGAACTGCAGATGCTGGAGAATCGAGGGTACACAAAAAGCTGAGAAACTCAGCGGGTGCAGCAGCATCTAAGGAGCGAAGGAGATAGGCGACGTTTCGGGTCGAGACCCTTCTTCAGACGTCTGAAGAAGGGTCTCGACCCGAAACGTCGCCTATCTCCTTCGCTCAAAAAATCAAGAGTATTGGGGATCATAATCAAAATCCTTCACCAAAGGCAGCTGTTCACCATAGCGACAGATAAGGCCCAGTTAAACTCAGTCTGAAGAAGGGTTTCGGCCTGAAACGTTATTTCCTTCGCTCCATAGACGCTGCCTCACCCGCTGAGTTTCTCCAGCACTACCCAGTTAAACTTGCCTACCTGAGTCCCAATTACCATGGAAACAACCCAGCTTTGCTTTTTTTGCACTGGACAAAAATCTTGAACATATGGCTTGGAATTATGATTGGTGGAGTACTTTAAGTAAAATTATACCCAAGGTTTTCTTGCCCCTTTTGACTATATGCCGGACAGGTCAGTGATTAGAATCAGGGCTGCCAACTCCTACGCATTGAGCGTGAAATTCTCACGCTCTCACGCTGATGACAGAAGTTCTCACGCTCCGAAAAATGTATATTTTTAAATATAAATAAATAAATAAAGCCACACTCCTCCACACTCACCAATGAGAATAGTTTTCTGTCGGCGGGTTCCCAGTACAGAACGAGCAATTTAATTGGCTTAAGCCCATCGCACACTATTTAAAATGGAAATGTTGATAACAATGCTGGAGAAACTCAGCGGGTGAGGCAGCATCAATGTGTGAGTTTGACCCTTCTTCACACTCAAGCATTTCTCCAGCATTTTTGTCCACCGCTCCATCGATGCTGCCTCGCCCGCATTCACATTCCCGTGCAGATGGTGCAATAGGTGAGACACGGCGGTGGTCCCAGCACTGGCCCTCCTCCCCCCCGAGGCACCGCTCACACCTCCCACTCTCACCTCCGGCGGCTCTGTGTCCGGCGGCCGCTCTGTCCACACCGCATGGAGTTTTAACCCCGGCCCGGAGCCAGGAGCGGACCGGGTGAGTGGGGGCGTCGGTGCCGCCTCCGGAGCCGCGGGATGAATCTCGGGCTATAGCTCGGCTCCGATGCCCGACCCCCGGGTCACTGACCCTCACCTCCCCCGGACCCCAGCTGGACACAGAGCACCTGGGCCGGCCCACATTCCCTGTGAAGGGGGAGAGAGGGAAATGCTCCCCGGACATCGCCAGTTCTCCGCTCACTCCGGGTGTGGTCTCCGCTTCACTGACACACACTCTCACACACAACCTAACACACACTGACACACACCCTTACACACACAAGGTTTACAGTGATATGGGCCAAATGCGGATAAATGGGACTAGTCTAGATGGGGCATCTTGATCTGCATGGACAAGTTGGGATGCAGGGCCGGTGTCCATGCCTTCTACTATGACACACTGTAGAAAGGGTGCAATTGCTCCGGAGAGGATCCTGTGCTGGAATTTTTTTTTCTCTTTGAAGAAAGATTTGATAACTGGGATTGTATTCTTTGCAGACTTAGTTGAGGTGAATAATATTATGAGAATAGGACCTGTTTTGCTTAACAAAGAGTGTTGGAAAGAACTGCAGATGGTGGTTTAAACTGAAGATAGACACTAAAAGCTGGAATAACTCAGCTTGACCGGCAGCATCTCTGGAGAGAAGGAATGGGTGGCGTTTCACGTCATGACCCTTCTTTCAGACTGAGGAAGAGTCTTGACCTGAAACATCACCCATTCCTTCTCTCCAGAGATGCTGCCGGTCCTGCTGAGTTACTCCGGCATTTTGCGTCCATCTTCAAATGATGTCACGTGCTCCAGATGGCTGTGCGGTCCAATAAAGTCGTGCACGACCTTCGGCTCAACGCGACCACAAGGTCGCGTAATTTGCGTGCCAAGGACACGCAAGTGGGACGGGCCCTTAAAAGCTGGAATAACTCAGCAGGACAGGCAGCATCTCTGGAGAGAAAGAATAGGTGATGTTTCGGGTCGAGTCCTTCAGACTGAAGAGGTTGAAAACCAGCCGTAAAACACAATGACTGGAGATGTGTGTTATCCAACTAAGGGCAGAAATCAGAATCATGTGTTCATCTTTATTGACGTGACATATATTACAGAAAAAACAATGTAACGGGGTGGCACGGTGGCGCAGCGGTAGAGTTGCTGCCTTGCAGCACCACACACCCAGATGTGATCCCGACTACGGGTGCTGTCTGTACAGTATTTGTACATTCCCCTTATGACCACATGGTTTTCTCTGGATATTCCGGTTTCTCCCACATCCGAAAGAAGTGCAGGTTTGTAGGTTAATTGGCTTCTGTAAATTGTCCCTGGTGTGTAGGATACAACTAGTGTATGGTAGATTGCTGGTCGGTGTGGACTTGGTGGGCCTAAAGGGCTGTTTCCATATATATGTTTTACGTATATATCGTAATTTCATTGAACCATATACGGTTGAATATGTGGCGTTATGTTCGTCTTGTTTCTATAGTCAAAGGGTAAGGTTGATTAATTTATTTGTGCAGATCAGTGATGGAAGTCTGACTCCTCTTACCTTGTTTCTATGCTTTTGTTTCTCTATATATATGCATAACAGCATGAATTATAATCTGATTTCCATGCATGAATATGCTAAGGTCATTCATGTGCTGCACCTGTGGAATGTAATTAGGAATGTAATTTAACCTAATCGTATTCATACCTAATCCAATTTGAAGCATAAATGTTGCATTCAAGTGTAAGTTAATAGACTTGTTACAGTCTGCACCAGATTGCACAATTTCATGCTGAAAAATGCAAAAGCTCCCTACTGTGGGAGGGGGGATAAACCCCTCCCACACCCTCCCCCCCTCCTCTCTACGCTCCCTCGCAATTTCTCACTCTCAACTCTCACCAGATGTTGGCAGCCCTGTGAGAATTGACCCCTGCTGCAGGTTTCAAGGGCTGACACAGAGTTATCCTGATTCAGTGTCATTGAGGGAGGAGGCTTCAGTCCCTGTGAAGATAAGTTTAGTTTAGTTTAATTTATTGTCACGTGTATCGGGATGCAGTGAAATGCTTTTGTTACGTGCTAACCAGTCAGCAGAAAGACAAAACATGATTACAATCGAGCCATCCGCAGTGTACCGACACATGATTAAGGGAATAAAGTAAATAACGTTTAGAGCAAGATAAATAGTCCACTCAAAGATAGTCTGAGGATATCTGATGAGGTAGATAGTAGTTCTGCACTGTTCTCTGGTTGTGGTAGGGAAGTTCAATTGCTTGATAACAGCTGGGAAGAAACTGTCTCTGAATCTGGAGGTGTACGTTTTCACATTCCTGTACCTTTTGCCTGATGGGAGAGGGGAGAAGAGGGAGTGGCCAGGGTGCGACTCATCCTTGATTATGCTGCTGGCCTTGCCGAGGGAGCGTGAGGTGTAGATGGGGTAGATGCAAGGGAGGTTGGTCTGTGTGATGGTCTGGGTTACGTCCGCAATTCTCTGCAATTTCTTGCCGTCTTGGATGGAGCTGTTCCTGTAAAATGGCTTTTAGGGCACATCTGCAGAAGTCGATGAGGGTTGTCGGGGACATGCCGATCTACCTAAGCCGTCTAAGGAAGTAGAGGCGTTGGTGTGCTAAACGTGGCCCTGGAAACGGAAAGTTGTAAATCTGATTAATCATTCTAACTGAACCAACAGAAGGAAGTCATTTGCCTATCGTTCCTTTGCCCGGTATTAATTTAGTTTAGTTTAGAGATACAGAGCGGATACAGGCCCTTCGGCCCACTGAGTCTGTGCCGACCAGCGTTCCATGCACATTAACGCTACCCCACACACACACACTAGGGACAATTTACACTTACAACAAGCCAATTAACCTACAAACCTGCGCGTCTTTGGAGTGTGGGAGGAAACCGAAGATCTCGGAGAAAACCCACGGAGAGAACATACAAACTTCGTAAAGACAGCCACTACTGACAGGCAGCTGCACGTCGTTCTGGGCAAAGAGCTGAAATTTCCACAGCACATCACAGCAACATCACTCCGGCCAGACATGATCACCACCTCCGAAGTGACAAAACAGCTGATCATTCTGGAACTGACAGTGCCCTGGGAAGAGCGTATTGAAGCGGCTAATGAGAGGAAGCACGCAAAGTACCAGGAACTGGTGGAGATGTGCCAGGCCAGAGGCTGGAAGACACACTATGAGCCCATAGATGTGGGCTGTAGAGGCTTTGCAGGATGCTCACTCTGCAAAGTCCTCAGCCAGTTGGGCATTACGGGGCTGGCAAAGAAGAGGGCCATTCAATCCGCAAGCAAAGCCGCAGAGAAAGCCACGAGGTGACTTTGGATTAAGGGGGCTGATCTGTGGGCGGTTTCTGCCGGGACGCAAGTCAGGGCTTGATCGACCCCGGCTGGGTCGCCTGGGCGAGGGTGTCTGATGTTGTGAGACCCGAAACGCCCGATGACCCCAGGTCACATCACTGAGGATGCGTCCCAGCACATCTTGGGGGTGGAAGATTGCAACCTTCACGTGGTCCGCCCCTGTTTCGACTAATGCAATCAACTCGACGTGCACAAATGGAAAATCAAATAGAACAAGTTGTCCAACAACTTTAGGCTGTGCACGCCACACGCAAGAAGAAATGCATCTAGAAAATGTATCTTTCACACCCGTAGTCAAGAGCCCGGGTCTCTGGGCCGCAAGGGCTGTAAGGCTGCAACTCTACCCCTGTGCCACCGTGTCGGTCAATAAATATAACATATTAAATATGAATATATATATATTGAATATTAAATATGAAAATATATATTGAATATTAAATATATATTTGATTTAGTTTAGTTTAGAGATACAGCGTGGAAGAGGAGATTGACAGATTCTTGAATAGTACGAGTGCTGGGAGTTATGGGGAGAAGGCAGGAGAATGGGATTGAGAGGGATAGATAGACCAGTCATGATTGAATGGAGAAATGAACTTGATGGGCCGAATGGCCTAATTCTGCTCTTATAACCTATGAGCATGAATGTATGACACGTGAGAGAAAGCAGTTTACATGGACATAGGTGGAGCAATACGACTGATGGACTCCATGGGGCAAATGGCCATCTATGTGATAAGAATATGTTAACATAAACCGAGTCACACAGCCTACAAAACCTCTTTGGAGCTTGGGAGGAAACCGGACCGCCCGGAGAAAACCCACGCAGGTCATGGGGAGAACGTGCAAACTCCGTACAGACAACATCCGTAGTCAGGATCGAACTCAGGTCTCCGCCGCTTCCCAAATTGTCCATGCTGACCAAGATGCCCAATCTACTCCAGGCCCACCTGCCCACACTTGGCCCATATCCCTCTAAACCTTTCCTATCCGTGTACCTGTCCAAGTGTCTTTCAAATGTTGTGATAATACCTGCCTCAACTATCTCCTCTGGCAGATCCCCCCCATATACCCA